>LPNX010793370.1:344295-385345 GCA_001517045.1 Pseudotsuga menziesii | reverse complement strand
GGTCTTCCCTTTCTTCTTGGTTACTTCTTCATAGCTGGAAGGTTCTGCATCAATGATGTCACTGCATTCGTCATATTATTCTTCATCTTGAACTGTCGTCACTTATTCTTCGGAACAAGTCTCATCCTTCTTTGCTTGTAGGCGATTTTACGCGATCTTTCCTACAAGTCAAATGCATTAGTTGTATGGTTAGAAACATTTCATAAGGTATATTCATAATGAAAAATTCTTTTGCATCAAGATATATGATTATGCATCTATTTTAGCCAATACAACATTCATCCATATTTCACGGAAACTTTCTAGATGCCTTCCATCTCTACCAGGACAACATTGAGATTGTGCACTAATCCAATATGTCAGCAAAGAGGTTTCATTCTAGATAAGTAGCAATGGAGAGTTGTATAGCACCATGAGCTACTTACCCTTCACATGCATATTAGTAGTATACTGTCATTAATGCAAACATTCTATCATGCATAATACATCAACTGAATATAAACAAATAGATAACAAGAACAATATCATGAAATGACAATTGAATACTTATCTTTATTTGTTTCGTTGGTAGACTCCTTCTTGAGCCTTCCGCTTCATCATCTTCTTCATTCATGACTTCATCATTTCTTATCCAAATGCTCAAGATGGATAAGAGATTCTTCAAGAATTGAGTTCTTCATATTCCTCATTGCTTGAGTTATCTTCTTTGGATCGTGAGAGCTTGATCTTCAATTGCTCCCATCTTCTCTTCTCTTATTATGAGTCGAGCTTCTTCTTCTTCCCAGAGTCTGCTGAAAGTAATCACTTCCTTCTGGCACACATTCCTCACATGAATGAATCCCATGATCCTGGGAGGCCATTCAAGGTAGTTATCACAACTTCTGCATTCTCCACTTCTTCTTCTACTGCTTCAGGTTGTTTTTTCATTTGAGAGACCCTTGTAAAGTATGACTGTCTGGTCTCAGCATTTTTCAACTGGTTTCTCGAAGTCATCTT
Source organism: Pseudotsuga menziesii (assembly GCA_001517045.1). Lineage (NCBI taxonomy): Eukaryota > Viridiplantae > Streptophyta > Pinopsida > Pinales > Pinaceae > Pseudotsuga > Pseudotsuga menziesii. The sequence goes on along the minus strand of LPNX010793370.1, from coordinate 384,349 downwards.
TTGATTTATGTTCTTCCCTTTAAATAGCTTGGTCAAGGAATCAAACATCTCTTTCAGTGTCTTTAGGGAAGACACTTGTGGTATAAGGTGATTCGTGATTGAATCAGCAATGATCTTTTTGGCCTTGACCAAGTTCTTCTAGTGTAAGGCTTTTAGCCTCATCTTCCTCTGGAACTGGAACCTCTTTACTTATGGAGGTGTCCAATTCATTTTCTTCAAAGAGATCATATACTTCCATGCTTGGAAGTTGTCAACTTCAACAAGCTTATCATCAAGCTGATGTGATAGATCACTTTGAAATGAGAACCTCAAATGAAAATAGCAAAAGATTAGATCTTACCGATTTGAGGTGTCCGTCCTGATTTCAGAGCTGGCTAATCTAGGGTTTGTCAGAGAAACCCTAATTTTCAAAACTTGGAATCTTTCAGATCTGATTGGCTAGAAAGATAGACCTCTTCAAGGTGAGTTGTCCAATGTACTCCTTTTCTAAAAACAGTGGAGAGTAGCTCCCGGAACAGGAAGCCCTAGTTTTCCAATTTCTTCTGCAGAAACGCGTGATACTGTTTCTGCAGTATCTCCAAAATTATTGCTCCTCTGTGTCTGAAACTTTGCACTGAGGTAGCCTCGCCTGTCCCTGTTCCAACACCACAGTTTTCATCAGAATTGGTTTCACCAATTGGGACTTATGATCGTTTTCCCAAGGTGACCTGTTTCAGGACTATTCAGCATAGCGAAGTTGTACGGACTGCCACGTGTCACTGTTTAATCTTTCGGGTCTGAAACTTGGACCAAAGAAAGTACAGTCCATGCCCTTTCTGGAACATCTTCATAAATTTCATTTGGACCTTCGTAGCCCAAGATATAGCAATTCTCCCCAGGTGTCTTGTTTGGAGATGAATCCTAGGAGAGGCTGGAACCCTAACTTGGAGGAATCATATCTCCTAGAATATAGCGAATCTGAGGCTGAAACTTGGACACAGTGGACATCAGGATTTTATCTTCGACCTGTGAAAGTTTCGGCCCCTGAGACTTCTGCAATCCCGAGATATAGTGAATGTACCAAAACTTATCGGTTTTAGTATTTAGGGTTTTTCCAACCTGGGGTCAAACGAGGGTTTGACTTTCCCAGAGTTTCACCCAACCAAAAATCTCGACCCAGGTCTCTAAAATTCGATTTTGACAAGGAGAACAATCCTATGCCGGGCTCACTCAAAAATTCCTCTTCTGTAAGAAGCCCTAATTTCCCGCACCAAAAACTGAAAAATGTCCGGAATCGAATTTCGCTTCGACAAAAAGATGCGCCCTTCAATGGAGAGTCAGTCTAGCATACTTTTGCTGATGGATTATGGAGAGAGACCCAAAAAATAAGAAGCCCTAGTTTCTGCAGCTGCACAATGTCTTCTTCTCAGGTTAGCTCTGATACCATATTAGATTTTTATCATTCAAGCTAGCATTATATTAGGATCTTTAACTGAGAGAATAACAAGCACAACAATCAAACACAAGAGACAAGAGACACAGATTTTCCTCGGGGAAACCATAAAGGAGAAAACCCCGCAACTTCCTCAGAGATAGAATCAACACCAAAAGTAGACCCAAAACAGTAAGATGATCTCCCGACAGCAGTAGTCTCTCTCTCTGATCCCAGCATCTTCTCTCTCACTCATGCACCCCAGTGAGTGAGTGTGTGTGATAAATAGAGAGTTTCACTCTATTTATATTCTTTCGTTCACTTAACCTTTAACTCTGTTACGTAGGCGCGAGTAATCCTAACTCAGTTATGTAGGCTCGAGTAACCACAACCGGGGTACTAATGACCCGACTTACATTAACTCACCTAGGGCCGACTTCTCTAGGAGAGTCTAATAACCCTAGTGCCCCACAACTGTGGGGACTTTAACCCTTGATCAATAAGAGGGTTACCCACAATGACTTTACATGACTTGTTTACATTATTGAATCTCCCGATAGGAACATCAGGGCATGACATGACTCAAATACATTACAGACACTTCCCGTAATAAACATTGGGGTACAATACATAAGATATACAAGTGAATACATTCCGAAGTTACAAATACATCAACAAAGTCAAGGACATAGTTACCGAAAGGTGGAACAAAATGACCACACCATTGCACCTTTTGGCATATGCACTGCACCCGAAATATTATCATTCCAAAAATTTGCCTTTACCTAGTAGGACAGCCCCAAATAGGGATTCTGAAGTGGTATAGGGATACAAGACAACTCTGAGGAAAATTTATAGGGATATGGGAATTGCAATGGAAGTACGTGCAGAATTTGGAGCATTTGTGCAGTCCACTGGTGGCTTTTCAGATCCAACAGCCATGAATGATCGGGGGCACATTGATCCTATTACTTGGTGGGGCTTCCATGGCGGGGAAAGCATTCATATCTCAACTCTGGCCACCCGGTTGTTATCGCAAGTTGCTAGTTCCTCATCAGCTGAGAGGAATTGGAGTACATATGGCTTCATCCATTCGGTAAAGCGAAACAGACTAGTAGCAGCGAAGGCTGAAGATCTTGTATATGTTCATTCCAACCTCCGCCTTCTATCACATTCAAATCCAAAGTATAAGAAAGGTTCGAGTAGAATGTGGGATGTGGAGCCCAAGACCTCTGACTTAAACATGACAGTGAATGCCATGACTCACCTCAACCTGTTTGAGGATATTGTACCACTAGTTCAACCTTCATCCGATGCAACTTCCACCATTCCAGGCCCCGCAACATCTATTCATGATGTAGATGTACAAGTAGAGTTTCCATATGCAGATTATGAGGATGTAGACCCATTTCAGGATTTGTAATTAGATTCACTCTACATTAGCATATTACTAGAGTGATCATTGATGAGACACTCATTTTTGTATTTGCTATCATGATATATCATATTATCGGATTATGATATTATCCTTTTGGCTTTAGCCTTTTCGTATGAGGCATGATGCACCATTTCAATCTTCAAGTTTATAAAATGTCTAATGATTTCAGTTTTAATGTCGTGATTCATAAATAGATTTGTTTTTTAAACTCCAAATATGTTTTTGAATTTAAAAAAAAAAATTAAAATATTATTATATTTTTGTACGTGACGTATCCTCGCTGTATCCAGATCCTGGGTTTTCAAAAAACTGGCGGATCCGTATCCGTATCCGAATCCTGGTAACTTAGTGTTTATGTTCACCTTCACCTTACCGTATAACAGACTTCCTACTCACCACATTCATCTAGTCTTGTAGATTAAAACTATGCAATTCTGTACACTGACCAAAATATTGCATTCCTGGCTAGTGCTATCGACACTTTGACAGCCTTGGGAGTAGAAGACATCTCTAATACTTGGCAAGTGTTATATTTATGTTTACCTTCACTTTACGGTTCCAAGACACTTCCTGCTCAGCAGATCACTAATTAGAACTATCAGTTGCCATACATCTCAAGATCGAACATAGATAGTACACACCTTGCCACTGCCATCTCCAAGTTGGAAAGCTTGGGTCAAAAAACACCATTTACATTTTGGAAAAGGCAAGTTCATATTTTTTATCTCACCACAATAGGCAAACTCCATTCAACAAATCACAAGTTTAGAACCAGGCTTTGAGATGCATCACAGAATTAAAGTTACACAATTACACACTGTGAGTGCTATCAAAAAATTGATCTAAACTTAGCCAGGAACGGTGATAACAATATTTAATCCAGGCTTTAATAAAATGGACCAAAACTAAAACGAAAGCTTTTTGTATCAACAAAGAATCTCTTTGTGAAATATACCTCCCTACAATCTGTTGTAAAATCTGAGAAAAGCAACTTTTTGGAACCGCATGGCCAACACCTTCTCCACAATACTAAGACACATTAAGATGTGTAACTGATCTCCAGGATCCAAAAGTATCTCTGGCTGCCATCAGCCTACAATGTGCAATTTTCTTTGCCAAATGGGTCGCGTGTAGCCTTTTTTGGTGATGAGCCTTGGAATCAGCTTCTTAGTTTCAGAATACATAGTAAGCATATTGTTGAATTGTGTGGTCCTCTTCAGCTCTGTGATATGTCAAGCATTCCAAAAGATTTTAATGTTTCAGGTTCCCGTAATCTCAAGAGAATCTGGGCAGCCAAGAAGAAGGTAGCGCCTCATCTCTCTGGGCTACAGAAGGGGTAAACATGTTGCTAGGCAAATTATTTGGTTTTGGACGATTCAGGGCACCCCACTCTCTCATATGGAGGGCCTGCAACCTAAACATTTGGCCAAGAAGGGACTCTTTGTTGGAGTGACCTTTGGGACCATATTACGAGAAATTGGAAGTCTCGGTCCTTGTTTTGGCATATGAAAGGGTCTCCTCAGAGCACATTGGACTGCAATACAAGAACTACAAAGCCTCATCCCCATAGAAGATGCATTAAAATTGAATAACAATACTCGAGAACTGATCTATAGGGATTGGCTTTAGTAATATACTAAACTGATGAACTTACAAGACCCATTAGCTGTATCAGATGCTTTAAATGTGAGACAATCATTTAAGGAGATCCTCAAGAAAAGATTGTTAAATTTTTTACATAGATATGATTTGATAGCAGTAACAGTCCTTTTAAAATTTTGCAGACTTCTAATATTTAAATTTCTGAGTTATATAACAGCAGTAAATAACCAATCATACACAGGAACACAGAATTTTTTTCTCATGGGGAAACCTTTCAAGGAATTAAACCCCAAACAATGAATAATCTTCCTCTAAATGAGATGACTGAGTTTTTACACGAGCAGATATAAAGACCAGACTTTTACATCACTGTAAATTTGCCTCTAGGGCACACATACCAAGAGAAGACGGTAGATAAGTGAGGGCTCATGTAGTCCTCTGCTCAAGATGACATAAGCCCCTAGGGCTTAATATCTCGGCCATAATCTTGATTGGAACCCTGAGATCAGTGCTAAAACCCTGCTCGGAACTCTGCTGAGGCAAATTGTAACCCTCCTGAAGCAAAACAGAACCCTACTGAGAGATCGGAATTCGGAACCCTGCTGATCAGATCTGAGAAAAATCAGAACCTTGCTTGATGCTGACTGGGACAGATTGGAACCCTGAGAATAGGCATCAAGCAGATCGGAACCCTGAGCGGCCTTCAAAACTCAGGTCGGAACTCTGTCTATGCTGATTTGGATAACGGAACCCTGAGATCAGACTTCAAGCAGATCAGAACCCTGAGCATCCTTCACAACTCAGATCGGAACTCTGTCTATGTTGATCTGGATAATACAGAACCCTGAGATCAGACTTCAAGCAGATAGGAACCCTAAGAACACTGTTGGAACCTTGACGGCACTTTAGAAGGGGACTGTGGAACCCTGCAGCTGCCTTCACAAACTGATCAGACCTCACTGAGATAGGAGAGAGAGAATATACCAGAATGAAACCCCATAAAATTTTCTTGAAGATCAGAGATGAAGATGTCATATGGTGTGTCTTGCTCAAACCAGAGAGTTCTTTATTTATAATTCACCCTTGAAGTTCATTTCCATAGATTTAGGGATAAACAAATAATAAAATCCACTTAGATAGGGTTATAACATTTTATTTGTACTTTTAACCCTTCATAAAATCATTTTACTTTTATCTTGGACTTTTGGCCCTTCACTAGTGGGCTCTTGGTCCTTCACTTGGGTTCCATAATCATAACAAATCATCTTAAGCATTCTTCTTGGTCTTCATGGTCCACACGTGCCATCTCAAAGTACATCATCATAAATAAGGAAGATTATTCATTGTTCTTCTTGTTCTCCTCACTAACACCAAGGTCATGTGCTAGGTACTTCAACAATGGGTGGTCAGTCCCTTGAGAACGTCCCACAGCCCACAGATCAAGGAGAGGAGTACACCACTTGCCTAGACCCAGTCTAGGGCTTCTAGTGATGACCTGGTAACTGACCAGATGCTTCAGCCCCAGGCTGTATCAAGTTGACCAATGTCAACTACTTGGTAACTAACTAATTACCACCATTATCCTAGAGAATGGCTCTCAGCCCCAGGCTAAGCTTCAGTCCTAGACTGGTATCGAATCCCTGGTAACTGATCAGGTGCCTCCTTTCTTCTAGAGAATGGCTCTCAGCTCCAAGCTGAGCTTCAATCCTAGACTGGTATCCAATCCCTGGTAACTGACCAGGTGCCTCCATTCTTCTAGAGAATGGTTCTCAGCCCTAATCTCAGCTTCAGTCCTAGACTAGTATCCAATCCCTGATTCCTAGTAACTGACCAGGTGCCTCCATCCTCCTAGAGAATGGCTCTAGATGTTGCTCAAAAATCAACAAAGATGGTAGACTAAGTGTTGTCGCCTTTCACGCACCTCAGGGGGTTTTGGGCATGGCAGAAATCTTCAAACCACTGGGTGCGTCCTTGGGGGCAAGTCTCAAGTTGAGATACTGTCACTCAACGCTCAACTCCTCCGTCTAGGCCAACTCCTAGCGAAGCCAAGGGGGGTGGTCCCTATTAGAAGAAAATCTATGGTTTTTAGTCTACGAAAGAAAAGACTAAATCTAGGAGTTAATATGAAATGGATAAAATAACACAACGGACTATTGCAAGAAAGAGATCATATCAACAACATATGACAATGTAAGCACCATTCACAACACTTTGCAATAATTGATTTAAGCATTGAAAGTAAAACAGACCATTGCCGATGAATATGGAGTGCTTGTAAAAGTGGAGTGTTGTTGTGTCGTGTAAGTATTGCAATTGTTTCGTTGATCAGTTTTAAAATTATTAATGAGTAATTAAGGGTGTGGGTTAATTGTGGGTTTGGCCCAACAAGTCAAGTCCCTTCGAACTGAGTGCTAAAGCGGTAATACCAAGTGTCCAACGGGGCGAGGATAAACCTACTTGGAGTAGCCCCCTGACTCTGTAGTAGTTACCCTTTGCAACCTCCCGAGTTCTCGAGAAAATCACTTGTGTGGATTTTCCTATTAAATATAGGAACTTATGTCCCTTTCTCATACAGCCAACTGATCATACAAGCTGCAGCGATGTAGAGCTTACAGGGAAGGAGTCTTGGTTTATTTTATTAGAGACGTAACAATAAGTTGTTTAGATTACGACCGAAGAGTCTCTTTCACCTTTCGAGTACTCGGGAAAGCAACGGTCGGATTGATTTAAAAAATTAAGAACAAATAAATAAAAGAAATATTTTCTAATTAATCCTACCATGAATCTCTTTCACCCTTTCGGGATACTCAGGAGAGCGTGGGGTAAGTATTTATTTTACTTCCTTGATCAAATAAACAACTAAATCGAAAATAAAGATAAAACTAACTAAAACTGGAAAATCATAAAAAAAAAGACACCGACACAAATCCCCCCAGGGGGGATGGAGAGTGGGCTTTGAAGAGCCTACTCAAAGTCTTTTATTACGGAATTTACAAAGCTCATGAAAGGTGGATGCCTTTGGTCCTTACAGATCTGGATCCAAAGGCTTACAGGTTTTGAAAAATGAAGAGGAAGAAAGAATTTGCTCCGAGAGGCCTTGGATGGCCTAGATCTTTAATTTTCCAGCAACACTTCCCCTTGTCTTTGCATGAAAAATGTAAAACCAGCCACCTGAAATGCACCACATGTGCCAAATCAGTCGTTAAAAGCATAAAAAATTAAGTACTTAAATGATAAACAATAAGACTAAGTACTTAATCAATCTAGATCTACTCAGAATAAAGCTTTAAGATTAGGATCTAACAATGTACTTAAATAAATCAGCCTTTGAATAATCTTTAAAAAAAAGAAACTAATTTACTTAAGCATTTTAAAAGGAACTAGAACCAAAGAGGAAATTTGATTTTAGAGGTGAAGGAAAGAAGGAAATGCTCAAGCGGAGTGCCCAGATGTAAGGAATCCAGCGGTGGGAAGCCGAGGGAATATGTCTTTCTTGAAAATGCTTGAAGAATGGTAGATTCAACTGAGATCATCCACTCCAATCAAGCTAGAAAACCTGCATCACTAACAATACTTGCACAAAGGGGATCAAATCTAGTATTTCAACAAATGAAGATTAAGAGAGCATAAGTACAACCTAGTACAATCTGGTACTCCTAGATCTTTACAAGCAAAGAATAGTAAATGAAATCAAACTAGAATCATTTACCCTATATGTTACCAACAATCTTAAGGCCAGATAGATCACCAAATTAAGCAAAGCAAAAAGCAGCAATACAGTTACCTCATGTGCCCGTGACAATACTCATCCACACACTAATGCAACACACCATGGACCTCCAATGTCTTTCTATTAATCCATAAAATAACATTACAATACAAAGCTTCATAGCTTGGGCAAAGCCTTCGGTCCTCTAACCATGCCAAAACACTAAGCAAAAGCTTGCTTAAATAGCCAAATGAGAGAGGGGGGGGCATCCATCACTGAGAGTTCACATTGAGTTCAAGTGAAGTGAATGAGAGAATTGTGGGATCAACCTGAGTGGATTTCAAGGAGAAAAGGCCACCTCTCTCAAGAGAGAGGCGCCATCACCTACCAAACCAATCTACTATTCGTTGGATTGACACATGACCCAAAGCGTGAAGTTTATGGAGGTGGAGCATCTTCAAACTATAGTTACCTTCCACCTCTCCAAATCGTATCCACACCCACGCTTTAGACTATAGTTCATGCCCTTGATTTTAGGAGAGATTCGCCCCTTCCTTTCCACGTCATCTTCACGCCAATGTGGTGGAGTCAAACCATCCAACGTGAGGGCCCACATGTGCGTATTAAGGACGGGTGCATTTCTATTACAATGGAGATTCGTTACCTCATAATATCCCCCTTTGATGTCATGGTTACATCACTAATGAGGTCGCCCATCACTAATAAACAATTCGCCATCCTTTTCCAAGTCATTAAATTTGACTTTTTATTTGATTTTTAACTTTGACTATGGTGCAATTTGCCATTCTTAGCATTTTTTTGACGTTCTGTAGCATCGTTGAAGAAATCATGCCATAAGTGACGAAACGCTCACCCGAAGCATGGGAAAAGTGGCCTACAGACTAAAAAGCATGCTCTGAGTATGAAAACGAGCATCCCCACGCCAAAAACGAACTCCAAACCCATCTTTTATGCCACTTTGAAGTTTTTTTAATTAAACCATTAAAAAATGGCTTAAAAAATAGGGAAAAAAAATCCTCAGAATCAAACAAACACCTAGGGGGATCTAGAACATGTCCATACGACTCAATATGGATGCCTAGCATGCTTATATACATTGACACATGAAATGTAATAACCTCCTAAGGCCTAACCACCAAGACGACCTTTCCAGCTTTAGAGGAGCGGTGAAAAACTCGAAAATTATACATCGCTTATTCAGCATTGCATAATTGACAAGGGAAAAAACACCTTCGAATGATCAGATTGATGTCCAAGTCCTAGAAAGCCCAACCCTTTACAAAAAGTTTGTCATGCTAGTACATTTATTACAACTCCCCCAAGGGGGTATGAACATGCGGTACAAAAAATAAAAAGGGCCAAGAAGGTCTGATGGACTTCTGAACTTTGATCATGAACAAGTATCCTTGTTCAACACTACTGGCTCACTTGAAATCCAACTAAGTACAACATAGCTGGTAACACTAAGGACAAGGTTAAGAAGTGAATTCATTGGTTGAACTCAGTTTGGGATCACAGAGTCTCTCATTATTTCAAGGTTTTTTCTTGACTGGTGATTTATCAAGGACTACCTTCAAAAGCGAGAGTTGCCAAGTTTGGTTTTACAAATGCACTCTACCTACTTTTGTGGGGTCACTGAGACAATCTAACACCATTTTTGGAACAAGAAGTGTGTTAGATCCTATTGGGAGCTTATGTGGGCCTCCTTCAATCATATTCTTGGTGAATTTGTTTATCATCCAGACTTCACTGTCTAAGGTAGGCCTCAAATATCATGATGGAGATAGTCGAGCTCTTGCTTGAGGATATCTTATTGACTGGTTTCATCAGCTATACACCCATACAATGATCATCATTCTTTCTTATAATTGATTGGCAGCAGTAGCAATATAATTATAATTGATCATCATTCCTTCTTAATATTTGTTTTATAATTATGACAGCCCTTCTTTGATGCTTCCCTTTGCACATATGCATTGCAGAAGGCACTTTTTTTATGGGAAAACCACAAAGTTGCATGTGGTATTTGGAACACTTGTTGAGCTTAAAAGCCCATTAGCTCATGGTCAACTCTCTTAGGTTACTTGTTTGAAGCATTCTGGTTCATCCTTGACTCTCTTGCTCCAATAGCATCTTCATCAAATCACTTTCATTTTCAAAATGCTTTTGCAATCGTCTTTGACATTTCTTAATTTCTTGAAGACTATTATTTGACAACATTGTAGGAATTAGTTCCCTTTTGATTGTTCATGCGTATGCTTGTTTAAAATTGTGTTTACTTCCCCGGTTTCGAAGAGAATTGTGTGAAGATGTTTTGGAGGCTACAGCTCTAAACTTCTAAAGCAAGACTTTTGTTTAAACTTTTGTTTGCTTTGTCAACTGAGATGTGTGTGAGGGTGTTTTGGAGGATATAGTTATAAAAATGGACTCCCCATTGGGGGCTGGAATGCACCTCATATAGTCAGGATGTTGTCAGCATTAGGGCATTCTTGTATTCGATAGTGGATACAAGATCAAGTGATGTTTATTTTCAAAGTTGTTGCATTGAGGACCAAATTCTAATCATCTCCACAAAATATTTAACAAATTCCAATCTTCTCTGCCTGCTAATATTATTTCTAATATAGTACTATTAATAGAATAATAATGATCATCTATTTTTAAGGTCGCGACCTAGCCAAACACCAAATTGATGTATAAGACAAAATATAATATTATTATATTATTATATTACTAATATAATAATATATATTAGGTGTGACCAAAAGGTTGCCTCTAGATATATTTGAATTATAACAAAATTTCTATGTAAATCACACACACAGACATTTATATATAGAGAGAGAGAGAGAGACCATTGGGTCTACTCAATCAGTTCAAATGGATTGTTTCAAGGTGGCGAGCAGAGTTTGTCATGAGGTCTTTAGTTCTAGTGCAGGTAAGGTTCAAGTTTAGTTAAGTCCCAATGGGTTACTAGCTACTGTTTGTTGAGCATGGTTGTCATTGATGACAAGCCATTAATGTCAAAGGAGTGACAAGGGTTGATGACATGGCAAGCAAGACATGGTAGTTTGGGCAAATGACCCATTTTGTGGTCATTTATGATTTGATAAGGTCATGAAGCCCACAAGGTTGATTGGATGGTACCGTCGCTTGTGGTAAATTGGACCATGAGGACTTAATGACTATTATTGCATAATGATGGAGTTCTTGTTGAAGCCCTTGATGTGTTCTTGTTGATTGGTAGTTTGATGGTCCTTGTTGCCACTATGATGGTGATGCCCTCACACTTTGCATATGTGGACGAGATTGTGATGACTTGTTGAAGAAGGCTTCTTGCTATGGTGAGGATGTCCTTGAAGACTTTAGAACCAATGCTTGTTGGTCTTTATCTCCACAAGCATGATGGAATGCGTTGATGATATGACATGGTTCCTTCTCTTATGACAGACCTACTCAAATATTCAATATATTTGATCAGTTAAGTAGAAGAACAAGAAGAGCCTGGTGAAGATTTAGAAGAACCTGAAGAAACAAGGAAGGCTAATGTTGATCTGAAGACTCAGTTGGAAGAAGCCAAGAGGATGGAGGAAGTCTTGAGACACCAATTGGATGAAAAGGAGAAGACTTGCCAAAAGCTAGAGATGGAGGTAGTTGGTCTCAAAAAGAAGGATAAAAAATATGAAGCATATGTCAAGTTCAATAACAATTCAGTCATCTTGGATGAGATCTTGGATTGTCAAAGATCTTCATTTGACAAATCCAGCCTTGGCTACAACAAGGAAACAGGAAAATCTATGGTTGGCACATGGTCTCCTAAGACCCCTGAAGCAAAGCTCCTCGTCAAGAACCTGCACAACACAAAGAAGACTTCATAAGATTAGAAAGGCGTTAAGAAGTTGGTCCCACTCCTCAATACAAATTTAGAAGAGAGGCAAGTCCTAGATAGAATCAAACATCCAGGTGTGAAGATGGTTATAATGGATATTGCTATTCATATAATGATTTTGGTCACAAAGCTATGGATTGTAGATTCTATGATAAAAGAAGAGTTGGAAGTTCCAACAACACAGTTAACTGTTGGACACGCAAACATGTTGGTCACATTGTTGCATATTGTCGTACTATGAGATCTTCTTCTAAATGAGATGACTGAGTTTTTACATGAGCATATATAAAGAGCAAACTTTTACATCACTGTAAATTTGCCTCTAGGGCACATATACCAAGAGAAGCCGATAGATAAGTGTGAGGGTTGATGTAATCCTCTGCTCAAGATGACGTAAGCCCCTAGGGCTTAATATCTCGACCACAATCTTGATTGGAACCCTGATATTAGCATAGTTTGTAATATCCCCAATTGATATTTTCCTGTTTATGTATATACTGTAGATGGCTAATAGACTTACTCCTTAATCAAATAGGAAAGCAAACCCCGAACTTTGCATGCATGCAGTTGCATGCAAATATGTGCCCTAGAAAAATACTGAGATGCTATAAAATAGGAGAAATCAATACATGTACATACCAGTATATAGATCAGCTGATGGTGAAGAGACTAGTCCCAGCATGCAAGGATTCTGCCAGAGGAATACGGAGATACACCAAATCGTCCTCCACAGGTGAATGCGCCCTCCTCTCAAACTGTATAAGCTCCAGAATAATAAATAAGCTGCTGCTGGAAGCCCGGATGATGTGCACTAGGGTTATAATACCCCTCTGATGATGATGGAAGCAACATGCAGAAGTTCTGAACCCTGTAGGTAGGAAAACGAATTGCTTTGTCTCTAATCACAGTGACACAGTGTGACGATGAAACCCTCTGGATGGATGAATAATCAACTTCCCGGAATAACTGCTGAATGTAACCTGATGATGAACTAGTGTTGAACCTGGATGATCCCACCTGATGATGAACTAGGGCAGATAGATTTCGCTGCCGAAATACACCAATTAGCTGAGCATGCGCTCAACCCCAACTTAGCTCGTCGAGCTCTCCAATTCGACTCCACAAATCAATTATCACATAAGTGACTTCTCCCTTCAATTCATCTTTCTTTTATAACTTTCAGCTGCGAAAACCCTAACTTTTGACCTAATTAGGTCACTTTATCTTCTAATTTGCAGTTGACTTGCATACATGTGCAAACCCTAACTTTTGACCTAATTAGGTCACTTTATCTTCTAATTTGCAGTTGACTTGCATACATGCGCATGGAGACTTAATCGTGTGCATGCATCATTAAATAATGCCCGAATGTCATGCATGCAGGTGCCCTTTGGCTCTAGTGGCCCTCTTCGACCCAATGGTGATATAATATTGATGCCCTAGATCTTCTATATATGGCATCAGTCTTCGACTGATTCCTTGACTGTCAATACCCGCTCGAACCTATAGGAATCACAAAGGTTAGCGGGTTGGTCCTCAAATGCCTAAGCAAAAGAGGACATTACAGTCCTCCCTGCTCGAATTTGCTTGTCCTCAAGCAACTGTAAAGATGGGTGCTGTAATACCTGTTCTACCTCCCAAGTAGCCTCCTCTATAGGCAGATCTTTCCACTGAACCAGGTAATCTTTGATGATTTTGTTCCTCAGTTTCCGCTCTCGCACCTCTAGGATGCGCTCCGGAATCAGAACCAATTGCCCCTCGTCATCAAGGGGAGGCAGCTCGGAAGATGTAACAATCTGTTGACCAACCACCTTCTTGAGATTGGAGACATGAAATACGTTGTGAATCTTGCTCTCTGGGGGTAGTTCTAGCTCATATGCTACCTCTTCGACCTTCCGAATTATCTCGTATGGACCATAGAAACGAGGTTGGAATTTTTCTACCCCTCGACGATATATTCGCCGACACGATATATGTAACTATGGATATCAGTGCTTAAACCATGATCGAAACTCTTCTAAGGCAAATCATAACCCTCCTGAAGCAAAACGAAACCCTGCTGATCAAATCTAAGACAAATCGAAACCTTGCTTGATGTTGATTGGGACAGATTGGAACCCTGAGAATAGGCTTCAAGCAGATCGAAACCCTAAGCAACCTTCAAAACTCAAATCGAAACTCTATCTATGCTGACTTGGATAATACGGAACCCTAAGATCAGACTGAAGCAGATCGGAACCTTGAGCAGCCTTCACAACTGAGATCGAAACTTTGTCTATGTTGATTTGGATAATACATAACCCTAAGATCAAACTTCAAGCATATCGAAACCCTAAGAATACTGTTGGAACCTTGACTGCACTTTAGAAAGGGAGTGTGGAACCCTGCGGCTGCCTTCACAAACTGATCAGACCTCACTGAGATAGGAGAGAGAGAATATACCAGCGTGAAACCCCATAAAATTTTCTTGAGGATCAAAGATGAAGATGTCATATAGAGTATCTTGCTCAAACGATAGAGTTATTTAGTTATAATTCACCCTTGAAGTTCACTTCCATAGATTTAGGGATAAACAAATAATAAAATCCACTTAGATAGGGTTATAACATTTTATTTGTACTTTTAACCCTTCATAAAATCATTTGACATTTATCTTGGACTTTTGGCCCTTCACTTGGGTTCCATAATCATAACAAATCATCATAAGCATTCTTCTTGGTCTTCATGATCCACACGTGCCAACTCAAGTACATCATCATAAATAAGGAAGATTATTTGTTGTTCTTTTGTTCTCCTCACTAACACCAAGGCCATGTGCTAGGTACTTCAATAATGGGTGGCCAGTCCCTTGAGAAGGTCCCATAGCCCACAGATCAAGTAGAGGAGTACACCACTTGCCTAGACCCAGTCTAGGGCTTCTAGTGATTACCTGGTAATTGACCAAGTGCTTCAGCCCCAGGCTGCACAAGTTGACCAATGTCAACTACTTGGTAACTAACCAATTACCTCCATTCTCCTAGAGAATGGCTCTCATCCCCAGGCTGAACTTCAATCCTAGACTGGTATCCAATCCCTGGTAACTGACCAAGTGCCTCCTTTCTTCTAGAGAATGGCTCTCAGCTCCATGCTGAGCTTCAATCCTAGACTGGTATCCAATCCTTGAAAACTGACTAGGTGCCTCCATTCTTCTAGAGAATGGTTGTCAGCCCCAATCTCAGCTTCAGTCCTAGACTGGTATCCAATCCCTAGTAACTGACCAGGTGCCTCCATCCTCCTAGAGAATGGCTCTAGATGCTGCTCAAAAATCAACAAAGATGGTAGACTAAGGGCAAGGTTAAGTGAATTCATTGGTTGAACTCAGTTTGGGATCACAGAGTCTCATTATTTCAAGGTTTTTTCTTGACTGGTGATTTATCAAGGACTACCTTCAAAAGCGAAAGTTGTCGAGTTTGGTTTTACAAATGCACTCTATCTACATTGTCGGGTCATTGAGACAATCGAACACCATTTTTGGAACAAGAAGTGTGTTAGATCCTATAAGGAGCTTATGTGGGCTTCCTTTAATAATATTCTTTGTGAATTTGTTTATCATCCAGACTTCGTTGTCTAAGGTAGGCCTCAAATATCATGATGGAGATAGTTGAGCTCTTGCTTGAGGATATCTTATTGACTGGTTTCATCAACTATACAGCCATACAGTGATCATCATTCTTCCTTATAATTTATTGGCGGCAGTTGCAATATCTTCTTAATATTTGTTTTATGACAGCCCTTCTTTGATGCTTCCTTTTGCACATATGCATTGCAGAAGGCACTTTTTTTATGGGAAAACCATAAAGTTGTATGTGGTATTCGGAACACTTATTGAGCTTGAATGCCCATTAGCTCATGGTCAACTCTCTTAGGTTACTTGTTTGAAGCATTCTGGTTCATCCTTGACTCTCTTGCTCTAATAGCATCTTCATCAAATCACTTTCATTTTCAACATGCTTTTGCAATCCTCTTTGACATTTCTTAATTTCTTGAAGACTATTATTTGACAACATTGTAGGAATTAGTTCCCCTTTGATTGTTTGTGTGTATGCTTGTTTAAAATTGTGTTTACTTCATTGGTTTCGAAGAGGATTGTGTGAAGGTGTTTTGGAGGCTACAGCTCTAAACTTCTAAAGCAAGACTTTTGTTTGCATTGCAGAAGGCACTTTTTTTATGGGAAAACCATAAAGTTGTATGCGGTACTTGGAACACTTGTTGAGCTTAAATGCCCATTAGCTCATGGTCAACTCTCTTAGGTTACTTGTTTGAAGCATTCTGGTTCATCCTTGACTCTCTTGCTCTAATAGCATCTTCATCAAATCACTTTCATTTTCAACATGCTTTTGCAATCGTCTTTGACATTTCTTAATTTCTTGAAGACTATTATTTGACAACATTGTAGGAATTAGTTCCCCTTTGATTGTTTATGCGTATGCTTGTTTAAAATTGTGTTTACTTCATTGGTTCCGAAGAGGATTGTGTGAAGGTGTTTTGGAGGCTACAGCTCTAAACTTCTAAAGCAAGACTTTTGTTTGCTTTGTCAACTGAGATGTGTGTGAGGGTGTTTTGGAAGATATAGTTATAAAAATGGACTCCCCATTGGGGGCTGGAATGCACCTCATATAGTCAGGATGTTGTCAGCATTAGGGCATTGTTGTATACGATAGTGGATACAAGATCAAGTGATCTTTATTTTCAAAGTTGTTGCATTGAGGACCAGATTCTAATCATCCTCGCAAAATATTTAACAAATTCCAATCTTCACTGCCTGCCAATATTATTTCTAATATAATACTATTAATAGAATAATAATGATCATCTATTTTTAAGGTCACGACCTAGCCAAACACCAAATTGATGTATAAGACAAAATATAATATTATTATATTATTAATAATTATATTACTAATATAATAAATTCACACTGGATGATGTGATCCTCTTATCCTCCTAACTACTCCTAAGTTCAAATGTTAGTGACTCCATCAATGGGTGGCCAGTCCCTTGAGGAAACAACCTAGCTCAACCATCTCAAATACCTAGGAGAGAAGGACATCACACATCATCATCATCTTGGTTAACTGACCAAGATCCACCTGGTTAATTGACCAAGTTCCCTAGGGATCAACTAGGGGCCCTAGATAACTGTTAGGGGTTTATCTAACTTGGTCCCAGAGCAAGTACCCTAGATAACTGCTAGGGGTGTGCACTGCTTGGTCCCAGACAAAGAACCTCTCTGGTGTAACTGACCAGGAGGCCCTAGTGATCGGCTAGGGGCTTCTGCCATGGTTCATACTACTTGGTCCCAAAACAAGATCCCTACATAATTACTAAGGGCCCTAGATACCTACTAGGGACTTACACTGCCTGGTTAACAGACCGGGAACCCTTGTTAACTAACTAGGGTGTCATCCTCCCAGAGAATGGCTCTCGCAGCAACATTATCTTTAACAAATTGAACCATCTATTTTGAACTTTTCTCAATACAACCACTTGCAACCTATCAACATTTTATTTGGTGGTGAGTCTACTAATTTCCAAGTCTTTGAAAAAACCATCTATCCATGCATACTTTTCACTAGCCTCTTCAAAAAACAAGATCATGATAAGTAACAACACAATTCATCAAATCAAGATTTACTTGGTAACGCCATATGGACCTTGTTATGTCTTCTCGATGTTGTTTCTCATTTGGAATTGCATCCTACATAGTTTTATAAAGCCAAATTAGCCTTTTTTTGGCAACATGTGGTTTAGTTTCCAAAGCATGGACCATAGGTTTTGAGACACTTTGTTGATGACCAAGGCCAACTGCCTCTAGTGACAAGTCAACCATACTTATCAACTGAATCATTTGCTTTGAACTTCATTCAATACAACCACTTGCAACCTATCAGCTTTTTATTTGGAAACAACTACACCTTTCTTTCCATTGAAGAATCCATCCATGCATGCGTTTCACTAGCCCCTTCAAACAAAACAAGATCATGAGAATTTACAACTTCTCATCGAATCAAGACTTACATAAAGCCAGCTAGAACTTGTTATGCCTTGTCCATGTTGTAACTCATCTAGTTGCAACCTGCACAGTTTATTAAAAAAATCACGTTGGCTTTTCTTGTGCAAAATGTGGCTTAGTTGTCAAACCCTACACCATAAATTTCAAGACAATTTGTTTATGGCCAAAGCCAATCCACCCCAATCCCAAGTGCTTTTGCATCTTGAGCAGGTTAAATTAAAAAACCACGTTGGCCTTTCTTGTACAACACATAGTTTAGTTGCCAAACCTTGGACCATAAGTTTCAAGATAATCTCTTGATGGCCAAGGCCAACCAAGCACCTCAAGCTCCTCCACCTCAAATAACCCCTCAAGCTTACAACAATCTTGAATATGGATGGGTTCAAGTGGTTTAAGAAAATTATCTCGCCAAGAATGCTACAATCGCCCAAAAGGTTCAACCCAAGGAGTCATCAATCTTCATCATGCTAACTTTGAACAAGCTTACGGCCTCAACCATTACGAAGGAGCTATCACAACCCTCCCAATTCAACAACCCTTGAGATGGTAACATGAAGAAAAACTCCCTACCACCCCTCTAGACTCTCAATAGTCTTCAAACCCTAATGAGGCTTGGAGCAAACCCAAAATCTGCATTGTTACAACTTGATTTAGCACTTGAATGGGAAAGTCCGAACACATGAGTGCTACCAAGGAGCAACCATATGAGAAGGCACCACTATGACCTTAGTGCACAACTCTCATCCTGACCTACTCTTCAAAGGTCAAGGGGGGTTTCCCTTAAGGCTAATCCAATCCAGATTCGATTCTTAGATGAAAAGATCTAGGAGGGTTGCCATTGACTTTAAATCTGTCTAGATTACACAAGAGAGTCACAATGAGCAATACATTCGCTACCAAAGGAGTCCTAGCACAAAATATTGGAGGTATTTTCTCTACGTTGTACGATTTACTTTTATGGATTTGCCATGAAATATAAATCCTTGGTTTTTTCTTCTAAAATGTATCGTTTTATACTTTTTTAACATGCAAAGTTTTGTGCCTCTATAAGTCTGTATGGTTGACTCAACTGGTGCCAATATAAGAGGGATAACAATATTATTATTTTGCATTGTTCACTCTCTTCTTTACTATTTTGGGCTGTTGGTGAGATTTTCCAGTTGTTAAAAGGTTTTAGGGTGGACTTAGAGACCAACAACTTGTGCTTTGCAAGAATTTTGATGAAACGTCATTGAGAAAGATATAAGTAGGCATTTTCAGACTATAAATTCGTTTTGGTAACATTTTTTTCTAAGGGACTAAAGCTGAGAAATCAATGTTGTACAATCTAGTTTTATGGATTTTTCATGAAATCTTAATTTTTCTTGTGAAATATAACGTTTCTGTCTTTTTAATATGCCAGGTTGTGCCAAGCTTTGCCAAGTTGCTGAGTTGATACCCCATTTTCGGATTACCAAGTCCAAGTTTTCTGATTTTTGGTTGACTACAAACATTTATTCAGGTGGACAAATTTTCAGTCTTTTCTTCTAAAGCTCAGAAATTCAGAAATAAAAATAAACATAAAAAATCAAATTATTCAAAAAATGTTTAACATGCAATTTTATCAGAGTATGATAGCCCCACATGAAAGTGGGTATACTGCAATAACGCAGAGTTGGGATTCATAGCTCACCCCGCAATTCAGGTTTTTAAAAAATACACCCTTCACGATAAACACATTTTTTATCAAAAGAGTCAAAATCGAACGACCGCCACGCCTTCTCATTCCCACTATTCGCAACACCGTCTTACCACTCTATCTTATTTTTAGGTCTAAGTTTGGTCTAGAATTCAGAAGCATGACCCTAAATTTATTCCCATGATAACAACACGAATGAGTGTCAAAATGTCATTACTTTCCAGCAACTTGAAGACTAACTCTTCAAAACCATGAACCCTTAATTATTCGTTTGACATAGAATAAACTGCAGAGAAACTGAGCCAACCGAATTCAACGTTCGCCAAAGCCCAATTCACCCGAACAAACGAATAATAATTGGCCAAAACAATAGATTTACAAAACCCTTCTACTATAACTCAAACCCTAATTCACATCGACAACATTTCAGAGTCCCATACATCATCCTTCGATTACCATCAAGCAAAATTTCTGCAAACAGCAATAATGTATCACCTACCTTACCTTCCTTGGTGAATCTTCAGATCCCTCGAATATCCTTCCTTCTGTGCTTCGGACACCAGCGTTTGCCAAAAACTCAGAGTACATGAAGATACGCCCAGACCTGGTATCTTAGCGAGAGGAAATCCGTGCAGCCCCTTGAATTGTTTCTTCAGATTAACGAGTCTCTAAATTCTTCGCTCAAAAATGCCATCAAATTGACGAGGGATGGCAGTTTATACCGGTGAAATAGGAACACCCTAATGATTTTTAAAATTTTATGATTTTATATTTTGATTGGTAAATATATATGATGTCATAAAATAAGCTTGGTAATTGTGAGATATGAAAAAAATAATAGTAAACAACAGCCACATGGTGGTAATGTCTTTCACATTGCTACATGTTTTTGTGAGAAGAGGTGAATTTGTCCACTATATTGCAAATGGATCTTACTTTTCCCACGGGATAAAGATGTACTAATTGGACACAGGGTTTGAGAAAACAACGATGATAATAAAATTTGGTCGATGAGCTAACGCTCTCCAGAAAAAACCCTAATCCATGGCTTCTGAGAACCCTAGCCATTGTGCCCTTACCCTGCATTTTCGTCAGCGTTGTTTACCTATCTTAACGACGGTCATTGTTGGAACGTGCACTTACCCTTAGTCTCAGGGCGGTTTTTTTCCTAGAGCAGTTTATTCTATTTGAACCCCAGCTTTAGCATCGAATGAGTCGCTCGGTTTCCTGTAGCATGAAGTTCATTCCCCTTACAAGGGGACCTAGTACCAACCATGGGTGAAAATAAGTGGAAATAGTTTCTTTTTTTCGTCTTCCACTCTTTTCAAACGTCATTTTCTCTGAACTATTTGTTTTTCGGTTTTTTCACGTATTTTTCTTTACACTTTTGTCTTTCCACTGCACTGTAGAACTTTGCCTATTACTTCGGGTTTAGTTGTTTTTTATCGAGGTCTTCTGACAGCACCCTGACTTTCGAGGTTTTGTGATTGTCCTTCACATTGTGACTGGGATTCCCAAGTCTTTCACAAACCTTAACTGCTCTCGGGGTTAGCTCTTGCCTGACTTTTCTTTTATGTTTGTGGTTCTCTGGTCCTACACTGACTTGGCCAGGTTGACTCTCGAGTACGTAGGGTTTCTTCCACTTTTTTGTCCTCTATTGAATCTTTTGACAGTCACCGAGTCTCACACTGGTGAGCGGATGAGCAACTCAGATCTGGGTCTACGGACCACACCTCCGGTTACGATTTCTCGTCCGACCAAGGAAATGAGCTCGTTACAAAGACCTCACTCTAACCTGCACTCCTTTTGTCGACGGGCCAAAGTGGTCAAAGTCATTGAAGCAAAAAAATGCTACGTTCTCGGTCGTGATGTTTAGATGGACATAGTGGGGGCCCTATGTTGCAGGGCTCTTGTTGGGCGCCTGGAATACTATCGTATGGACCAAAAAGACTAGGTGGACTAGGCCACCATACACTGGAAACCTTTAATCAACTATGTGTCGACCATAAATCAACTTGCTAACGGCTAGGTGGTGTTTATCTTCCTTGAAGACATTGATGCTTCATTGATCTTAAACACCTTGTGGACTATTCGTCGTGGCTCATTAGTGATTAGCAGGTGGCACTCGGGGTTCGATCCTACTTAAGAAAAAGTGGTAAGACGCCACTTGTGGGTCATTTTACTAGCTTTACCTCTGCCCCTCTAGAACAAAGACACTTTAACTGGCATTGTGAACACACTTGGTCGTTTTGTGGCACTTGAGGAGGATTTCATGCACGCTTTTGACAAGAGTCTGGCCCGTGTTCTAGTCGAACTTGACGTATCTGGTGGTCTACCAACATAAATTGATATCAATGCCAATGATGCTTTTTTCATGCAATGGCTAGACTACCTAAATATTCCCTTTCGTTGTTCTTACTATCATGAGACGGGTCACCTACGACGCAAATGTTCCTCTCTTCTTCAGGGCTCCTCTCCTTTGCGGGAACAACACTCCTTGTACGCTCACACAATGGGGACTGTCAGTGAGGCTCCCACCTCACCGGTTATCACAAGTATGTATGATTCAGTCTCGCCTTCTACCGTTGCAGATCTTACTGAAGGAGAACTCCGCTTCATCGAAGATGTGGAAATCATAGCTCGGAGTCGTACCTTGAACACGACTCCTTAGCCTGCAAAGTTTTCCTTTGAGCAGCATATCTCTCATGCTGTCTATGAGCTTCCTTGACCTTGTTCGAGTCTCTTGCCTCTTTCTTCCAAGATCACCTCACTTTTTTCACCTAAGGATTTCTCGCCCCTTGATCATGCCATCACACCAGCTTCTCCTCTTTTCACTGTTGGTTCTCGCTCCATCCCCGTCACCCCTCCTCATTCCAGTTCTGTCACGTGTGTTAACCCCTCTACTGTAGTTTTGTCTTACCTAGACTCTCCTATTAGTCCTAGGGAGGAGCCCTCCTTCGTTGACCCTTCCTTAACCAGATCTTTATCCATCTTCTCAAACAAATCCCCTCTTTCTCTGTCCATTCTCCCTTTGGACTCGATCTCACATGCAAATGTCACGATCCTAAAGGCCAAGAAGAAACTTGTGCCTCGAGGGACCTCCAGGAGGACTCTTCTTAAACTCCACTTTCCTCTCGAATCAAAGAGGCGGCAAGAACGGGATCTTCCAACTCACAATCACAGGTGCTTAGAGCAATGACACCCTCTGGTAAGGTTTTGTCATGAAACTCCTCTCCATGAAAATTTGGGGTTTCAAAGGGCTTACCAAAACCAAAGCCCTCAAATCACTCCTCTCTGACCTTAATCCCGATATGATTTTCTTTCAGGAACCTTGTGTGACTCGTCTCAAGCACTTGTTTCTTTTGCAAAGATCAAGCCGAAGTGGGAATTTTGTGCAATTGACTCGATGGGACACTCGGGGGGACTTCTTACCAGATGGAATCCTCTTGTGGTTAGGTGTAAAGTGTTCCACATCTTTAGGGCTATCCTCGTGAAGACTAAATTAAGGGGATTGACTATTGATTTTTCTTGTCTTAACTGTTACGCACCCTATCTTCACCGAGAGGTTTTTTGGAATACTGCAGTGGCTAGGGGATTTTTCAACCATCTCAATTTGATTTTAGTTGGGGACTTGAATTTTACTTTGTCTACAAAGATTTGGGGCCGGAAAGCCCACCTTGACCCCCTAGACTCTTTTTTTTCTCAGCTCTTGACGCGTACTAATATGGTTGATATTTTACCTGCCAATCCTGGGCCTACCTAAAGAAATGGTCGCTATGGTGATGAGGGTATCAGTAAAAGACTTGACAAATTCCTCGTTTCTAATTCACTTTTACCTCACTTACCACATTATCGTGCCTGGGCTCACCCTTCTGAAATCTCTGACCACTTTCTGGTCTATTTTGAGTGTGAAGATATCTCCTTCAGTTTCCCCTATCCCCTTAAGTTCAATAGGGCCTGGTTAAAAGAGGAGGGTTTCTCTAATCTAGTCGTGTCATCTTGGAAAGTTGACACCCATCCTGTGGATTGTGATGCAATTTCCCTTCTGGTGTTGAAACTAAAGCGCCTTCAAACTGTTGTCAAAGCTCGGGGAAAAGAATATCTCTCTAAAAACCATAAACTATTAACTCACATCAGCGGAGAGATCCTTGCTCTCTTCTCGTCCTGTCCCTCAGGAATTTTCTCTGATGATGAAACTCTTACACTCCTCTCCCTGAAACTTCGAAAGGTGTCTATCTTAACTCAGGAAGTCCTCCATTGGAAGCTCAAAAGCAAAATCAATTGGATTGAACATGGAGATGCAAACACCAAGTTTTTTCACGGCTTTGCTTCAGTAAGAAGAAATTTCAATTCTATTTGGTCTTTGCAGAATGAGGAAGGTTCTTTGATCTCAGACAACTCTCAACTCCACTCACTGGGCAAAAGTTACTTTTCCTCTCTTTTCCTCTCTTTTCCTGGAAGAAGGTAGATCTCCCATTACCGATCAGCTAAAGGTTATTAGAATTTTCCCCTCTTTCATTTCGGAAGCAGATTCTTCAAACCTTTGCTTAGAGGTCACCTAGAAGGAATTGGAAGTGGCTTTGAACAATTTTAAAAAAGACAAAAGCCCTGGCCCATACGGCTGACTTGTCGAACTCTATATTTTTTTCCTTTATCTCGTCAGGGAGGATCTCCTCAAAGCTATGGAACAGTCTAGAATCGAAGGCAGAATCATTCGTGCCTTGAACTCTACCTACCTAACTCTTATTCCTAAACGGGAAAGGCCACAGACCTTTGCGGATTACATGCCCATATCTCTTTGCAATATTGTCTTTAAGTTAATTTCTAAAGTAATCTCTAACAGGCTCAAACCTATTTTGGACAAAGCCATTTCCCTACAACAATTTAGGTTTTTGAAAGGTCGCCATATACTGTAACATGTGGGAGTTACACAGGAAATTTTGCACTCAATCAAGACCAAAGGACTGGAAGCTCTAGTTTTAAAGTTTCACCTGGTCAAGGCCTTTGACCGTGTCAACTGGACGTTCCTACAACTTGTTCTTCTTCAGGTGGGCCTGCCTTTAGACTCGACAAATTGGATTATGGGTTGTGTATTATCTGACAACTACGTTGTTATTGTCAATGGTTCACCCTTGATTTTATTTCATGCTTCTAGGGGTATCAGGCAGGGTTTCTCGCTCTCACCCCTTCTCTTTCTCTTGGTTATCAAAGGCCTTGGTTTACTTATTCAGAATTCTAAGCGTCAGGGACTTATTCAGGGCATTTCTTGCTCTCCCACTTTGGCTTTGACTAACCTCCACTTTGTTGATAGCACGATTCTTTTTGGCAAAACCACTATGGAGGAATAGAAAGCTTTCAAGTACAACCTTGATCTTTTTTCATCTGCTACAGGTATGAGCATCAGTGAAGAAAAATCATCTTTCCTCACTCATAACACTGATGAAGCGACTAGAAGATCTATCAAGGATATCTTGCCTTTCAACATGTCACCCATTGAAAACGGTTTCAGATATCTAGTCTATACCCTTAAACTGTCAAGATATGGGCCGAAGGACTGGAGATGGATTGTCAAATATTTTGAAAAAAAGATTGGAAACTAGGCCTAATGTTTCTTGTCACTTGGTGGCAGACTTATTCTCATCAAACCGGTGTTGATAGGTATCCCTGTTTATTGGTTGGCTCTCGCAACAATACCAAAATCCATACTTAATAGTCTCATACGTTGTATTTTCTCCTTTCTCTGGGGAAGCAATAGCACAAAGCAACGTATTCATCTGGTGGACTCGCGCACCATATAGAGACCCTACGAGTTTGGGGCTAGAGTCATTTAGTATATCTCTCAAGCTCAAAAGCATGTGGAATGTGCTCAACAGTAATGGATTATGGAACATGATCATCCATGTCAAGTATCTCAAAGGTATTTCCCTAGACTATTGGTTGTGTGGTCACATTTTCTTTGTGCAACGTACTTCCCACATCTAGAATGGCTTCATCCATATACTTGTTTGGATCAGTTGCAAACTCGGATGGAGGGTGGGTAATGGAAACAATATTAAATTGGGGATCGATCTCGTAATAGGCCTAAATTCACCTTTTATATTATCAGAAGATCTGAGGGATTACCTACAGGATTATGGTATTGTTTTTCTCATCATGCCCGTAATCTGGGTGGTGGTTATGTTACAAATTCTTATTGGCTCTCTACGGAGGACTTGGAGTTTATTGGAAGGTGGAAGTTAGAATGGAATCTTTATACTGCTGGGCTTTAACATGGCGGTATTAGACTGTCGAATGATCGTGACAAGATGTTGTGGATGCATAACTCAGAAAACGGCGAGGTCTATGCTAAGCTGGTCTACGAACTTATCATTACTACTTACTTAGAGAAATCTCAGGGCTGACACAATAAGAAACTTTGGTATATGAGTCTTCTGACCAAGATCAAATGCTTTATCTGGCTTAGTATTGAAGGTCGCATTAGCACCTGGGATAGGCTGCTCAAAAAAGGATGGTTGAGACCTAACAGGTGTGGTTTATGTAAACATGGACCTGAATCTATTGATCATTTATTTGTTTCGTCTCCCTACACTACAGGAGTAAGGGATCATCTTACTTTCAGGACAAGGTCTTACATTTCATTGGGAACCTCAGTCTTTTTCACTTTGAACATATGGTTGGCCCGAAATCGCAGCATTTTTTATGACTTTCTTCTGGGTTACGACTTCGTCTATCATGGCATATTGGTTCAACTCAAAAATTACCATATGCTAGATTGTTCTCATCCCTGAAGGAACACTGGGCCGATACCCTCTGTTGTTTATCCTACAAGTTTTTTCACGGTGCAGCGAATGGACTATCGAGTGAAGCGAGGGCTGTACTCTCAATCAGCAGATCCCACTTTTTTCAGCTCAAATTGGGATGCGGGGCAAGCATGAACACAAGAGCAGAACTATTGGCACTTTGGGCTCTTATGACACTGGCATAAACCTTGGGTATTCCATCTCTCCATACCTACGGTGACTCTTAGGTGGTCATCAACTGGGTGAACTCCAAAACTAGATTGTCGGCTCTCAATCTAAAGCACTGGTGTACACGTATTGCTAGCATTAAAAACTCCTTCCTCTCTTTATATTTCCAGCATGTCTACCGTGAGCACAATGAGAGTGCTGACAGATTATCGAAGGAGGCTCTTATGTTAAAGGTTGGATGCCTATCCTTCAAGGAATATTTCGAAGGATCTTTGATTGGGGCAGGAATCACTCAGCTCTTTTAAATATTAGTGTTTTATTGACTTGCTTTATGTAGCCCTTAAGAGATGTCTTGTTGATTATATGATTCATGGCATATTCCCCATAGGGCGTTTATGAATTTTCAACACCCTGAACCTTCCTCCAATACTCAACCAGGGCTCTTTATGTGCTCACATTGGATTTGTTGTCGATATATGAGAGGATAGTGAGATTCTTTAGCTTCTTTTTTCGTTGGTTGTTTGGAGAGTCTAATGTTTTTTTCTCATGTTTGGAATTTTTTGGAGTCTTGCCAACATCTTTATCAGTCTATTGTAATCTTACTATTTGAGGGTGATTGTTGATTATATTTTCAGGTTTTCAACCTGGTTCTATGAAAACATTGTATTTGGAACCTCTTTGGTTACCTTTGATTCAAATTGAATACCAAGGAATTGCGATTTTTCTTCTTGAAAGTGTTTTTGTGAGAAGAGAAAATGCTATGGAAAGAGTAAGAAGAGACAATGTAAGACCATTTTGGATTTGCAACACTCTTAAAGATGCGAGAATTATTATCTACCATAAGATAATAGCATAAAAATGTGAAAGCAAGGTAGAGAAAATTATTCCATTGGACACCATTGGACATTGACAAATATGCATCAACTATATAAATACAATAGTATTTGCAAAAAAACATAATAGTGTAGAATTGAAAAAGTATAAATATTAAGGAATACTAGAGTTGGATATGTAAATGTAAATGCAACTTTTGCATCCAAACACTTTCGCATCCAAACATCGAAACGTGATGTCTTAGAAAGTTACATGATATCTATTGATTTAAACCATATTTGAAGTGTTATGAACAACATAATTATGATGTTAGACTGGAAATTATGAACTATTAGCCAGAGATCAATGACTGAAATATGATGTCGAACTGGTAATTGAGGAGAGACCTGCTACTTTAGTGGTATCGAGGCCAATACCAATCATAGAATAGGTGAATGACATGACCACATCAGAGATAAAAACCACCATGTTTGTTGGAAGTCTTGTTTCTGAGATAGTACTAAGTAGGTTCTCTACTGCTCTAAAGACTATCATATATCGAGTGATGGAGGTGTGACATGGGTTATCATTAGTGTGAGTGCTGAAGCACTTTGACCTCTCAATTGTACTATTAATTCACAAGCAAATTAGTCCAAATTTATATAAATATTGGCGAAAAATAATTATGGAAATATGGTAGTTTGCATACCTAACAACACAGTCCAATAACCGTCATCACCCCCACGGCACAATTCAGCATCACAAGTCCTGTATCAACCCTTTTCTCAAGAAAACGATTCAAAATGAGACCTTGCACATAGCGACAAAAAAAATGGGGTTCACATGCCAAAAGCCATGATTAATCTCATGATCTAGATCATCTGTCAGGTCGGACTATGGTCTACTAGTAATTAGGGGAGCTTATCAAATTTCAAGTCTTGGCGGGCATGCCCCACGTGATAGCAGGCTACAACAAAGAGGGGTTGCGTTTACACGCTCGTTGCACCAAATTGTACACATACGAAATTTCGGAGTTTTTTTCTAAATAAACAAAGAGTGTTTCGCTCCGCAAAAATGGTCTAGATCAAGGCTCAATTAAACAAATAGATACAACCTATTTTCGTGACTAGGCATTGTGGTAACTATCAGGAGATTGAACTTGACACTTTTTTCAGAACAACTAAACCCAGACGCACTTCCCCAAAAACCTAATTTGTCTAAAACCTAAGAAAAAAATATAATGTCACACAATGCACTAAAACCTATAACCCATTCCCTTCGTAACTAAGAATCCCCTCCTAATTCCAGATTCCCAAAAAATTCATGTTCATATCTCCCATTTGCAAAATTGAGATATCAAATAAATTTCACTAAAAGGGCACAAGATCAATTAATTATTAACAACTGATTTCATATATAGTCAACCTTGAACTAATTAAGGGTTTGGGAAACATGGGTTTCCATTTTCTTCAAAAATATGTTAATGTTTGACGGTTGTGAGCAACTACAGTTATTGAATTGTATTTTAATTTAACTCATGCCATGATGATCGATGCAACTATTGTATATCCAATTATTGTTCTAAATAAATTCATGTAGTGAAGGAAGCAGGAAACCACATATCCACTTATGGAAACCATCTCATGAAGGAAACCGCATATCCACTATTGGAAACCATCTGATAAATAGTATAGCATAAAATCAAAACTCTAAGTTTTAAAAGAGAAATTTCTAACACTAGTTTCAACCGAGTGTATACTCAGCTTCGCTCTCACAACATTAATATAAATAAAATTCCGCCTTCAAGTGATTTGATTAAGGGACCAGTAGCATTTGGCAGGCAAGAAAGACAGATGGAATGTGACAAATGAGAAAGCAATAATGGTTACGGGTCCGACAATTGAGATGTTTCCCATGGCAATGAGAGTATTTCATAACCTTTGAGAAAATGTGTTCTTTTTGTACTGACCTTATTATTCTCAATCACCAAACTCTTAAAACCTAAATAATACAATTTCAATCTTTTACTCTCCAATGAGACATTGATCTGAAGGAGATTGATGCATTCTACAACGTGCTCCATGAGATTCTGATTTAAAATTGTATGCATGTTCCATACATATAACAACAATTACTAATTGGCTTTAATCCTCAATGAAGTCTTATAAACTCAAACGATTTCTGGGAAATTTAATCCTCAACGACAATTACTAACTGACCTTAATCCTCAATGCAATCTTATAAATTCAAACGATTTATGGGAAATTTAATCCTTGAAATTCTTAATTTTAGTTGTTTATTTCTGGTCCACATGTGTAATTTATACAATCCATTTAATGATCTTAAAACAAAAATAAATTATCTTGGAGATATTTGAAAGTGGATTTATTCTTGGTTTGAATTGCTATATGTTTAGCTTCAATTTGAAAGTTTATATGTGAGAAATGTCAGAGCACCAATAGGTTGGAATGGTTGAAATAAAAAGGAAAAAGGAGAACTAAAAAAATCTCTTATCAGACATCCCATATATTGTTCACTCATAAAAACGAGGTATTTGGATCTATTAGAATTGAGGCTTGTGGCAAAGAATTAGGTCACAAACAACACATTTAAAACAAAATTGTAAAAAATAAATATATTGGGCACCAATTGATGTGGTGTTTTGAATTTGAGAAAAGGTGGAGAAAGAGACTGAATGATGATCCAACGAGCATTAGAGGTTGACGAGCGTGAGGTCAAGGACAGGGAAAAGACCCATACAAGTGAGAAGAGGGAAACTACGAAGCACAGTGTGATGAGATAAAGCGATTGAAAAGAGTGGCAGGGTTTCAACAAGTAGGTACAATCTTTAAAGAATTCCTGATCTGTTTTTATAATCTTTGCAGGTTTGTATGTGAAACTTTACTTGAATTAAATATGAGGCAATTTTGGTTTTGTTTAAAGAAATTTTCGAAAGAAGTTTTGGTTTGGCTTGCCTGAGACGATTGCCTGGTGCAACGTACAAGTTTCAACGGTTACAGATGTTAAAATTAAGACAATAGATTAAGCCTTTAAAGTGGGGATTTTATTGCCTTCAGTTTTATAGATTGTAACATTTTCATTTAATTGTCAAATGTTGTACGTTTGAGACAAATTCCTCTTTCCTCTAGATTTTATCGATGTTTAGTTTATCGTAATAATTCTCTTTAGCTCCAACAGTTTATTACGATAGAGAGGAAAATTAAAAATTGAGTATTGTTCCACATGGATCCATGTAGAGGGATGAGTG
The DNA here is from genome assembly GCA_001517045.1 of Pseudotsuga menziesii. Taxonomy (NCBI): domain Eukaryota; kingdom Viridiplantae; phylum Streptophyta; class Pinopsida; order Pinales; family Pinaceae; genus Pseudotsuga; species Pseudotsuga menziesii. Next base: position 353,500 of record LPNX010793370.1, on the reverse strand, counting down.
TATCTATTTTCCATGTTAATGAGTTGTTCCAGTTTTAATCACTGGAGAAAACTCTGTTGGCAACAACAATTATGAACAACTTGCGTGGAATTAAACTCCTAATTTGAAACTAAACATATAGCAATTCAAACTAGCAATAACTACATTGTCAAATATCTGCGAGATAATTTATTTTCAAACTTAAATATTATCCGCAAATACACTTACAAACATAGTTTTCAGTATTATACGCGTTCATGTGCAGAGAGGAGTACCCAAATGGATTGTCTTCCAGGTAGGTCGTGGAGTGGAGAGGTCTTCTCATATTGGCTTTTAGTGATTGGAATAACACATAGTGAAACAATGACAACACCTAAAGTCCACAGTGATAGATCACCAGTCATAACCGATTGCCATATATTCCCAACTGGGTGGGCATTGCCATAATGCCAGCCATAACAACCATATAGATCCTTAATGTTCACAACAATTATACTCAACCCTTATAGCTAGGATTCATAGTACTAAGAGTCAAAGCACTTTTAGTGCAATTACTCTGAGCTGCCAATTAAATCTATCCAGGAAAGCAACCACTAAGTTATCTCTCCTGGATTTCCCTGCCCAATCAATATCTAACCAGAACAATAACGTTAATAAGAAATTGGGAACAACTCTCGTAGGGGCAAAAACATCACCAGAATAAGGAACATCCCAAGGAGGAAGAAAGACCACACATCGCTATCGCTCCTGCCTCCAACTAGCATTAATCCCATCCAGTTGTTAAGCCCGCAAATCAACTTAAGGCCAACCATCGAGCCTCCAACCACCTTAGAAGCCAATCTGATTGGATTGGAGGAAAGCAACATGTCTAATAATATTAAAAACAATTTACTACGATCGTTGATAGAGAGGGAAAAAAATTTGAGAGTTGTTCCACATGAATCCATGCAGAGAGATGAGTGTATATGTTTTCCGTGTTAATGAGTTGTTCCGGTTTTAATTGTTGGAGAAAACTCTCTTGGCAACAACAATTACGAACAACTTTCACATTAAACTTTCAAATTGAAACTAAACATATAGCAATTCAAACTAGCAATAAATCCACTGTCAAATATCTGCAAGATCATTTATTTTTGTTTTAAGATCATTAAAGGGATTGTAAAAATTACATATGTGGACCATAAATTAACGACTAAAATTAAGGTTACAAACAACACATTTAAAACAAAAATAAATGTATTGGGGGCCATTCGATGTGGTGTTTTTACTTTGAGAAGAGGCGAAGAAAGAGACTCAATGACGAGCCAATGAGAGAAATGAAGTAGATAAATCAGAGGTTGATGGGCGTGAGGTTGGGGATGGGGAAAATACCCATACAAGTCAGAAGAGGGAAACTTTGAAGATATGGAGTTGAAGCTAGAGCAACCGTATCCGGTTAGAGTGTTACTAGTCGAATCCGACTATCATTTTGAATAATAAAATAAGAATAATGTATTAGATGATAAATATTACAATGATGTATCAGTCTTAAATATGGCTTGGACATTTGATGATGAGGAGATGCCTCCTTTCATAATAACCTAATTAACCTAATTATTAATTATTTAAGTATTATCTTATTTTATGTTCGTTACATTGCCACTCCCTTTAAGGGAGCTTTGTCCTCAAAGCTTGAGTATTTCCTAATGTCATCCTTCATTCTGAATCGGTGTCGGTATTAGAATCAAATGAGATTTCTGGTGTAGAGACTTGCACTTCCTCTCCATTGATGATTATGCATGGTATTGTCTGATTGTTCCTACATTTATGGCCTGGGGTCCAGTCATCACCGCATTGACGACGTATGTTTTTCTTCTGTTTTCTATTATCAGAGTAACCGTTAGATAACTTTGATCTATTTTCCATTTCATAGGCATATGATTGAGGTTTATGGCATTGATGGCCAGGTGACCAAGTATCTGCACAATATCTACATTGTGTCTCTTTTTCTTGTTGATAATGGTTATCGCCTCTTATTTTTATTCCTTCCAATTTGTGTTCTGCGGCTTTTGCTTTATGTATTGCTACTTCTACGTTAGGTATGTCATGTAACTTTAACTCTTTTTAGAGGTATGGTTTAAGACCTCCTAAATAGGTTTCGAGTCTTTTCTTGTAAGACAACCCAAATACTTGTGTCGATAAGGATTCCAACTGATCTGTGAATTCCTCAACGCTTCCAACCTGTTGTAATTTGGTAAGTTTACTGAAAAATTCATCTTCTTTGATTCCTTGAAGCCTATTAAAAAAATCATTTTAGAACAAGTTCCAAGTGTAGGTAAAATTATCTCTCTTCCACCATAAGTACCAATTATAGGCGTACCCTTCCATATGGATTGATGCATATTTCTCTTTCTCCTCGTTAGATTGAATATTCTAAATGTTGAAATATTCTTCTGCCTTGTTTAGCTAAACAACGCATTGGTCTTCACTTCCATTGTATTTCGACAACTCTATTTTTGTCTTAGACGGGTACACTTTGTAAGGACGATATTGATTGCTTTTTGCTTTAAGGTTTGATGGTGGCTCGGAACTACTGGACGATGTAAGTGACATATTTGAACTGCTTCGTTGTTGGCGGTGGTTTTTAGCCTTTTTATTCTCTACTATCTTACCGATAGGGTCTATTTTGTTGTTTAAACATGCCTCCATATCTGGCAGTACTTTTGTTTTTTTCTCTTGCTTAAGCGTCGCATGGCTAATCTTTATTTCTTTTCGCAATTCTTCTTGATTCTTGGCAAGTGCTTCCTGTGTGGAAATATGAACTGATGCTTCTAGCATATCTGGACCGCTGACTTGGTCTGTCTTAGGCATTACTCTTTGTAATACTTCAATTAATGTATTATGGTTCTAAGTCATGGTGCTCAAGTTCTGTGTTAAGGTGTTTATGTTTTGAATCATGGTACTCATTTTGTCATCCAAATCTTTTTGTTTTTCGTTCAGGATGTCAAAATTTTCATCCAGCCTTCTTTCTAGAACCAGAACAAGCTCGTCTTTGAGTACTGTGTTGTTATTTTTCATCTCTTCCTTCAAGTTTTTTTGGTCAGCAACAAGGGACTTGATGTCCTTTTCCATTTTTTTGATTTGCTCTTTTAGTTCTGCCATAGTCTTGGACCTTGTATGTAGAGGTGTGTATTTCGACGCTATTTTGGCTTCTGAGGTGAATTTTTGAATAATAATAAATATTAATTAGTTAATTAATTAATATTATTATTATTTTAACAAATATTATAATAACATTATATAATATTTTATTTTTAAATTTTGATTTTTATTAAATATATTATTAGTAATATATTTAAATTAATATATTATTTTATATTATATTGTTATAATATATTTGTTTTGGTTTTGTTTTTTGCAGGACGTGGAGGTGGAGGCGGTTGTACAACACTTAGGGGAAAGATACGAGGCAGCGCAATGGCGTCGAGTTGGAGGCTGTCGAGGCGAGTGCAAGTGGGAGGAGAAGGCGTGAAGTGGGAGCGCGCGGGTGGTGGAGGAGTGGGCAGAAGGGCTGTGCATAAAATGGGGGTGGTGGAAGCAGGAGCTAGCGGGGTGGTGGAGTGGTGGACGTAGACGCGGATTGGGCAGTGAGGATGGAGAAAGTGACGTGGAGTAGCCGAAGTATACGGTGGATGGAGGAGGTGCAAGGGAGATGCAGAGGCGAAGGATGATAGAGGGAGAAGCGAGGAGGAAGGAGTGGCTGGCGTGGAGGTGGAGAAGGGAAGAGCGGCGGGAGAAGGAGTTGTAGGGGCAAGGGAGAGCATGGAGGAGGGTGGAGACTGCGTGGTGAGGAGAAGAAGGGATTGTGGAGCACTGGTAGAGTAGGCGAAGAGCAGAGAGGAGAGAGAGCGTGGGCGTGCTAGAAGTGGTGGCGGATGGTGGAAATGGTGTGCAGCAAAGGAGAATCTGCAGAAGGAGTGCGTAGAATGGTGGAGAAAATGCACAAAGGAAGAGGGACCGCAGTGCAGTGGAGCGATGGGAGGTGGTGCAGTGGGGGTGGAGAACACGGTAAGGTGGAGGCTAGTGCACTGGTGATGGAGCAGCACATGGAGCAGCGCGGGAGGGAGGAATTGGAGAAGAGAGAGATGCATGAAATGGAGGGAAGATGTGATGCGAGATGAGCTGAAACCGAGCTCAAAGGTGGGAGGAGCCGAATCTGAGCTCACATGAGGAGCGAACCACTCTGATACCAAATGGAGCAACCGTATCCGGTTAGTGTTACTAGCCGAATCCGACTATCATTTTGAATAATAAAATAAGAATAATGTATTATATGATGAATATTACAATGATGTCTTGGCCTTCAATATGGCTTGGACATTTGATGATGAGGAGAGGCCTCCTTTCTTAATAACTTAATTAACCTAACTATTAATTATTTAATTATTATCTTATTTTATGTTCATTACAGAAGCACAGTGTGATATGATAAAGCAATTGAAAAGAGCGGTAGGGTTTTTGTTGTGTGCTATGTCAAACATTGATTGGAGAGCTTCTTACAACTAAAGCATTCGAAGCCCACTTTTTTTTTGTTTTTCTTTTGACACGATAGAAAAATGAAATCCAAATCGTTCTTTAGGGTAGAGGAAATGAGGAGAGAAGAGGGTTGAAAGGAGTTTGAAAAATCAGATGAAGAAATGCGCGAAGATAAAGGACTTATGTGAAGACTGAGAAAGTGTGAGGAGGCAACCAGATAGGTTAGCGACTGTGTAGAATACGGGAGAAAGAGGAATGGCAATGATAGATTGGAAGCAAGTGTACATGCAAATGGATTGAGATGAGGCGGTGTGGTCATTGTAGTCAAACCAGGTGTGATCTAAAACCACTCCATTCTTTTGGAAATCGTCTTCCAGGGAAATATCCACAAGGTCTGAAACTATTCCAATCTCTAGGTCATGGATTTATGCAAAAATCTCCATCATAGTGATACGTGAGGCTTAAGGCAAAGACTAGGTCACAAAAACTCTTCAAAAACAAAATTGTGAAGAATAAATGTACCTTAGCATTTGATGCAATCATTGTCCTCAAACTGGGTGAGCCCTGAAATTGTTGCATTCTTATGGAGATCGACTTTTCTAGAAATCTCCACCCCGTCTAAAATTGTTCTAACCTCCAAGTCCTTGACTTCTACGAAAACCTTCACCATATTGCAGTAAAAGTCTACCTGCAAGTAGAAATGAGGTTTTGGAACATTCAGTGTTGTAGACGCTAAACCAGGTTGGTTGGACGAATTTGCATGCCCTGCACGTGGTGAGAGGCAACGAGCTTTGCATGGCCTTGTAAGTGCAAGAGCTTGCCATTGCAATGCTTGGCAAAAGAGAACATAATTTGTTGAGATTTCTAAGTTGCAAGTAAATAAGTATCGTGTAGCAAGTTGAGACACATAAGCCTATGACACCTTTTACATCGTTTAAATTATGCAAAACCAACTGGAATTTCGTGAACCACCTTACTCGTGGCTTGAACTACCTTGTAGATGGCACGTTTAACATTTAAACATGATCACGTTTTCCCATTGTCACGTGGTGGGAAACACATAACAAGGCAAACGTTAGCCTACAACAACCAATCACATGTTAAAAAATGTTATTTTAAAAATTGTTTTAGTAAACAAAATCTCGTTTCCTATGTTTAAACTATAGTTTTATTTGAAATTTTCACAACCAACCGTAAACTAATGTCCGCGACTGAAAACTATATGTCGAGGACATAATAAAGTAGGGTAATTGTGAGATATGAAAAAATAATAATAAACCAGGCTGCATGAAAGTGGATACCTATCGAGGTTAACCCAGGTTAGATTGGTAAGTCAAAATTGTCTTAATTACTTTGTATCAATTGTAACTTGAAAATAACGATGCAAAACTACGTGTTATTGCGTATTAGTTGATGTCGTTCAGAGTTGACACTATTAATGTAATGACATATATTTTAGGTTTCATATAAAATAATAAGATAAATAATTATATATAATAAATAGATTTATCCTCATTAACATAAAAACCATTTTTTTCCTTTATTTGAAAAAATAAACCATGAATTGTGAGTTAGTATTTTGAGTTAACAAAGATTGATAATTGAACGTAAATAAACATTTTTCTAACCCATTAAATAATGTGGATGAGACTAACTGTGAATGAAAAACACAATTAACTTTTTATATTTCATTTGAGGCCCACACTATTTCACATATGCAAATCATATAAAAATAAGAAAAAATCCCTTTAAGATCAAGCATTTTCGTTTCAGTTGTAGAAGAATCCTTAAATGTTCTTGGGTATGCATCTGATAACTATAGTACTTACCACCCATATATTAGAAAAGTGAACAAAGAATAGGCCAATGATTGTAAGTTTTGGAAGAAACCATTTGCTGTGTTGAAAATATAATCTCTCGTAGAAGAAAAAAAAATATTTTGCTCACATGTAAAATGATATAATTTTTAATTGGTTGTAATTCGAAGGTCTCGTGTTCAAATCCTCCAAATTTACTCGTGCGCCATGGTTCGGGCCCTGTGGATGCATCAAGGAGTATAGTGGTAGCAGGATGGGATCCCTGGACCCTGTGTCACGCAAGTATCAGCCTGTCCCCAATTGCCAATTCCCCTAGTTACAAAAAAAATGATATAATTCTTTAAAATTTCTCAAGGTTTAGTTTCTATACATAAAAGCATCATTGAAAAGGTTTGACATGCGGGCATAAGTGAAATATATTGATAAGGTCCGACCCAAATCATAACATAAGTGATAGTCATGAAAAACGGTTGTAAGCAAAGAATCTACAATACCACTTACACGTAAAATCCTGCTCATGAATTAACGTCATTTGGGATTTGAACACTCATTTTTGAATTATCCCTAAACTTCATATATTACAATTCTGGAACAATGTCGGGCTAAAATACACGAGAAATACCAAATAACAAACACCATAACATTGAATCCATCCATGTTCACAAAATATTCTCCCAACTCAAGAAGATGAATGCACCAAGAATACTCCAAGTATAAATACATATGTATCATAAAATATATGCCCATGCAAGGAGTAAGTATGAAAACTGATTAATGACAGGCCACAAAAATTCCAGCAACATGAATAATGACCATGCAATATATTCATATGAAAACAACGTATGGATGACTGAATTACAATATTTGAGATAAAGATTGAAAACCATACTCTCTTATTAGATGATAACCCTGTGCTTTAGTCAATCATTGAATTGAGGCAACACTCTTAATAGTATTATTGTAGTTACAGTAAGAACGATCATCAACTTCAAAACCTTATGAGTCTCAAGGGGAAAAGCAGATTTGTAGAATTGGAATACCCAAATGCATTTGGAAACGAATCATTCAACTACTTTCACGGCTCCCTATGGAAATTAAATGAAGTTACAATGAACTCTATCAAATGAATGACAATTGTGCGGAGGAGTAAATGTTAATTGCAAAGTGGTACAGTAACATTGCATGGAACCATTGTAAAATTGGTGAATATTAATTTGTAAACATGCCATGATATTAAAATTGCACCATTGTAAAATTGATGAATATTTTGTTATTATTATTAGTAAGTAGAGTATCCTTATATTGCTTGAAAGTTAATAAAGTACAAAAATGGTGGTACAAGCATTCGCGACAAGCTGGAGAATCCAAGCATGGCTGGATTGTAAATAGAAGAGTGTCCATATACTTCCAGTTTTTGGCCTAACATCCTACCCACTTTTGAAAAAAGATCCCACAAAAGACTGTCATGTCGACCTCAACCCCGAGTCTACGCAGAGACTGAAATTCCAAAAGACTTAGACCATTAATATCATAATCAAACATGAAAACATTAACATAGCGGGCTTTGAACAAAAAGGTTGCACGAAAGAATGGAGCAGAGTAGCAGCCCCTCTTAGCAAAAAGACAAAACATTTAAGCAAAACACCCATCACTTGGCTGAGGGTTTGCGAGGAGGATAAGCATGCTCCTCTCAAGGTAGCTGCCTAGGATGATCAATATACTCCTCTATACTCATCTCCAGCAAGCGGAATCCCGCTGCACATCTCTAATCAATTGGAGTGCCTCTCTAATACCTTAAGCCAATTGCATCCTCGCTTGAGTTTCCCGTGCCAGTAGAATACGCATAACCCAAAAAGGATTGGTGGCGATGGGTATTCCTTAATGAAATTCATATTCCCAAAGCATGGCAATTTCCTTGTTTGCGATTTGTGCTTCAACTGTAGCTGAGGTTTCCGCCATATACTGCGCCCCCAGTTAAAAGCTAATGGAACCGGAGTTTCCTGGGCATTCGACTCTTGCTGAGAGGAACCAACCATTAGAGAGAATTTGAGGTCAAAAATGGGCCTCAAAAGGACCAAAATGTACTATAAAAATCAACCAATTACATTCTAGTAGATGACATCATCCCCCATGGTTGAGGTGGCATTGCATGAGTTAACAATGATTATTTGTCACATTTTCTATGGTGGATGAAAACCCATAGTTAACCAAGGTAGTGGTACAAGTACTTTTAAGTCATAAAGTGAAGTACTCACAATAAAAGTCATTTCACACTTTCTCATAAAATAATATTATTGTTATTTTCAAGTAAAGTACTCACAATTCACTTTCTCATAAAATAATATTATTGTCATTTTCAAGTAAAATACTCATAATTCATAAAAATGTCTTTTCACATTTTTTTTATAAAATAATATATTGTCATTTTCATGTTTTTTAATTTTAAATTATATATTCACTCAATTGTATTTAATATCATAATGTCAAACTAATATATATATATTTTAAATCTTGTACTTTTAAAATAAATTAAATTCATGAATGATATTTATATGAAAAAAATATGTTAGTTATGCATATAAATTAAATTCATTTTTGTTTAATTTTATTTACAAATTCAATACAAATAAATGCTAAAAGACAATAATTTTTTGGGAATTGATTATTTGTCACATTTTCTATGGTGGATGAAAACCCATAGTTAACCAAGGTAGTGGTACAAGTACTTTTAAGTCATAAAGTGAAGTACTCACATTAAAAGTCATTTCAGACTTTCTCATAAANGAATCTTAGTCACATCATTGAAGAGTTATTTTATTAATTTTATTTATAGTCAATTTAGAAAAGTAACTCAACCATGGTTATTTATATTGTGCATAAAAAATAGTGTAGGT
>LPNX010793370.1:234390-344264 GCA_001517045.1 Pseudotsuga menziesii | reverse complement strand
CCATAAAACCCCTAACTCATAATATTTTAATATATCTTATATTTTTGTAGTACATCTCTTAGGAGGCCCATTTTTTACCTCAAATTCTCTCTAATGAATCGACCGACCCTCACCTTCAATCCTCACATTTGCACCGTGGTGACCTTGAACTCGCCACTGCGGTGGCATTAAACCGCTGAACAAATCCCCTAAAGAAGTAATGCACACATAATACAACCTCATGTTTGCATGGTTATTAACATAAGGCATGAACATTCCATCCCAGGTGGCAGTATTTAAGGAATTTCCGGGCATCCGAAGGAGGTACATAATGTACATAGAACTTGAGTGGCCTCCTCCCTTCGCGCACTCCATTTCCTTACCATTATCACCTCTATACTAGCTTATTTGATTATGATATTTGTATCCTTCCTTCTCGCATGTGTGATCTTGGACAAGGTTGTCCATTTTATTCACCAGTGTACGACCGTCCTCCCTGCATTCCGCACGATGGCAAGTGCTCAAGCTCAGGCCAACGGTTTTCCTAAAAGGGCAAGTACCTCCACCTGCTCTGTACAGGCCTGAGGGTGACTGAAGTGAGCTTATTTAAAGAAGGCAAGTTCAGGACCGTCCCCATTGGATCTATGCACCATGTCAAGTGCTACGGTTTCCCTTTCCTTACCCTCACCACTTATCTTAACATTATTACGATACGTGTTGTCAGGCATGGCAATGACGTGTGGGCTCGCCAACTCCTTCATAAGCCGACCCTCTTCAGTTGCCACTCCACCTTCCTCAAGATTTGGAGAGAGAAAGTCATTTGTCCTGGTCACGTGCCATCCACGCTGCTCCGGGGATATAGCATGGTGCATGTGCATGGGGGGGATTGTGTCCTCCTAGGAAGTTATTACATGTCCTTGGTTACGCCATCCGTTATTGTGACGTGGAGGTTTGCCCTGTTTAGCCTTTGCATCGCTTGGTAAGTTTCCCAGATCATTTTCTGCCAACTTCTCGCATCTTCTCCAGAGAACGCAGTTGCCTAAATCCTCTCTATCTTCTGCATGGAAAGACGTTTGTTTTTTTACCCCTTCATGTTCTAATGCGTCCGCAACCTTATTCCCATTCCGCTTGATATGGAAGAATTGTAAGGCCATGGTGTCGACTGACAGTCGTTTGAGCTCCAAAGGTCGGCATTCCCATTTCCAATTCCTTGAAACGTTGGCTATCATGCAACCTTGTTGTAATATTCGTGTGATGGATATGATGACGAGGGAGCCCCCCTCCACTATCAAAATCATCCACTGTTGTTGTATAGCCCAATTAAGTCCGCTTACCAGTCCTTCCAATTCCGCCATATTATTTGTATTTATGCCTATGCCTCCCTAGAAAAAAGCTGAGAATTTTTTCGTCTGAATTCCTGATTACCCTGCCAAAACCCGCTGGTCTTGGTTTTCCTTTGGATGGTCCATCAAAATTCATCTTAAAGGAGCCTACCATTTGACACTGCCATGAATCAGAGCTGCGAGGAGATGCGTTCGAGGCTCACAGGTAGACGTTGTAAATACCCCAGTCATATAAAATTTGTCGTTATGCTATGTCTGCTTCACTGGCTTTCTGAGTCCATCAGTTTAGGGCCAGAGTTTCCTTAATATGAATTCAATCAGAGCCCATACCTCCTCTGTATGGCGAAGCTTGTCTTCGAAGATTTTCTTGTTTCGAGTTTTCCATATTTCCCAAACGATGAATCCTAGAAATAGTTCCCAAGCCCTATTCAAAATCTCATTTTTAAAGACCTAGTTAGGCCAGTTGGCTATTGTTAAATCTAGACGTCCCTTATGTCTTGATTTTTACCTAAATTTTGCTGCTCCTTTCTCCCAAAGGGCAGACGCCATAGGGCATTCATCGAGAAGATGATTGATTGTTTCAGTAGCATCTTCACATAGGTTGTTTTATGTATCTAAATATTTATGAGAAATTCTATTAAATATTAAATGTAATATTAATTAAGTTGAACATAGGGTCACACCATTTCATTCAAAACTGTGTGTTTTGACCTATAAAAGGTCTTCTCACTTATTGTAAAAATCATCATTCAATAATTATTTTCATTATGGCTAAATTCGAAATATGTGGCTTTAGTTTTCTCTGCTCCAAGTGGTATCAGAGTTATACGACGCCTTGGCACCTTCTACAACTCCATTCTTCTCCACCTCTCACCTACTCCACTCTCGCTGCTCTCATCTGCTATTATTCCACTCACCCTCCACCACCGCACTCCCCCATCAAATGCTCCGATATTCCCTCCTGCGCTGCTCCTCTGCGTAGTCCACCGCACTCCACCATCCCCTACTCCTCTGCGTAGTCCACCGCACTCCACCATCCCCTACTCCTCTGCATAGTCCACCCGGCTCCTACCTCCTCCCATGCGCCATCTCCACAACCGCCACACCGCGTCAATGTTCCCATCGGCTCCCTGCCGTCACCGCACCCTCCTTCCCACCTGCACCCTGCCCTCGCCATCCTCCTCACCATGTTGTCGTTCCCACCTCCAAGACTTGCAAAAAAAAATAAAAAATTATAATATAATATATTAATTGAAATTTATTATAATATTTCAATTTTGTTTTATTATATTAAAACAAAATAATAAAATAAAGATTTTATCATTTAATAATTAATATAATAATTAATTACTATCCTTAAAATTTCACCATCTTAAGTAAAACAAAAAAAATTCCTCCTTGTACAAGGAGTATGTAAAAAATGAAGAAAATTAAGGATAGAATGGAAATTTTGGAAAAAAAACAAGCCCATGATTCTAAACATCTCGAAGGTTTACACTCAAGACTCAACCAAATCGAAGCAGAACTACACAAAGGCAAAAACGAATTATCAGAGACTGTAAAAAAAGAAGTCAATGAAGCAGTATCTTAGGAGATGGAAGGAGTAAAAAGGGAATTACAGTATTGTTCGAATCCGGATTAAGCAAACTCAAGAAACATTTAGAAGGTACAATTACCACATTAGTTGGCAAGGTGTCAAAGGAGGACCAACCATCCTCAAGTTCAATCCATCATAAGACAATGCCTCCTAGAAGGAAAATTCCACGAGAAGAGATCGATCACGATTACTCTCCAAATCATGAACAATCGCTCTCTCCTCCAAAAACAAGTGGATATCAAATGAAACCCAAGTTAGAATTGTAAAAATTCAATGGTGTCACAAAACAGAGCGTGGCATGGATCAACAAAGCAGAAGAATTTTTTCCATACACAATATCACAGCCAATGAAGAAATGATAAAATATGCCTCGATGCAACTAGAAGATCGGGCCATGTGGTGGAAGGTTACAACACAGACAACTAAGCACAACTGGAATACGTTCAAAAACGATTTCTTTAAGAGGTTTGAAGATTTAAAAGAAAACGACTTCTTCACAAAACTCACTAGACTGCAGCAGAAAAGTGACGACGATGAATACATCGATGAATGGGAATCCCTAGTGACACGTATGCCGAAAATCACAAACATTGAACGCTTACAAACATATGTGTATGGACTAAAACCCTATATCAGATATGAAATAGAGCTACTAAATGTATCAACCTTGGACAAAGCGAGATGCGAGGCAAAAATCATTGAGGAAAAGATAAAAAAGACATGGAATAGGAACCATCATAAAGATCGAAGGTCCGTTCAAAATACCAAAACCGACACCAAATACCAGCCACCACATCTAAGAATTGACAACAAACCCACCTTATAATTCCACCAAATGAAAGAAGGAAAGCGTAAATATTGCAAAGAGAAGTGGGACCCAAGACACAAATATTTGAAAAAAAGAGACCACCAAGAACTTATATCAATGTGAAGTAGAAGAGGAAGACAAGTCAAACAGCGAGGAATCTGACATAGAAGAAACATGTGACATCCAAAATCCTCTGTCAATTTCAGAAGATGAAGAAACGCCCAAGATATCAATTGCAGCCATAATAGGAATACACCAACCACAGACATTAAAACTTAAAGGGCATATAAAGAATAATAATGTTGTCGTCCTATTTGACACGGTAAGTACCTATAATTTCATTGACATAAGTGTTGCAAAGAAGCTTAACCTTTTCATATATCGAGTACCCAACATGGAGGTAATGGTCGCAGATGGAAAGAAGATCGAAAAAGTGGGAAAATGCCCCAAAGTTAAGCTGCAAATACAAGACTATAACCTTGAGGTAGAATTTTGCGTAGTACCCTTAGGAGGAGTTGATGCAGTATTAGGAATTCAGTGGCTGCAAACACTAGGTACCTACTCAGCAAACCACCAAGAACACTTTATAAATTTTAAGTGGCAAGGAGAAAAATACAAATTGTATGGATTCCAACCCCCTCTCACACAAATTGTGTCATCCCACAAAATGGACAAGTTAATTCGAAGGTAGCACTGATGTATGTCATACAATGCCAAGAGATGGAATTATTAACTTCATAAGTGGTTAAACCAGGTCAACCAGAGATCCAAGGACTAATCCAAAAGTACGAAAACTTATTAATGGCAGGCCACAAAAATTCCAGCAACATGAATAATGACCATGCAATATATTCATACAAAAACAACGTATGAATGATTGAATTACAATATTTGAGATAAAGGTTGAAAACCATACTCTCTTATTAGATGATAACCATGCACTTTAGTCAATCATTGAATTGAGGCAACACTCTGAATAGTATTATTGTAGTTGCAGTGAGAACGATCATCAACTTCAAAACCTTATGAGTCTCAAGGGGAAAAGCAGATTTGCAGAATTGGAATATCAATTATTTGGAATACCCAAATGCATTTGGAAACGAATCATTCAACTACCTTCACGACTGCCTATAGCAATTAAATGAAGTTACAATGAACTCTATCAAATGAATGACAATTGTGCGTAGGAGTAAATGTTAATTGCAAAGTGGTAGAGTAACATTGCATGGAACCATTGTAAAATTGATGAATATGAATTTGTAAACATGCCATGATATTAAAATTTCACCATTGTAAAATTGATGAATATTTTGTTATTATTATCAGTAAGCAGAGTATCCTTATATTGCTTAAAAGCTAATAAAGTACAAAAATGGTGGTACAAGCATTCGCGGCAAGCTGGAGAATCCAAGCATGGCTAGATTGTAAAAATAAAAGTGTCCATATACTTCCAGTTTTTGGCCTAACATCCTACCCACTTTTGAAAAAGGATCCGACAAAGGACTGTCATGTCGGCCCCGGCCCCGAGTCTACGCAGAGACTGAAATTCCAAAAGACTTAGACCATTAACATCATAATCAAACATGAAAACATTAACATAACAAGCTTTGAACAACAAGGTTGCATGACAGAACGGAGCAGAGTAGCAGCCCCTCTTAACAAAAAGACAAAACATTTAAGCACAACACCCATCATTAGGCCAAGGGTTTGCGAGGAAGATAAGCATGCTCCTCTCTAGGCAGCTCCCTAGGATGAGCAATATACTCCTCTATACTCATCTCCAGCAGGAAAAATCCCATTGCGCTATGTTGCTGCCCACCTCTAATCAATTGCCTCTCTGATACATTGAGTCGATTGCATCCTCACTTGATTTTCCCGTGCCAGTAGAATATGCATAACCCAAAAAGGATTGGTGGCGAGGGGTCTTCCTTGATGAACTTCATATTCCCAAAGCAGGGCAATTTCCTTTTTCGCGATTTGTGCTTCAAATGTAGCTGGTGTTTCCGCCATATATTGCACCCCTAATTAAAAAGGCTAATGGAACCGGAGCTTCTTGGACATTCGGCTCTTGCTGACAGGAACCAACAATCGACCGACCCTCACCTTCAATTCTCACATTTGCACCGTGGCAACCTTGAACTCTCCACTTCAGCGCCATTAAACCGTTGAATAGATCCCCCAAAGAACTAATGCACACAGAATGCAACCTCCTATTCGCATGGTTATGAACATAAGGCATGGACATTCCATCCCCAGTGGGGGTATTTAAGGAGTTTTCGGGCATTCAAGGGAGGTACATAATGTACATAGAACTTGAGTGTCCTCCTCCCTTCGCGCGCTCCATTTCCTTACCATTATCACCTCTATACTGGCTTATTTGATTCTGATCTTCGTATCCTTCCGTCTCGCGTGTGTGATCTTGGACAAGGTTGTCCATTTTATTCACCAGCGTATGGCCTTCGTCCTTGCATTCCGCACGATGGAAAATTCCCAAGATCAGGCCAACAGCTTTCCTAAAAGGGTAAGTACCTCCACCTACTCTATATGGGCCTGAGGGTGACTGAAGTGAGCTTATTTAAAGAAGGCAAGTTCAGGACCGTCCCCATTGGATCTATGCATCATGTCAAGTGCTATGGTTTCCCTTTACTTACCCTTGCCACTTATCTTAACATTATTAGGATACATGTTGTTATGCATGGCAATGACGTGTGTGCTCGCCAGTTCCTTCATGAGCCGATCCTCTTTAATTTCCACCGCACCTTCCTCAGGATTCGGTGAGAGAAATCCATCCGTCCCGGTCATGTGCCATCCACGCGGCTTCGGGGATATAGCATGGTGCATGTGCATGCGGGGGATTGTGTCCTCCTGGGAAGTTATTACACGTCCTTGGTTACGCTTTTTGTTATCGTGACGTGGAGGTCCGCCCTGTTTAGCCTTTGGATCGCTTGCTAAGTTTCCCAAATCATTTTCTACCAACTTCTCACATCTTCTCAAGAGAATGCAGTTGCCTGAATCCACCCTATGTTCTGCATGGAAAGATGTTTGTTTTCTGACCCCTTCATTTGCTAATGCATCCGCAACCTTATTCCCACTCCACCTAATATGGAAGAATTGTAAGGCCGTAGTGTCGACTGACAGTCGCTTGAGCTCCAAAGGTCGGCATTCCCATTTCCAATTCCTTGAAACCTTGGCTATCGTGCAACCTTGTTGTAATCTTTGTGCGATGGATATGATGACGAGGGATCCCCCCTCCACTATCAAAGGAATCCATTGTTGTTGTATAGCCCAATTGAGTCTGCTTACCAGTCCTTCCAATTTTGCCATATTGTTTGTATTTATGCCTATGCTTCCCCCAAAAAAAACTAAGAAATTTTCCGACTGAATTCCTCATTACCCGCTGGTCCTGGTTTTCCTTTGGTTGGTCTGTCAAAATTCATCTTAAAGGAGCCTACCATCGGACACTGCCATGAATCAAAGTTGCTAGGAGATGTGTTTGAGGCTTGTAGGAAAACGTTGTAAATACCCCAGTCATATAAAATTTGTCGTTCTGCTATGTTTGCTTCACTAGCTTTTTTATTCCATCAGTTTAGGGCTAGAGTTTCCTTAATATGAATTCAATCAGAGCCCATACCTCCTCTGTATGGCGAAGCTTCTCTTCGAATATTTTCTTGTTTCGACTTTTCCATATTTCCCAAACGACGAATCCTAGATATAGTTCCCAAGCCCTATTCATTTTTAAAGACCTAGTTAGTCCAGTTGGCTATTGTTAAATCTAGACATCCCTTATGTCTTGAATTTTTCCTGAATTTTGTTGCTCCTTTCTCCCAAAGGGTGGACGCTATAGGGCATTCATTAAGAAGATGATTGATTGTTTCAGTAGCATCTTCACATAGGCTGTGTTGTGTATCTAAATATTTATGACAAATTCTTTTAAATATTAAATGTAATATTAATTAAGTTGAACGTAGGGTCACACCATTTCATTGAAAATGGTGTGTTTTGACCTATAAAAGGTCTTCTCGCTTATTGTAAAAATCATCATTCAATAATTATTTTCACTGTGGCCAAATTCGAAATATGTGGGTTTAGTTTTCTCCGCTCCAAGTGGTATCAGAGTTATACGACTGGCACCTTCCGCAGCTCCATTCTTCTCGACCTCTCACCTGCTCCACTCTTGTTGCTCTCATCCACTCTTATGCCACTCCCCCTCCACCACTGCACTCCCCTATCTGCTACTCCAATATTCCCTCCTGTGCTGCTCCACCCTCGCACCCCATCCCATGCTCCTCTACATAGTCCACACGCCTCCTACCTCCTCCCATGTGCCATCTCCACAACCGCCACACCGCGTCGACGTTCCCATCGGCTCCCTGCCCTCGTTGTCCTCCTCATCGTGTCGTCTTTCCCACATGTTTCCTACCCTCACTGTCCTCCTTACCGCGCTGTCCTTCCCACCTACTCCCTGCCCTCGCCGTCCTCCTCACCATGGCGTCGTTCCCACCTCCACAATCTGCCAAAAAAAACAAAAATATATTATCATATAATATATTTATAATATTTCAATTTTGTTTTATTATATTAAAACAAAATAATAAAATAAAGATTTTATTATTTAATAATTAATTATTATCCTTAAAATTTCACCATCTTAAGTAAAACAAAAAAAATCCTACTTATACAAGGAGTGTGTCAAAAATGAAGGAAATTAATTATAGAATGGAAATTTTGGAAAAAAAAACAAGCCCGCGATTCTAAACATCTCGAAGGTTTACATTCAAGACTCAACCAAATCGAAGCAAAACTACACAAAAAGGCAAAAACGAATTATCAGAGACTGTAAAAAAAGAAGTCAATGAAGCGGTATCTTGGGAGATGGAAGGAGTAAAAAGAAAAATATCAGTATTGTTTGAATCTGGATTAAGCAAACTCAAGCAACATTTAGAAGGTACAATTACCACATTAGTTGGCAAGGTGTCAAAGGAGGACCAACCATCCTCAAGTTCAATCCATCATAATACAATACCCCCTAGAATGGAAATTCCACAAGAAGAGATCGATCACGATTACTCTCCAAATCATGAACTATCGCTCTCTCCTCCAAAAACAAGTGGATATCAAATGAAACCCAAGTTATAATTGTAAAAATTCAATGGCGACACAAAACAGAGCATGGCGTGGATCAACAAAACAGAAGAATTTTTTCCATACACAATATCACAGCCGATAAAGAAATGATAAAATATGCCTCGATGCAACTAGAAGATCGGGCCATGTGGTGGAAGGTTACAACACGGACAACTAAGCACAATTGGAACACGTTCAAATAACGATTTCTTTAAGAGGTTTGAAGATTTAAAAGAAAAAGACTTCTTCGCAAAACTCAGTAGACTGCAACAGAAAGGTGACGTCGATGAATACATCGACGAATGGGAATCCTTGACGACACACATTGTGTTGGAACTCACAAACATTAAACGCCTACAAAATTATGTGTACGGACTAAAAACCTATATCATATATGAAATAGAGCTACTAAATGTATCAACCTTGGACAAAGCGAGACACAAGGCAAAAATCATTGAGGAAAAGATTAAAAAAATACAAGGAATAGGAACCATCATAAAGATCGAAGGTCCGTCCCAAATACCAAAATCGGCACCAAATACCAGCCACCACATCTAATAAGTGACAACAAACCCACCTTAGAATTCCAACGAATGAAAGAAGGAAAGCGTAAATATTGCGGAGAGAAGTGGGACCCAAGACATAGATGTTTGAAAAAAAGAGAGCACCAAGAACTTATATCAATGTGAAGCAGAAGAGGAAGACAAGTCAAACAACAAGGAATTTGGCATAGAAGAAACATGCGACATCCAAAATCCTCTGTCAAATTCAGAAGATGAAGAAATGCCCAAGATATCAATTGCAACCATAATAGGAATACACCAACCACAAACATTAAAACTTAAAGGGCATATAAAGAATAACAACGTTGTCGTCCTATTCGACACGGGAAGTACCCATTATTTCATTGACGTAAGTGTTGCAAACAGGCTTAACCTTTTCATATATCCAGTATCCAACATGGAGGTAATGGTCGCAGATGGAAAGAAGATCAAAAAAGTAGGAAAATGCCACAAAGTTAAGCTGCAAATACAAGACTATAACCTTGAGTCAAAATTTTATGCAGTACCCTTAGGAGGAGTTGATGCAGTATTAGGAATTCAATGGCTGAAAACACTAGGTACCTACTCAGCAAACCACCAGGAACACTTTATAAAGTTTAAGTGGCAAGGAGAAAAATACAAATTGTATGAATTCCAACCCCCTCGCACACAAATTGTGTCATCCCACAAAATGGAGAAGTTAATTCAAAGGGAGCACCGATGTATGTCACACAATGCATATATATGGAATTATTATCTTCATAAGTGGTTAAACCAGGTCAACCAGATATCCAAGGACTAATCCAAAAGTACAAAAAAGAATTCGAAGATCTCCCCTGGAATTACCACCCAGAAAGGAAAATAGAGCATGTCATCGAAATCAAATCAAGATCAAGCCCTGTCAATGTTAAACCCTATAGGTATCCACACCATCATAAGATAGAGATTGAAAGATTAATCTACGATTTTCTGAAGCATGGAGTAATTACAGAAAGTCAGAGTCCTTATGTAACACCAATAGTACTGGTACGGAAGAAGGATGGGTCATTTAGGCTATGCATCGACTACAGAGGACTAAACAAGATAACTATTAAAGACAAATTCCCCATTCCATTTATCGCTGAAATGTTCGACGAGTTGCATGGCGCAAGGTACTTTTCAAAACTAGACTTAAGGTTAGGATATTAGCAAATCAGAGTATGGCTAGAAGTTGTGGCGAAGACAACTTTCTTAACCCATGAAGGATATTATGATTCTAAGGTAATTCCTTTCGGGCTAACTAATGCTCTTGCGACATTTCAAGCAACCATCAATAACCTATTTCAGCCATTCCTAAGAAAGTTTGTACTAGTTTTTTCTTTATGACATCCTTATATATAGTAAGACATGGAAGGGCCATCTCATACATATGGAACAAGTACTCTCTGTTGAAAAAGAAAATCAGTTCTACGAAGATGTCCAAATGCACGTTCGGTAAGGAAGAAGTGAGCTATCTTGGTCACATAATATCTAAATAAGGAGTTAAGGTAGATCAAGAAAAAATCAAATCAATCACAGACTGTCCCAAACCTACTAACATTTCCAAGTTAAGCGGATTCCTCGAGATAACTGGATACTACATAAGATTCATCCAGAATTATGCGCACATAACCGCACCCTTATCCAACCTTCTAAAAAAGAATGCATTCTAGTGGAGTGAAGAAGCAGATAAATGTTTTGAAGCCTTGAAAGGAATTATGTTCTCCACACCTATACTAACTACCCCAAAAGAAATAATACACAAAAAGGGAAAGGAAAATGTAGTCGCAGATGCACTCTCCAGAAAAGCTGAGGATATTACCTCTTACTCCATATATGTCGCAATTCCATAATGGCTAGATGAAATACGGAGTGAATACGCCCAGGACCCATAAACAAGCACTATAATTAACAATTCCAACCATGACCCCAAGTTTGAATGGAAAAACAATATCCTTTGGTATAAGGGGAGGAACTATTTAAACTCAAACTCTAAGTTCAAGGCTAAGGTAAGGAAGGAATCCCATGATTCACCAGCTGCAGGACATGTAGGTTTCTTCAAATTATTATAATGCAAGAAGGTCATTTTCCTGGAAGGGAATGCAAAAAGATATCCAACAATATGTGGTAGAATGCGACAAATGCTAGAGGAACAAAAGCGAAAATGTTTTTACCCCAGGGTTATTCCACCCTCTACACATTCCAAACCAGAAATGGGAAGAGATATCAATGGAATTCATCGATGGGTTACCTCCGTCAGAAGGAAAGGACAAAATCCTTGTAGTGGTCGATCGATTTACCAAATTTGCACACTTCATGGCAATAAGAAAAACATGCATGTCAAAACAAATTGCAGATATATTTTGCAAAAATATCTACAAATTAAATGGTTCCCAAAAGCCATCGTCAGCGACAGAGATGCAAAATTTAATGGAAAAATTTGGAGGGAATTTTTCAAACAAGTAGGCACATCACTCAATATGAGCTCAGCTTACCACCCCCAAACAGATGGTCATACTAAAGTCGTAAATAAATGCTTAGAATCATATCTACGTTGTTTCATAACAGATAAACAAAACCACTGGTCTCAATGGTTATACTTAGCATAATGGTGGTACATTTCAACATACCACACCTACGCAAAAACGGCCCCCTTCCAAGCTTTATATGGGTATGAACCTCCAAATTGGAAGGAGTTAGTTCTAAATGGCATCAATGTTCTAGAAGTAAACAACCAACTAGAGAAATCTCAAAAAACAATTGAATTACTCAAGGATAACTTAGTCATGGCGTAAAATCGTATGAGGCAACAAGCAGATCAACGCAGAACCGTAAGAGAATTTGGAGTAGGAGACTAGGTGTTCGTAAGACTCCAAACCTATCAACAGGTATCCCTTAAAATTTGAGGAAAAAACAAGTTGGCCCCAAAGTTCTATGGACCATACCAAATTACAAAGAAGATTAGTCAAGTTGCGTATAAATTACAAGTACTTAATAAAAGTCGTATCCACAATGTCTTCCATGTATCACGTCTCAAAAAAATGTTGGGCAACATCAATCGGTGAAAACAATACTTCCAATGTTAGATAACAAAGGAAGGATGATTTGGGAACCAAAGGCAATCATTGCAACCAGAGAAAGAAGTCTTCGTTCTTGAACACTCAAGGAATATCTCATTAGGTGGAAGAATTTTCCAGATGAAGACGCATCATGGGAGACAAAATTTTCGGGGATATATGTTGGTTTTAATTGTGTATAGTTTTTGTGTTAAATTTAAAATTGAGCTTACAAATGCTATCCTTTTTTTAGTCATGTGCATTACGTGGCAACATCTTCCCTGTACTGAGTTGTAAGTTGCTTGCTACTCTTGATGCAACAACTTTTGATATTTTGCCTAGAGACAAGTTATGGAAAATATTGGAGTAAAATGGTATGATTTTTGAACTCCATAATGTTACGATTAAGATTTACAAAAAATGCTAAAATGCAATAAAAAGCTATCAATGGATGCTAATTTTCATTTGAATGTCAGGCAATAACGTGCCCTGTATTCCACCATCATTCGCATCTATATTAATAAAATTGATTGATGTTAACAAATGGAGGGATTCATTGGTATAAAAATGATCAAATCTATGATCAAGGTTCTATGATTTTGATAAATAGATTTTTGTTTGATGTTTCATTGGTGACTTTTGATTTGCAATCCTCTACGCATTACTAGAGGATTGCAAATTTGTTCCTAACATGTATGCTTGTCGTCACACTGCTTGAAAAAAATGGTAGCATTTGTTTGAGGTTATGTTTGTGACTTTTTATTTTCAATTCTTCGCGCATTGGTGGAAGGACAAAAAATTGCAAACATTTATGCTTGCCGACACACCATTTGCAAAAGGAATAATAACTTTAATGCTATCGTTTGATATAGTTTAAAAAAATAAAAAATACAAATACAAATTGAAAATTGAAAATTTTGGCAGCATGACTATTGTCGATTATTAAAATTTAAAAGAAACAAATTATATTTTATTTAATTGCATAAATAAATGGTAATTTAATTTTATGGAAGAAGTTGTAAATTTACAATCCCTAAATTTTACAACTTCCCTACCAATAATTTGCCTCATGTTTTTTTTGTCAAAAATAGGCATATTTTTTATGTGGTAGGCGTTGTACATAAGTGTATGCAGTATATAAAAACAAAAAGGACGAAGGTTGTTATCTTAAAGGTTGACCCACTGAAAGCCTACTGTAGGGTTGATTGGGGTTTCTTAAGGCTCATACTTCTTCAGATTGGCTTGGGTAGTGAGTATAATGGTTGGATTATGGGTTGTATTAGTTCGGAAAAAAAATCGATTTTAATAAACAGTGTCCCAACTCCATTCTTCAAAACCTCTAGAGGTTTGAGATAGGGGTGCCCCCTATCACTTTGGCTTTTTTTGTTGATTATGTAAGGTATCAGTCTCCTTATTCTCAAGGCTAGGATGGATGGAATGTTATCGGGTATAAAAATTTATAATGCCATTCATATCACCCACCTTCTGTTTGTTGATAATGTGCTTCTCCTTGGTAAGGGTATGTTTGATCGGGTCTTGCAACTAAGGGGGGGTGAATCAATGACATAAATTTAAACACAATTTCTTTTATTTAGCAAATGTAAAAACAAATTTGGACACAATGTTTTAACATGGATCCCATTAAGTTAAACCACCAACACGTTTCTAGTATCTGCAAAACTTTGTTTTTACAGTACACAATAGAAGGAAGATGTCTTCTTCCCTTTTAGATCAGTACCAACTGATAAGGATGCACCCACACCCTTATTTAGTCAATTACAAATTGACAAGGAAGCACCTACTCCCCTGCAGGCACCAACCTGCCCTAGCTCCACCCTTCCACCCTTGAATATTTAGTTTCTTTAATTCTGGAACATCATATACTTTGCTTTGGTCTCTATCTTCATATATTTGAATTAACAGAGATAATTTTCTTCTACTTCAATATTCTACCCAAATACTTCTTCTCAATATCAATATAACAACATACCTTTTCGAATTCATTCATGCCTCTTCAATCTGGACAAACACACCTTTTCCAAACCAACATACTCTTTCATTTCTCTGTTCCTCATTGTTAATTTTGTTTATTAATTTAAGATTCTTTAATCAATTACTTAATTAACAAACCATCTTCAAACCTGTGAGCTCTCTTCCTCTAGGGCTCCCCGGAGATTTCCTTATGCTAGATTACCTTCCATCTACAGGCAGCGAACTTCCTCGTGTCCTTTGCAGGCATATTAAGTTTTTAAGAGCTTAACTAAGCAATTGTGGACGTACTTGAGATTTTCTTCGGGCATATAAGCCTTGTGTGGACTTTAACCTAAGCTTTTGTGATTTCTTCATGTGGGGATCACTTCCTCTTGCCCTTCAATTTTTCTGCAAACTCGTCTGACCAAGGAATCTAGTTTATGCTTTCCAAATGCTTTTGCAACATCGAACAAAAAACCCAACCCTAGATGTTCGATATCTTCTGCATCATGGATTTTACGATTTTCTTGTTTCCACAAGCATTCTTTTGCAGTCGTCAGGTTTCCACAGTTTTGTCGTTCCTTAATTCAACTTTTCATACTGTCCTTTCCACACCAATCGTTCCACATGCAGATTGCAGAAATAAAAAAACACAACTTTTCCAAGACTTCATCTTTTTTATTTCCGCCTTTCCGCTTTTCGGACTAGCCTTTCCGTAACGACCTTCCCTCTTTCCGTCTTTTCCATAATGCAGAATGCGAAAATCAGAAACTCAACTTTTCCATGACTTCGACTTTCTGCTTTCCGCAGTTCCTCACCTGTGAATCCGCTCCCACAACTTTTCACGGATCCTCTGAATCGTTGATATCCTATGGCTGTGCTTCTAATCGTCGATCTAATGATCGATTGCAAATGTCTTCTTCCACATTTCTTCTGTTACAGAACTCTGTTGCGACTGTTGATCTATTTTGGAATGCTCCTTAGCCGTTGATCTCTGATTAAATGCAGAACTTCAACTCGTCCTTCTTCCCTTTGTTGATCTTATCCCCAATTGTTGGATCTCGTGTGGGAAGCTTCCTTATTGTTCATTTCTGAACTATTTCAGAATTTTACTCCTGTCCGCTTTTCCATTTTCGCAATGGATTTCCCGTAACGCTTTTTTCGAACCGTTGATCTGCTGCGGGATAGATCCTGACCATTAATCTGTTTAATCGTCGATCATTTGTTTTAACACTTAGGCATTTTTAATATGTCAACTAATGTTTTTCTCTTGTTTTGGCATATTGATATTTTACACGTGTGAGAGCCAAGTGAGAATCTGACTTCAGGGCTGGATAGGCAGTTCATTAAGGAGCAAGATCATGTCATCCTTAGATCTTATTGACACACACACATTCTCTGGAGAGCATTTAAAAATATTCTTCCAGACTTTTGTTATGACACTTAGACCAATTTCTTAGTCTAAAACAATATGCCTAAAACATTGATTTGGTAGGTCCATAACTTCTCCCTCATCTACTTCCAAGACAAAATGAAGACATGGCCAGGTAGAGAAAACACCTTCCTACAAGACCCATATGTGATGTAGACATTTACTCTAAACCATGATTTAGGGTGGGTGTTCTCTTAGACCCTTTTAGACCAGTTTTGACTATTTATCCATACTTTGTCAATTTCCTGATCAATTGCACTTCATGCCAACTCATCATCTATGCCATGACATCACTACTGAGTTCACTCTGCCATCATATCTTTTGTTTATCCTTTCTCATTCATGAACTACTTTGACATCAATGACAACTATAATCCATATTTCCAACAGGGTACCTATGCTGAGTGGTAGGTGTTTAAGGATTGTTTCAATGCCTTCTTGGAGACCACTCATATGAAGGTAAATGTTGTAGAGTCCTCCTTTTTGGTTGCTGGTGTGGATGACGACTTCAAAAATAATTTGATGCATCTTTTTCAATACAAAATCAAGCCTATCGATATTGGTTTTAAGTACCCAGGTTTCCTTTTAAAATCTAACAACTATTGCAAGGATGACTGGTTATGGTTGTTGCAGAAGGCCGAAAAAATAATTCAACTCTAGAATTTTCGTTGGATTTCCTTGGGTGGCAAGTTAATTCTTATAAAGAGTCTTCTTGAAAATATCCCAGTATATTGGATGACTTTGGCAAAAAAATATAAATATGTTCTTGAAAGAATCCATCAATGTTGTTTCCATTTTTTGTGGTTTGGAAAAACCCTAAGAACCAATTCGACCTGGTTAATTGTGAAACTTTGGCTCGTCCCAAAGAGTTTGGTGGGTGGGGCTTGAACAATATCTTTGATTTTGGAAAAGCTCTCACTTCTAAAATCCTATGGCGTTATCTCTTTGGATTTGGACTATGGTCTTCTATTTAAAAGGCAGATATATATTTTATGGTACCATTGTTGGTTGGATTCTCTCTAAATCTCATCGTCAAGCGGGGTCCAATAGTTGGTTATGTTTGCTTGGGTCAGTCGCTTTGTTAAAGGAATGGCTTGTGTGGAAGCCAGGAAATAGATTGCAAATTAAAGTTGGAGAGGACCCAATTTTTGGTGTTTCATATTCTTACTATCGCAATAGCTTGTTTTTGAGGTGAGATTGTAGAGCATCGTCGTTCTAGGGTAAATTTGTGATACAGATGCAAGGAACTAGGTTTACTAAGGTTAGAAAAAGGCCGAGGACATATCCTTTCCGGTTCAGTTTCATGCTGAGTGGAATTACATGTTTGAATTACAAGGAGGATACTTTTCTTGACAACGAGGAGGATAAGATTATTTGGTCCTGGAATGGTGATTATGGTATTCTTGATGCAAAAGGTGCTTATTATGCATTGGTTGAAAAAAAAATAACATTGAAACTTGGTGGCAAAAAAAACTGTGGACGAGGAAGTTCTCGGTAAAGTTACTCTGCTTTTGTTGGCTAGTGTTGGAAAACAAAATCTTTTCCTAGGAAAATCTTAATTAAAAGAGAGGATGGCAGGGTCCAGGATTTTGTTGTGTTTGTCACAGCTCGGAGGAGATGGCAAACCATCTTTTCTACTCTTGTGAGGTGATGCATCTAGTCTAGATGTAGATGTACAAGAGATTAAAGATTAGTAAACGATTGAGGAGCTCTCTCTTTTCAACAAAATTTGCTCATTTGGTCTTCGACTGGTCCTTCCTGGGTTGTTCTTCCTATATTTGTAAGCTGGTCGATATGAAGGTATATAATCTGGTTGTTTTTTAAAATTGGCCTATGAACATCATGTAGATCATTTGTTACGCTCTCAATGATTCTAGAGCTATGCTTTCCTCTGATACTCCCACTCAAGGGAACATTACTTGTCTCCTCTTTGATTATAGGTTATGGTGTGGGATAATTTGATGGAGCTTCCCAATTATCAGTTCGAATATCTAGAGGTATTGTGTTGATGGAAATCACTCCTTTTGTTTGCTATAAAATCTAGATGGGGTGGTTCGGGGTCTAACACCCGCAATGAGATTTTGGCTTTAGTTGGGCTGTTTCTTTTCACCTTGGACAGAGGTATCAGATCTCTATAGGTCATCGATGATTCCATGATTGTGGTGGACTGGGCACTCAATAGGGAAAAGATCCAAGTTGTTATGTTGGAGGGGTGGATGCATCGGATCCGAATGATGTAGGAGTCTTTCATTTCTTTATCTTTTCATCATGTATTTAGGTAGTACAACTTAGATGCATATCTTTTATCTAAGAAAGGCTTGTCCTCTTTAGATGATGTTTTGAACTTTGAAGAATGGTGTGAAGGGAATTTGATTGGTCAAGGATCCCTTCCTTTAAATGCTGCCAATTGATTTGTACCTGTTGGCGTTGGATCTAGTTTGGGATATTTTTTTACCTATCCTGTGATGTATCGACTTGTTTTTTTGGTTTATATTGTGTTGTAAAGACTCTGTAGCGGTATCTACGTGTGATCATGTTTCCTTCTTGAAAAAGCAACTGCTTTATCTTTTTATTTCTTTTTGAATATGTTATGTTACGAAGGATGTAGTGAAAACTCCGATACCATGCTGTTATTTATGGTGAAGGTTGTATAAATCCCTTGTATAGTTTGATTCATCTATTTTGAATATCAACTATAGTATTTTTTTTTGAAAAAATACCAATATATTTACGGTCAAATTCATCAATTAGGGATGACAAATATCATGGTTACGTTAGATAACTATAAATGAATATTTCCTTTGGAGCGATTCCAATTAAAAGGATCATACAACAAATAGGGAGAATTCAAAAATATTACAATATTAATTGATTTTGAGATTACTGCTTTGTCATTAAACCAATTGGAATCCTAGGAAGCATAAGGCAAACTACATCTATAGATTAAATGCTAATGAAAAATGTGTTTTGAATGAGTTTAGGTGGCAATTTCGTTAGCACATATCCCAATTTCGTGACCGACCGCTCAAAACAGCAGAAGTGTCGATGCTTTTAGTTTTAATATTTTGCTTCTGTTCATCAAAAGGTTGCTACTACATTAATTCTAAAATTGAAGTGATGTTTGTGTGTGCTAATTTAATAAGGGAAGTGACCTAGAATTGGTAAATTCACTTTCATTATCATTCGAATGTACATTGATTCGGTACAACCTGAGATGGTGTTTTCATGTGTTAATTTAGCTAGGTAGGTGACTTGCAAGTGGTAATTAACTTTCATTGTCATTTGATTGTACATCGATTGGGACTCCTCACTATCAAAAATACAACTGCATCTATCAACCTGCCTATCAAGGGACAAATAATACCCAGTGGTACTTAGTAGGCCATTATCGGTTGTGTTGAAACATCCTCACAAGTCTCTTAATAACTCAAATAGATATAGATCACCCCTCTTACGAGACTTACCTAAAATGGTGTACCCACATCAACAAGATTTTCTTCTTCGTTGACCTCTTGAAAGGCCTAATTTTTTTTCCCTCGATCACATTGCAATATTTAAGTGGAAAAATGAAGTCATCCTGAATAGAACACTCTGACTATACAATATGTTTATTACAATTTTTTTCACAATGCTCTTGGGGGAATGCAAAAGGCAATTTTTTTTAGCCTCTCAGGACTAAAATGCACCATTGGCTACTCATAAGGTTTGAAGTAAATCTCATACTTTCTAAAACTAAGAAAGTGTATGTCACGTGGAAGGATCTAAGTCATGTGTATCGCCCCTTTTGTTCCCAACATGTATTACATGTGTTTTACAAAAGAATACAACCCTAATTGAGAGAGAAAATAATAATTTTCACAAGAAAGGGAAACAACTCCATTATATTTGAATTTGCAATCATGCAATAACTCTTTGGCTACTATTGCCCAAATAAAAAAGGGGTCTATCTCCAAGGAAAGGTGATCAAAGAAAAATGTGACTCTCCAAACACCAAATATTTATATCAACCACCTCATATTCCTCTCAATTTCGTTGTATCATATTTGAAATTTATTAGAATTGAAGTAGAAAATTTGGAGTAGATTGACATCCTCACATAATGCAATAATGTTCGTGCTCGTTTCCTTTCCTCTCATAAAGAAACTTTTTTCCCATGGATAGTAGTTTATATCAGAGCTACTCACATAAAGAAAATTCGAACATGCATAAAATGAATAAAATTTGAAGCACCATGCCCATTAAGGTAATAAATCATGTAGTATAACCACCATGCCTATGAAGGTAATAAAGCATGTAGTAGAAGCACCATGCCCATGAAGGTAATAAAGCATGTAGTAGGAGCACCGTGCCCATGAAGGTAATAAAGCATGTAGTATAAGCACTATGCCCATGAAGGTAGTAAAGCATGTAGTAGAAGCACCATGCCCAAGAACTAGCTGCCATGTAGCCCAAGAATAACAAATCAAATGGCTTAAGGTCTCCCCATGGGTGCTAAAAATTACACCAAAGACTGTGATTTGGTGCATGATCCATATGTGTTGTATCTCTATGGCTTTTGTTACTCTTTGCGTTTACAAACACAAAGAAAATTGTAAAGTATAAAACCTCGAAGAACGAGAGAACCACACTACCATTTGAAATAAGGGATTGTGCATTAAACTATTATATCCTGGAAGACCATATAAACATTGGTTATATCACTAAATACCATGTATCAATGGCATAAAGACCCATTTAAGTTAGGTTTTTAAAGAATATGCAGTGAAACCATATGGCATGCATGCAATTCGCAGTGTCGTTCAAGTAAACTACCAACCTATTTCAAGTAATTTATCGTTCAATTTGGCATGGAAACGACTTGGACCCTAAGTGTTGTGCTTTGAGGCCTCAAACTAGTTTAAAAAAAAAGATGAAGGCACTCATACTATGCCTACCTAGAAAGTGACTTATCAATTAAAAATGATCTTGTTAAGAATTTGTGGGTTAGATATAGAATCAGAGTAGTGAATCAAAAGTACCTAGATATATTGGTGTGGAAGGAGTCATCCATGTACACAAAAAATTGGAACATTTATGCCCTACAATTCATGAAAGTCCTTGACATGTTGGAGGCAAATGTATAATTCCCTATTTGCGACACTATTGTGTTTGTTTGTGAAATCATGGACCGATGTCCATGGTTTTAATTCTTTGATCTTGAGGTATGCCTATTTCTAGTCGTTACATAAGTTATAATTATATCTTTGCACGATATTTAGCATTCTACTTTTTTTATTATATGTATTCTTCTTAAATCCAATAGCTCTTCCAACGTGTATATTTATTTATAGTTTATGGTGGAATAATTATTGGGATAAATGTTAAATGTTATAGCAATGCCTCTATAAGTAGTTTGAGTATGACATCAAGATATAGACATTCCATGTTGGAAATTGTTGCTTTTTATTCTCAGTTTCTAGACTTACCGAGGTATCCTTTAAAGATCCATTGGATCTGAGAAGAAAAGAGAGAAGTGATGAAGTATACTCTTTAATGTTTTTCTTTGTGGTATGTCATGTTTGTCCTCTAACATTGTAAAAAATCGATAGTACCTAATCATGGTGTGACAATATTAACCTATTAGTACAAGAGAAAAAGGTTATGAGAGAGAGATTGGGAAAATTTGAGGACTAACATCGTTTATGTCGTTCCTAGTGGTCATCCAATTTCCAATATCACTTCAACAAATGACCAACTACAAATCTTGTGTTTTGACATTAATCCCCATGGCAATGAGAGATAATTCATGACATGTAAATTGAAATTGATGCTACTGTTTACTTTTTGTTTTAAGTGTCATTTCTATACATATGATTTAACCAAGCAAGTAGAAGCCCACCCATTAGTGACTAATCAAAGGGTTGAAGTAGAATGATGGTTTTGTTCAAATTCTTAAAGGCTTCTAAGAATAGAAAACCAAAGAAGGCGAACAGATAAATAAATTATCCTCGATGTATCAATTGTGGTGCCAGGGGGGTCATAATTGGGATCACAATTGATTGATAAAAAGGTTGTGGGTTTGATACACTAATACCCTGGATTCAACAATCAAAACAAATATTGAGAATAGCATGGATCTTGTCTACATGTGTCAGTGCGTATCATTTTGTGGGACCATTTTGTTTTCCATTTGGTTATTTGGAAAATATCTTGATTTGCTATTTAAAAATTGTAGCATTTGATGTCAAAGGGTGAACAATATTGTTTTTTTTACAAGAACGATTATGTTTTTATTAATCGAATAGTGGTGTAACCATTGAGAAAGTTTCTACATAGATAAGATTCTATTCATACTTCAAAGACTGTCCATTATAGGCAAAGTCCACAAAACAAAAAGATTGAAAGTTGTGCTAAATACATATATAGAGTCACTTCTTTGCGCATAGTACCTAGATAGAGACTAAGATTACTATATATGATAGCAAAATACAAAAAGGAGTTCTCTCATAAGAACCTGCTATTTCCCTTGGACACCACCATGCTGTACCGAGTCCGTTGCTTCTTTTTCTCCTACTCCAACTGCCAATTTTGCTACTGCCAACTCCAATTTATCAAACTTCACTTCTAATTCTGCTATCATCCTGGCCAATGCCATATTAGTTTGAGAAATTTTGTCTGAAAACTCCTCACGAAGACTAGAGAGATACCTGTCGACCAGTTCTAGGCGCCTTTCTCCTTCATGATCAATTTGGTTGAGATAACTTTTGTACCTACCCAGCTTCCTCCTGAGTGCCCTCAGCTCTGTTGTGACCAAGAGAGTTAAGGCAGAGGAAGCGGATGACTCCAGAGAGGAATCCATATTGCCTACTGCAAGCAAGAAACGAGCATCCAAACCTCCACAATGAGCGATAAATATTATTGCAAGCTCCTGCATTTCTCAGCCAGACGGTTTTAAATGCACACACCATAATTCCACAATCTTAAGCGAATCCATCACACTCTTCGCACGTCGTGAATGGAATAGTAAACGCCCTTTAGTATGATCCAAAACGCAGAGTAGATCAAGGTTTTTATACAGGTGGGGGTTCTCCTGCGATGGACGAGACGCCATCAAGTTAATACCTGCATGCCAACCCACATGCTGACACCATCTCCATGCGCTCGCCACACTCCTGCATGATGGGAGCCAGGACAAGTGGGAGCTATGTGGATAACGCTGGGCCCAACCTTTAAATCCTTTGCCCATGATCATGTGGAATGAGGCAATGGAAGCTGGCCCCATTCAAGACCAACGTCCCTTTACTTAAAGAGGTTGTTTTGTTGGCAGCGAGGTCAGCTTGGTCATTTAATATTTTTAGGATGTGATAATAGTCAATTTTTTGGAAAGAGTTAGTAAGATTTTGGATCCTTCTAAGCAGTTGACGAAGGTTAAGTTAGGATGTCAAGGAGCTGGTAACCAAAGCTTGGATAATGAGCCTTGGGTCCCCAGTTACATTGAGATCTGATATTCCTTGATTTCAAGCTTGAAGGAGGCCCTGCCAGAGAGCCAGAGCTTCTGCAACCTTGTTGGTTTCATCACCTAATCCCCATGAGTACTCCTGGTCCTGAATTCCATCAGGATTAGTGAGAATCCCTCCCCCTCCTGCTGCCCCTAAGGGTGAACACTATTGTTAGTGTGTATGTATTAAGTGATTCAAATTTCAGTTTGCATATCATTAAATTGAAAGTTTTCTCAACTTGTTCATGGAATACTAGGTTAAAAAAAACATAACAAAGGTATTGGGAAGACAAAAAAAAATTAGAAAAAAATGAAAAATAGGCAATGACATAACCAAAAAAATCAACAAATTGTATTTGATAATGAGAAATGTTGTAAAACTCATTTACAATGATAACTAGGTAAGGATCCAAAACATCATAGTTAGGAAAAATTTAAAAACATTTGTAGCAAACTTGCTAAGTAGAAAAATGAAAAAAATAAAAATAAAAACCTATTTTTGGGGGGGCATACATTTTGTATCTTTTCAAATTGTCAAATAGTTAGTGATTATAATAACATGGTCTAGTATTGTCAATTATGTCTTGCTCAAGTGGTTATGGGATAGAGTGTTATCCTCCCCACTTGGTTCTATTATAGCAAGTGTCATGATGAACTCATAATGAGTATATTATTGTATTCGCTCTGAGCCCAGTTGTTGACTTGACATTTTTCCTTGAAGAATCTAGAGTTTACCTTGTGTATCATCCTCAAAATGAAGAGAAATGCCTATGATGTTTTCCTAAAATATTTACCTAAAAAAATTTGTATAATATTACCATCTTAGCATGAATGAAATGTCTAATGATTAGATCTTTGAATTCCCTTTTAATATAGCCTTTATAACTTTGAATTAACTCCTAGAAGTTATTATGGATAGATTAGAACTTTTGCTTAATCTACATTTTATTATGCGTAAGCAATTATGAAATAAAATTTGGAAAACATTGTATAATAAATAAATAAATAAATAAAACATCTAAAACACATTACTAACATAACGATGGTCCGAGAATCCCTTTCAAGCATATACGGAAACAACAATTTGGTGGTTCAAAGCAGTGACTCATTGTAGCGACATAATAGTGATGTTCAAATAAAAAAATTTATGTGACTCCTCCCAAAATGGTGGGCCCTTTGTGCATTAGCATCGTTGTCAATGCCTCGATAGATGTTGGTATGTCGCAAGACAACTAAATAACATGATGCCACCTCGGTATTAGCCTCAATGGAAATACCTCAAAATGGAAAATTTGTCGAGACTTTGAACACTTGGGGTGGTGAACTCATAAAGAGTAAATGCACATTTCACGTATCATCAATACTATAATGAATAGAAAGAGCGATTTGACGATGGGGTTGGAATTTGATTTTAATTTTAAGCTCGCCATGGTACATTTTTTTATACCAAATAAGCTTTGAATTGATGGTAACAATTGATGTGCTTTATGGTGAATACTTTGCCTTTGATGACTTTAAGCGTGTATAGGGAAATAAATCTTGTTAAAATTGCTCAGATAAACTGGTTTGGACATTTGATAAAAACAGTGACTCTTTATCAGCTAAGGAGGCATATAACTGTATCTTTCATTCTACATTGGATCTAGATTCTATGGATGTATGTCCTCCTGTTTGGCACAAGGCCCTTTCGCTCAAGATATCCTGCTTTATATGGCTTGCCCTTCATAACAGAATCCTCACATGGGATAACCTTCAGAGAAGAGGACTCTCGGGCCCTGGTATCTGTCCTCTTTGCTGCTCTAATGAGGAATCGGTTGATCATTTGTTCTCATTCTGCAGGATATGGAAATCTATTTCTGGCTTCTTTATTGACTATTTCCACATCAAGGCTCGTATCACAGACATTACATTTGCAGATATGGTCTATGGCTGGGTTGGCACCACACCAAAGAACTCACCCACATTCTTGTTGCTGTTCAATATGATGTGGGTGGTCTGGAAAGCACGTAACTTGGCAGTCTTCGAAGGAAAATTAAGGGATATTCACAGCATTATACATCAAATCCTGCTAACTATTCATTCACCAGTCCTTGGGACTGTATCCAAGAAAATTCATAGCAGGAATATTTGGTTTCCTCCTGTTAAGATCTTTCCCTGTGGCTTTATGGATGGAGCATCCAAGAACAGGATTGCTGGTGCTGGCCTGTGCATTTATCTCAATGACTCCCACTTCCTGGAATTCTCATTAAGAGTTGGACAAGGCACTAATACCAAGGCAGAGTTTCTTAGTCTCTGGGCACTCTTGCACTTATCCCATATGATGGGGATCCCTCTTGCCCATGTTTATGGTGATTCTCAGATAATCATCAACTGGGCAAAGGGATCGACTGCTCTCTCCCCACCTGAACTTGTTCATTGGTGTAGGGAGACTAAAAAGCTAGCCTCTAGCTTCCAGGACCTGTCTTTCTCTCACATTTATCGAGAGCACAACAAGATTGCTGACCGACTTTCTAAAAAGGCACTTTCATTGCCCCTAGGAAAAGGCTGCTTTATGGAATTTGATGAGAACCTCCTGGTTTTTTCTGATTATATTCAGCTCTTTTGAGCATGTTATTGAGGTCATTCTTCTTTCTGTGGTCCATTGGACACTTGCATGTACTTTTCAGGTCTATAGGGTTTCTCCCTATTCACGCAGCTGTTGCTCTCTTGAAAGTGCTTCTCTTTAGAACGCAGTTCAGAGTCTTATTGGCTC
Source organism: Pseudotsuga menziesii (assembly GCA_001517045.1). Lineage (NCBI taxonomy): Eukaryota > Viridiplantae > Streptophyta > Pinopsida > Pinales > Pinaceae > Pseudotsuga > Pseudotsuga menziesii. The sequence goes on along the minus strand of LPNX010793370.1, from coordinate 318,165 downwards.
TCGATAGATGTGAATGAACAGACAGTCCTCTTCACATGAAGAGACAGTATTCTGATGGGTTTCTCATTGATATTATATGCCTTTCCTCCTGACAGGAACCTTGGGTGGGCAGTCATGTAAAAGGCCACATATGATTGATGTATGTATTAATGTCTTTTGATTCAATATGAATAACAAGGGCAGGTTTTTTCTTCTTGAAAAAAAATCTTGTTAAAATTGCATTTTGAAGTCTTTGGGGATATGGAAATACATTTTAAATGGTTATTATGAAGCCTAAAAATATGCAAATACCAATGGGAATAATATAAGGTTTGAATTCACTTAATGTGTTTTACATAAATAATTTTCTATAATCTTATTGTGATTTTACTGTTTTCTATAAAATTGGTTTAGGAAAGTTTGTCTAGGTTTAAAGACCAAACATTTTTTTATTTTCTAGCAATGTAGTACTACAAGGAAAACACTTTATATGCATGTTTTTTAAGTAGATTTTTAGTGTTATAAAACTTGGAAATATTCAAAAAAAACTTGTTAAAATCTTTGCCATTGGTAACAAAGCTTTTGATAAAAGTTATAATAGTTATACACCATAGCTAAAAAAAAAGTGGTGGGTGAAGGTTATAGGAGGATTCTTTAATTAGTGCACATATCGTACGAACACACCGACACATAATTAACCTAAGCACACTAGTGAATACAATTCAATGTTATGCTTCGATGCATTAATAAATATAAGAGCACTATTGCATACATTTTTTTTTAACCAAAACTTTTTTTTTTGTATTTATAAAGAATAGATTGAGCTTTCACCCAATTACAAAAAGTTCCGAAAAAATACAGCTCCTTACATCCAAAAGACTTTTATCACGGAATGGGATGCGTTAAACAAGATCCTTCATTCACACTTAACATTCCTAGAGGAAGAAGACAACCTTGATTGGCTTTGAGGTCTACCTGCTTGTTCAAATTGTGAAGAATGTGGAAAGAGGTAACTGAATCAAAATCGATTAAAATGTAGTGCAACCGTTGCATGGTCACATTCAGGCTAAGAGAATTGAACATTGATTCATAATTTAAAATTTTGATGATGATTCCAAAATCTCCAAAGATTTGCAAGTTATTATGACTTGCCTCCTTTGCAAGTTGACAAGCTTTCAGAAGTGCAAATAATTCTGCCTGATTATTTGTTGTTTGCCCAATTCCCCAACCTAGTTTCTAGTTTCCCACCTAGATAGAAAATAGGGCCCCCTGCCCCAACTTTTCCCGGGTTTCCTTTTGACGCTCCATAAAAAAATATCGAAGCTTTATTTTTTGATTGCCACCAATCTAAAAATTCCTTTTTTGAAAGTCTGACTTGCCAAAATGGTTTAAAGACAGGTCTACTTAAACCCTTATGGATTTTATCCACTTACTTCGAACCAAGACAAATGTGTTTCGCTTCTAGATTAGCCCCAACTAATTGAAGATTTCCTACTGCTACCAAAAGAAACGCCTTAGCTTTTGACGCTACAAATTCTGGTTTTGGTATTTTGTTGTTGAAGATCGAATCATTTCTATCCAACCAAATTTTGGAATAGCTTGCCAGATTTTTCTCCAAGCATGACTGGAAGGAAGAACAGCGAGATACCTTGACTGCCAATTTTTAAAAAGAGTAATAGGTTCAGCGTTTAAAGGAAAAAAAGAGTAAGGCAGCCCGCTCATAACAAAAGCCCAGACATTTTGAGCAAAAATGCAATCGACTAAAATGTGAGCTGTAGACTCATCAACTTGATGACAGAATCAACACCTATATGATCCAAAAAAAACCCTTTTAATCAAGTTTTCTCTCGTTAATATTTTCTAATATATTATAGTCCAAATAAAAATTAATTAATTTTGGAACGATGGGCATGTTCCACACCAATTTCCACAGAGCTGCGTTGTGGGTGCCTGAAGGGCCCAAATATGACTGTGATGAAATCTGCAATTGCTTATACCCGTTAGCAGTCAAATAAGTTCCAGATATTCCCCATCCCCACGAATCTTTACAGGTGCTATGAATTGGATCCAGTCCATTTAACCTGGCGAATAGCAAAATTTGTTGAGCAGAGCAAATTGGAGGGTCGCGTTCTGTTGTTGAGGGAAGGAAACAAGCGATCCAACTTCCATTGGCATCCCAAATGGTTATATCACCTAGTTTGCTAATTCCTTTAGTAATCAACCAATTTTTGATCTCAGAAATAGAATCATCAAACTTTAAAGGAGTGAGACCATTAATTATGTCATCCCACATAAGAGTATGTCTGCCATTACCTGGGATTTGATACAAATGTTGAGCGAAAAAATTGAGCCCTTTCTTGCACAAATTCCAGATAGTGGATCCTTTTGGGGTGTTTGTCGGTTGAATATTTCTTAATGTTTCTTCATGAAGGTATTTTTTCCAAAAAAGGTGACTAACATGATGCTTTTTGTTGGAGAACAACTGCCATAATAATTTTCCTCCCATTGCTAAGTCGGACATTCATGGATCTTTGATTTGCAGTCCTCTTTCATAAAATGGTCTTTTTACAGTTTCCCATTTAACCAGGTGCATGCGGTTCTGATTTCCTTTCCCATCGCTCCATAAAAAGTCTCTGAGCAATTTTGAAATCTGATCTGTAATAGCTTTTGGTGCCAAGAGTAAAGAATATTGGTAAATAGGAATAGAAGAGAGAACTGACATGATCAAAGTAACCTTGCCTGCCTTTGTAATCCAGTGATCTCCCCACGAAACAATCTTTGCTTTAATATTATTAATGATTTCCAGCCATAGAGAAGAATTATTTTGTCCCAAGGTTAAAGGTAAACCCAGATATTTGATCTTGTCCCAAGAAGCATATCGTTCAAAACCCAAGATCTGCAAAATTTTATCCATTTTTGATAGATTTGTATTCCAACTAAACACTGCACTCTTACAGTTATTTATTAGAGCCCCTGAAATAATGCAAAATTGATGCATAAGTTCAGAGAAGACTCTTGCCATTTTTAAGGAAGCCCCTCCCAAGAGCAAGGTGTCATCTGCGAAGAGAGCATGGTTGATAGCTTCTACTCCAACTGCTGAAATTATACCCGGAATAAGCCCATCACTTTTTCCTGCGGTTAGGTTCCTACTTGTAGAGTCGACCAAGAGAATGTACAAGAATGGCAACAAAGGAAGACCCCTGGTAGCTTGGAAGAAGTTTGCAGGTCTGCCATTTACTAATGGCGCTATCCAGGGATTGTTAATACAAGCTTTAATCAAGTTTAAAAATCCAGAACTAAATCCAAAAGAGAGAATAATTGAGTAAAGAAAGGAATGCTTTACCCGGTCAAAGGCATTTTCCATGTCAAGTTTGATGAGCATGCCCATCTCCTTTCGAAGAAAACTGGAATGCATAGCTTCCTGAACTTGAATAACATTATCCAGTATATGCCTCCCTTTTACAAACCCTCCTCGAAGAGGAGAAATTAGCTTCCCAAGCAAAGGTTTAAGAATGGTTTCTAATAGTTTAGAACAGATTTTATAAGACGCATTGCACAAAGATATAGGTCTGAATCTATCTAAGGACAAAGGTTTAACTTCTTTAGGGATTAATGCAAGAAATGTGGATTTTGTGCAGCCACCCACTTTGGCTTTCACTTGGAATGCTTTTATCATTCGGAGAAGATCTTTCCTAATAACTGTCCAACAAATTCTATAAAAGTGGAAGGAGAATCCATCAGGACCGGGAGCTTTATCCACCTCCATGGACCATATAACATCAATAATTTCTTGTTCTGAAAAAGGCTGCATTGACTCGTCGTTTTCTTCCTTGATCACCAAACTAGGAATATTGGACAAAAAATCAGAGGTATAATCTGAATTAGAGGAACCATCTTCCCTATATAGATTTTGAAAATGAGCTTCAACCAATTGTTTGATTTGAGAAAATCCTCTGACCACTTCGCTGGACTCAAGGGAGATTTCCGAAATATGTTTTTTAGAAAGTCTAGCTCTACACTGCTTATGAAAGAAAGGGGTATTCCTATCTCCAGCTTTCAACCAAGTACTTTGGGACTTTAGTCTCCAGTATTCTTCTTCTCGTCTGAAAGCTTGGAAATAATTAAGTCGAGCTTTTTGCTCTTTTTCAAGTAAAGCAAGAGTAATTTATGTCTCTTCCATTTCAAGTTGGATTTTCTCCAATTTTTGAAGAGCTTCTCTCCTTTCACTGATTGGATATTTTTTATAGTGTTTGACCCAATACTTTAGCGCAACTTTGGTATATATGAGCTTCCTCTCCCAAACATAGTTCAGAGATCCCGCCACTGGAAGGTCCTAAGACATAGTTATAGTGCTCATAAAACCATCACTATCTTTCCACAATGGACTGAATCGAAATGGAATGGGACCAAGGTCCTCTTCATCTTCGATCTGCAACAAAATTGGCTTATGATCTGAGGTGATGTTATGCAGAATACTAAAGGAGATAACTTTTTTATCTAACAAAATATAACTCTGCACTAGAAAACGATCAAGTCTAGCCGAGATATTAGCTGTTCCCAGTCTGTTATTTGACCAAGTGAACCTTCCACGCTTTGGTTTTAAGTTTATCAGCTTCCACGCTAAAATGAATTTATCCACTATTTTCAGCATAGGGTCTTTCCCATACACACCGCCTGACTTTTCTTTTTCATTTAATATTAAATTTAAATCACCAATGACTGTGATATTAGAGAAGGAATTAGAATCAAGGAAAGCTTCCAGCGAACTCCAACATGCTCTTTTTTCCTGAATGTTGACCGACACATAGAGATTAAAGAGACAAATCATTTGCTTACTTGGAATATGAGTAAGTTTTGTAAAGATCCAATGCTGCGAAGAGAAGGAGTTTTCAACATAAAAAGCATTTTCTGGCCATAAAGTGGCAATTCCACCAGCAGTGCATCTGGCACTCACCGCCTTACCAGCATTAGTTTTCCATCTTTTACAGCTAATGGAGAGAAGAGTATCCTCATCAATTTTAGTCTCATGGAGCATAAGAACATCTAGAGAAGCCATTCTTATAAGATCATTCACAGCTTCAACTTTTGAAGAATGTCCCAGCCCTCTGCAATTTCAAGAGACCAAGTTCATTATTTAACTGAGGGGGCAAGGCCTCCTCTGGCCCGAGTGTTCCTAGTAATTGACATCTCTATAGTTGCTTGACTCCCTTGCATCTTAAGACGTTCAAATTCTTCCTCTCGAATCGTCTTATGAGATTTTTTCCCTTTTCTGGATGACCTCTCTAATGGATCTTCTTTAGATGAACCAGAATTGTCAATAGGTTTCTTTTTTTAGTGCTAATTATGTATATGTAGGAGAATGTCCTTCCACGGGAATGCTGAGGTCTGATTGAGCAAGTCCTCCGACTTCTTCAGATGATTGAATTTGAGATTGAGGGACTTCTCCTTCTTCAAGTACTGTAAACATTTGTTTTTCTGGGATGCTCAATACTTCAAAAGTATTTTGAGTGGATGGATCCTTCATAGTTGCTCCATTTTCTTTCTGTTCCTGCCCATGGGAGTTGCTACTTGTCCCCAATTTTATTCTTTGTCCAAAGACTTTAGCCCCCTGCTTTACATATTTTTGAACTTGGATCCATTGGTCTCCCTTTTCTTTAACAGCTTCTTCTTCAATTTTTTTCTTGCAATATCTGGAAAAATGTCCATAACCATGACACAATCTGCACTTAAAGGGTAATTTCTCATAGTATAGCTCTTGAACATAAGACCGATCTGCTACTGTCAAATTAATAGCTTCAGGGAGCCCTACCTCCAAATCCACTTCAACACAAATCCTAGCACAAGTGTATTGATCTCTACGATCAGCCTTGTTAATGTATTTCCCCAGAGTATTTCCTATAGCTTCCAAGGATCCCGAATTCCAGCAATGGAGAGGAAGATGCGGCAACCTAACCCAAATGAGAATCGCAGAGGAGACATCTTGGTTCAAATCAAAATCTAGAGTCCATTTGTTCAAGTAGAGTCCTTGAGGACCCATGAAATATGGCCCGTTTCTAAAGATTAAATCTCTATCAGCTGAATTTTCAAAGAGAAAAAGATAATATCCCTTACCTATCAGATTGCTGCAAATATCTTCTAAGATGAGAGGTTTCCAGTTCCTATTATCCCACCCTGTGATTGTCTTACGGGAAGGAAAAATCCCAGTGAATTGGCCAATGAGGCCTCGATCAGCAATATTTAAAGTTGTTTGGCAAGTTTGATTCACTAGAAGAGCAACGGAGGGAATATTGTCAAGCTTCTTTACAAAAGACTGTTGGTTCTGGGTAAGTTTCCTCTTGCTTCCTGAACCTGCTAGCCTCCTGAAGGCATTTAGACCAGGATCAGGGGTATCCCCTCCTTCCATCAAGACCGAAATAGATCTTCAAAAGCCAACAGTGAAGAGATCCAATGCAGAAGACAACGCTAAGATTTCTCCTGCAAACAAATCACCAAGAAAAACAAGAAATAGGTTCACAACGCTAACGCTCAACCAGCACCGATCTAGATGAGCCAAAACAACACCAATCTCCAGGAAAGAAGAGCCAAAATTGCATCCACCAAGCGAAGATGAGAGCCGAAACCAGAAATCTTCTTGGAGCTTCTTTATTTAGCAGAGTATCTTCAAATCTTGTAATTTTACACTACCGGAAAAAATTCTTGGAACCAAATAACACTGATTCCAATCTTAGGAGCCAAAAAACTCTGATCTTGATCATCCAATTAGAAGATGCACAATGACAGGCAGCAAATCTCGATCCTGCTGACTCAGAGCAGGTGATCCATAGACAAGATCAAGCCGACGTCAGCAAAATCCTACAAAGAATCATGATCCTCCATCGAACAGCTTCAGGCAAACTCCAGGATGCAGCGAGCAGCAGTGAATTCGAAGCCTCTCTGAGCAAGGGTTGAACGCAAGCTAAAGAAAACCAGGACCAGAAATTTAAAAATCTTCTTGGAGCCCCCCCAAAAAAATTCCTCAAAACAAGGAGAAAAATATATCACCTTGAATGGAATTACTATTGCATACAATTTAAATGCTACGCCCTGATGCATTTGCAAACAGAAAAACATTGGTGCATACAATTTTTAATTTTTGCATTAGTGCTTTTCATTTATGTAATTACCCAGTGTGTGTAATATGTTCCATAGCATCGGTGCTTATTATCCATGTTAATTCTATTGATGTAGACATTCCATATATATGCACTGATGCTTATATTACCATGTGCATCATTGCGTCTTATAAATTTAACAACAACAATAATGGAAAATGGCATGTCATGTTTAATGTCTTCAGTGTGCTTGGTATAAGTAATAACACTAGGGTGAAGCTTTTTTATTTTTGTATATAAACCATCGGTGTTGATTATTACTTGAGCACCATTATGTTGGTGCTTTTATAACAAATAGAAGCATTGGTGTGATTTGTTCAATAAAAAGACCTCGATGAGTAATTTTTCATAATGTAAAAATCATCACAATATTATTGATTTATGAGGCCATATTGTTCAGTGAGTTCAAAACAAAACAATGCACCAATATGTCTATATTTTAATTAATTGTTTTTTTCTTCGATTGATCATAAAATAAAATAAATTTTTTTATAAAAATATTGATATTTTAATTTATATTATTGCATTATGACATAATGATTGTATTAATGTGTTATACCATCATATTACACATCTATTCATTGTAATATTTAACCATCCATATATGTAATTAGCAATGTAACGTTGGACAATACAATAGAATAAGAAACACATTGTATTATATATGAATAAAAGACCCTTCATTATAAAAAATGGGACAACAAAAAGTTCCATAATAATCAAAATGCCAATATGTAGTTGTTACACTTATTAGTGATGTGCGGTCATCCAATTGGGACAATATGTCCAATATATTAAACAACGTGTTTGGTTTTCACAAACAAACATTTCAAAACATATAAATTGCAAGAACATTCACTTATATTGATCGTCATTCTTCACTCAAATTGTTGTCATTATTGGAGCTGCTTGCATGCCTCATTTATTTATCACTTTTAGGTGATATTGTACTTGGGTGATTTGAACAATATGTTTTGTTGTTTGGCTTGATTTTGTTCCTCCTATTTAATTTCTATCTATAAACATCGAAATAAAGTGTAATGAGTATATCTACATTTATAATATACTATACATGATTGTGTAAATTGAAAAGTGTACCATAGCAAGAATTGATTCATAAAAAATACACCTTCTTTCAAAGTCATTCCTCGTGCTATCTCTCAACAACTCTTATGTTGGATCCACTCCTTACTTTGTTTCTTGCATGTTTTATATGCCATGACAAAGCATTGATATAATTAATATAAAGGTTTATTGTTGTTTGATTAATTATAAAAGGAGGGAAGTAAAACACCATAGCTACTTAGAAATTACACATTTAAGTTTTGTTATTGCAACATATACTCACAAACTTCACTTAACCAAATGCTAATCAATTCTTCAGATAGTTCTTCTTTGTATGTTAGCACTTGTCAGAAGACATCCGATGATGAGTGTAGATTAACTAAAATATAAAGATAACAACATATATGGAATCTTAGGTAAGGGAAACACAAGTTATACTCACAAATTTTGTGATCAACCATTTTCTTCTTTGTTGTCACGTCTTATGTGCTGAATATGTTTCATTTTCCTTTCTTTTATGCGAAAAAAATAGTATTTAATGCAATACTTAAATTAAATGTACATAAAAGAAAAAAATCAATGATTACATATGTTTGATGCATATTGTTGTTAACATGGATCCTCTTGTAATGTATTTATGTTCATTTATTATTTTTTCACTAAAACCAGTATTTTTATCTTTTTTTTATTAATATAGAAAGAAGATGGGCCTTAACCCAATTACATCATTTCAAGAATGTACAATTTTGGATCTTCACAACTTCTCATTTCTGAGTTAGGGGATTTGATGCATCAGGCTAGGATTACCATTCAGACTTAGCATTCATGGAGGAAGAAGACAAGCCCGATTTGCTTTAAGGTCTACCGACTTGTTCAATTCACGAAGAATGTGAAAGGAGGAAATTGATTCACAGTCTATCAAGATGAAGTGCAGCCTTTGCATAGTCACATTCAAATTGATATTAGAGAACTCTGAAACAAAATTTAGAGCTTTAATAATGATTTCATAATCTCGAAAGATTTGAAGGTTGTTGAACCTAGCTTCTTTGGCAAGTTGACAGACTTTTAGAAGAGCATATAGTTATACTTTATTATTTGAGAGTTGACCTAGACCCCAGCTGAAGCAAGAATGAAGCCTTCCTCACGGATAGAAGATTAATCCTCCTACTCCAGCATTCCCCGGATTTCCTTTTGATGCACCATAAAAAAGATCAACACTTTATTCTTCCTTTGCCACCAATCTGTGAAATTTTTTTTCCAAGCGTCTTACCTGCCAAAATGAAGTGATAATAGGCTTTCCAATACTCAACTGAGATTTATCTATCTAAATCAGTCCAAGCCACTTATGTTCCACTTTGTTTTTATTGGGGTCAAGATGAAAATTTCCTGCCACTTCCGAAAGCATAGCCTTAGCTTTAATTGCTACAAGTTCTGGTTTCATGGCTTTATTATTGAAAAGCAAATCATTTCTTGCTAACCATTTTTTCCACCAAATTTTTTTGGGATAGATTGCCATATTTTTTTCTAAGCATGACTTGAGGAAGAAATTATCGGGTATCTGAGTTGCCATTTAGCAAAAAGATTTACAGGTTCAAAAATTAAAGGAGTTGTTACCAGCAACCCACTCAAAAGATGTGTCCATGCTAACTGAGTAAACTCAAAGCCAACAAAAATATGTGCTGAAGTTTCAGCAGCTTGTTTACAGAAGCAACATCTGAAAGGACCTGCAAAACCTCTCTTTAATAGATTTTCACCTGTTAGAGCTCTTTAATGCATGAGAATCCAAGAAAAAAAATTGACTTTTGGAATATTGGGAGCTTGCCACACTGATTTCCAAAAATTAGCACTAAAAGAAGATTGCAAAGTGGGATGAAGAACCTAGTAACCCGAAGAAGCTGAATAAATACCCGAGGAACCCCAACCCCATGCATCCTTGCAAGAAAAGTGGATCAAAGTCGATCCAATCAATTTAATTAACAGTAGATTTAGTGGGGAGGATAGCGTGAGACATTCACGATCTGGCAACTCAAGGAGCACCCACGATTTCCATTTTCCATCACTGTTCCACGCGGAGATATCGGACAGTCTAAATAAACCTTTAATTTCCATCCAATCCTTTATCTCAGCGATTGAAGAGTCATAGTTTAAAGGAGATTTACCATTTATTGAACATTCGCATAGAAAAACTTGTTTGTCGTTTCCAGGAATTCGGAATAATTGATGTGAGAAGAATTCTATCCCAACTCTACAAAGATTCCAAATTATAGTGCCTTTGGGAGTGTTAGACATTTGCAAATTCAGAAAGCGATCCTTCTTTAAGGTAGTTTTTCCAAAAAAATTCACTGATAGGGTGTTTTTTGTTTGAAAAAAGTTGCCACAACAGCTTACCTCCCATGGCTAGATTTACCAATCCCGGATCTATGATGTTCAGAACACCTTTGAGAATAGGTCTCTTTACAGTATCCCACTTAACCAAATGTAAACGGTTCTAGTTTCCTTACCTCCTTGCCAGAGAAAATCTCTTAACAGCTTCGAAATTTGATTCACAATCGATTTTGGAGCGAGAAGAAGAGAGGATTGGTAGATTGGAAGAGCCGAGAGAGATGACTTGATTAACACAAGCTTCCCTGCCGAAGTTAGCCAGTGACCACCCCATGAAGCAATCTTAGCTTTTACCTTACTAATAATTTCGAGCCAAAGAGAAGGATTGTTATGACCCAGAGTTAGAGGAAGACCCAAGTACTTGACCTTATCCCAAGTGGCAAATCCATGAAAGCCTAAAGTTTGAGAAATGTTTGCAATAGTAGAGTGGTTTGTGTTCCAACCATACACAGCGCTCTTTCGATTGTTGATGAGAGCCCCTAAGATGGTGCAAAAATTTTGCATGATTTCTTTAAAGATTCTTGCCAATCTCAACGATGCCCCTCCCAAAAGCAGCGTGTCATCCGCAACGAGGGCATGGTTTATAGCTTTGACTCCACTAGCTGACTTAATGTTTGGAATAATCCCCAAATTTTTTCCTACACTTAACATTCTACTCAGAGAATCAACCATTGAAATATAAAGAAATGACGATAACGGACAGCCTTGACGAAGACCCCTGGAAGCTTGGAAAATGTTTGCAAACCAGCCATTTACTAGTGGTGCTATCTAAGGTTTGTCAGTGTAACCTTTGATAAGATTTATAAAATCTGAACTGAAACCAAAAGAGTTAAGAACTTTGTAAAGGAATGAAAGCTTTACCCCGTCAAACACATTTGCCATGTCAAGTTTTATTAACATGCCCTTCTCATTTTTATGGAAGCTAGAGTTCATGGCTTCCTGAACTTGAATCACATTGTCGAGAATGTGTCATCCTTTAACAAATCCACCTTGAAGAGGAGAGATCAATTTTCCAAGTATAATTTTGAGCCAATTGGGTAAGAGTTTAGAAAGAATTTTATATGAAGCATTACACAGATAAATAGGTTTGAATCGATTGAAGGTGGAAGGTTTGGATTCTTTGGTAATTAAAGCAAGGAATGTGGAATTGGTATTTCCACCAAATTTGGCTTTAGATTGAAATGATTTGACCATCCCAAGGAGATATTTTCTGATTACATTCTAGTAAAATCTATAAAAGTGAAAGGATAAGTCGTAAGGGCCAGGAGCTTTATCAGGCTCCATAGACCATATAACGTCAATAATCTCTTTCTCTAAAAAGGGCAACATTAGCTCCCAATTTTCCTCATCACTCACCAAGCTGCCAAGGTTTCCAATGCTTGATTTCTAACGCTAAGAGGAGAAGGAAGAGATTTTATCCAAGCCTTCAATGCAAGTTTGGTGTTTTTTAATTTTCTTTCCAATACGAACTTTGGAGAACCAATCACCTAAATGCTCCACGCATTGGAAACAATATCCATAAATTCGTCTCTTGCAATCCACGGGGGACTGAACCTAAAAGGGATGGGGCCGAGGTTTTCTTCATCCTCCAATTTCAGCATGATAGGCTTATGGTCTGACACAAGTTTTGGAAGAATGCTGGTAGAGAGAATTTTATCTACCAGCAAAACAGAACTCTGAAGCAAAAAACGGTCCAGTCTGGCTGCAATATGAGCTGCTCTAGAACGATTGTTACTCCAAGTGAATCAACCTCTTTTAGGTTTTATATCTATCAGATCCCAATTTGAGATGATATGCTCCACAACTATGAGCATGGGGTCCATCCCAATGACTCCACCGAGTTTCTCTTTAGGATCCAAAGTGATATTTAAACCACTTTCCACTAATATGTTTGAAAGGTTGTTTGCAGTAAGAAATTCTTCCAAAGAAAACCAACATTCTCTTTTCTCTTGAGAATTTTCAGGCACATATAAATTGAAAATAGCAAGAGATATCTTACTAGAGATGTTCTTAAGCTCTGTACATATCCAGTGTTGTGTTTTGAATGAATTTTTCAGAGAAAAAAGGTCCTCTTACCACAAGGTTTCCAGGCCACCAAATGAGCCCTGAGCAATCACAACCTTCCGAGTGAATTTATTCCATGACTTTTTACTTAAGGAAAGAAGACTTACCTCATCAATTTTCATCTCTTGGAGTAGAAGAATGTCGCGGAAATCCATTCTAATTAGGTCTTTAACAACATCTAATTTCGAAGAGTTTCCGAGTCCCCTGTAGTTACAAGAGAGGATGTTCATTATTTATTATTACCGGGAGGACGAGGACCTCCTTTTAAAGGTCTGGCCCAAGTATTCTTGTTGATTGACATTTCAATAGTGGCTTGACTTCCTTGCATCTTAAGACATTCAGCTTCTTCCTCCCGAACCATCTTATGAGATTTACGCCCTTTTTTGGAAGACCTCTCAAGGGGATCTTCATCGGATGAGCTAGGGTTGTCGATAGGTTTCTTTTTTTGCCATTTCTGCATATGTAGGAGAATGTCCATCAGCCTGAATGCTAAGATGGGGATCTTCTATACTCTTGATTTCTTCGCTTTCCTGATTTTGAGAAGGTGGTACTTCTCCCTCTTCATGCACTGAGAGCACTTGATCTTCAAGGATGCTCAATACTTGAAAATTGTTTTGAGATGATAGTTCCTTCACATCTGTTCCATTTTCTTTTTGTTTCTGCCCGGATAGAACGCTACCCAACCCCATTTCTCCTCTTTGCCCGTTAGCTTTTTTGAACTTGAGTCCATTGTTAACCCTTCTCATTGATAGCATCTTCCTCCACTTTTTTCTTACAAGATCTAGCAAAATGCCCATAAGCATGACAAAAACTGCACTTAAAGGGCAATTGTTCATAATCTAACTCTTGCACATGGGACGAGTCTGCTACTATCAAATTGATGGCTTCATGAATCCATACCTCTAAATCCACTTCAACACAAATTCAGGCACAGGTATATTGATCTCGTCATTTAGCTCTATCAATATATTTCCCCAATGTGTTTCCTATTGCTTCTAGAGATCCCGGGTTCCAACAATGGAGAGGAATATGCGGCAACCTAACCCAAACAGGGACAACAGAGGGGATGTCTTGATTTGGATCGAAATCCGGAGTCCACTTGTTTAGGTAGAGCTCTTGAGGGCCCGTAAAATATGGTCAGTGCGTAAAGATCAAATCTCTATCAACTGAGTTTTCAAAAGAAAAACATAATAATCCTTACCTATCAATTTTTTGCAAATTCCTTCTGAGATAAGAGGTTTACCGTTCCTTTGAACCCACCCTTCGATTGTCTTGGGGGATGGCCAAAGCCCAGTGAACTCACCAACGAGTCCCCATTCAACAATATTTAGGATTGTTCGACATGGTTGATCCACAGGAGATCCACCGTAGGGATATTCTCAAGCTTCTTGACAAAGGATTGTTGCTTCTGGTTGAATTTCCTCTTGCCGCCTGAAGAAATTAGTCTCCTGAAGGAATTGAAATTAGAGGAAGGGGGGGAGGCCCCTCCATCTGCCATCACTCAACACTACCCTCAAAAGGTCATAAAGGCACGCAACCACCAGAAAAAATCACACCTAGAAACCAAGAAAAAATTTAAGGAACAAAGGTGCCCCACCAGATCTTCTAGAGCACGTAGGCCTCCTTCTCAGAGAAGGAGCACAGGATCTTTAATGTTTGCAAAGACCTCCAGAGAACTCTAGGAAATCAACCACTTGAAGAGAAATGAACTTCTCCCCTCACGAAGACAGGAAAAACGCAGTTCAAACCATGCCTTCTACCAAGAGTCTTCACTTATAATCTTCATGCAAACAAAAAATAATCACAGATCAAGACAACGCCTTCCACCAGGAGTGGAAAGGAAAAGACCTCCGACTACCGATCCACCAGCAACCGGGAGGAAAACCAGGGAAATCAGCAATGATCAAGAAAATTTGAAAGGTTCTTGGAGCCAAAAAAACGTAGAATCCATTTGAAGCCCCTACTATATCATTTATGTTCATTTATTTAACCATCTCCTTATACAAATTTTTAAGCATCCTTATCAACATGTTTAGGTTATCACCTTGTTCATCCTTTGGACTTTTCACATTCTTCTTAAAAAATGAAAACATAGTTATTATTTTTTATTGATATGGAAGTAAATATACCCAAAATCTTAATTGTGTACTTTTTTGTATTAGTATATATTGTAATGAACATAAGAAATAAACACTAAATAAATAAAGAATATTAATTAATAATAATGATGATTAAATAATTAATGAAGGGATGTGTCTTAACTAAAGGACACAACCATTCATCCATGGAGAATAGTCATTGCTTATAAAAGCACAGCTTCTCGCAACATTGTATCATCTCATCTCTCTTCAATATATTTTATTTTTGTTCTTTATGGATTACTATTTTTTCTTGTTTATGTGTTGGATATTTGTTGTTTTGTATCAAAGTTTCATGTCAATTTGGCCTTTGGCCATTCAAAATTCTCAAAGTTTCTCTAAACCTTTGGCCTTTGACTACAATCTGGACTTTGGTCACAAAAAGAATTAGAAGTCCATGGAAGATAAATTCAATCAACAACAAATAAAAAAAATGCACACAAGAAGAAAAAAAAACAGGAGACAAATTACATTGAAAGGAGGCCATACAGAAAAATAAAGATGTTTCTCGTTGCTTGTTGCCACGCCAATAGATTTATGAATGAGAAATATACCACTATTGGACACTCTACCATCATACAAGTAATATTATTAAAGATACAATACTTCGACGAGAACCTTAATTGCATCAGTATGTTGTAAGAAGAATTCAAGGGCATTTTGGGAGAAACGCCACAAGCGTGAGCAAATGTTAAGCCCTCAATGATGACACATTACTGCCTATAGAGTGGCACATTACCCCCTATATTGTGGTGCATTACATATTATTGATGTGGGCTTTGGTCTATGAGTGGATATATAAGTTGTTATTGTACACCTTTGTCTCCTATATATAGGAAGGAGATATTTCATTTTAGTCATCACATTATCTTGTCTTGTCATATGTACTTAGTACATTGTGTCAGGAAGTTCCTCCCTCAAAGAGGATTGATATTCATCTCTATTATTTATTATTAAGGCATGGATTACTTTTTTCTGGTCTATTTCTGCTATTTTTATGCTATTTATGGGACTTGGTTGCATAACATTTGGTATCAGAGCTCTTTCCTCAGGACTGGTTTCTTCAAAACAAGTGACCTTGGCATTTTCACTATAAATTATTTTCTACAATGATTCAGATATGAAAACTTGGAAAC
Source organism: Pseudotsuga menziesii (assembly GCA_001517045.1). NCBI lineage: Eukaryota > Viridiplantae > Streptophyta > Pinopsida > Pinales > Pinaceae > Pseudotsuga > Pseudotsuga menziesii. The sequence continues at coordinate 302,250 of LPNX010793370.1, read as the reverse complement.
CACTTCTAGAACATGCCGAAGAATCTGCATTAAAAGTCTCGATTCATTACAGGATCAGAGTGATACCTTCAAGAATTTATGGTTTCTGACTATCCCTAAACCTAGTCTAAAACAAGTGTTATGGGGAAAGGTATATGAGGCATCCGAGATCCAAATTGAGTGAGAATTGTTGCATCATAAATAAGATGGAATAAGGTATATGTGGTGGGATTTTCAGTTATAGACATGAAATATTAGACATGTGGCATACAATACAAGTTCTCTCTTTTCAATAGGCCAAAAATAAGAAGTGTTGGGAAATTTGCAATAAATTTTTACAGGAGCATCCAAATTAGGTCAAACCCATAGCATTAGAAAGAGGACACATCAGGATACCACATGCCAAAGTTTCAAACCTAAAGGAGCCAAAATTCCAATTATTCCTCATTTCCAAGTCGACCGTAAAACAACCTTCCAATTAGGGTTTGAATAAGGCACAACATTTTGATTATGAATATCTTTGAGTAGAAGGATCTAATTGTGGTGAACCATATGGTGTGATGTATATTTATTTTGTTCAAAATTACACCTAATGGAAGTGGAAAAAATCACACTCCACTCAAACCACTAGAGGTTTCATCCCTGACATACGATGGAAATGAAGACATAGATCTTAGGGTGTCCAAGTTGGAAGATATTATTAAAGAGAATGTGAAAATGGATGATAGTTAAATTGGAAAATAAGATGTCTAGGAAAGAGGATCTCAAAGGGATGGTTAGTAAATAATATCTTCAAGAATTGAAGGAACTCATGAAAGATATAAAAATAGCTTTATTCCTCATTCATCTACTAATCAAGAAGTGGATATGGAGGAAAAAGGGGACTTATTCTAGTCATTTATTGTAGAAATGGAAAAAACAGTTGGAAAACAAGGAGTTTGAGACCCATAAATTCTATTATTCACTACAGCATCATGGTTTCAACTAAGGTCTAAGGAACTACTCTATTCCCAAGAATGACGTGAGAAATTTTGATGTTAATGTTCCAATAACTTGGATATTCCAGATGGAGCAATTCTTTGATCTATACTAGGTGCCAACTTTGCGAAAGGTAGCTGTTTCATCCTTATATTTGGATCCTGATCAATTTGTATGGTACTAATGTATTTGTGACCGAGAAAAAGGACTCTATTATCTCTTGGTATATGTTCACAAGAGAACTGATTTCACATTATGGGGATATAAATAACAACACCTTCTTTAGCCAATTGGTAAATCTCAAGCAAAAAGGTCTAGTTGTAGTTTCAAAAGCTAAGTCTTAGAGTAAAGAACATTTCAGAAGATAATTTGTTGGATTTCTTTATTGGAACTTTGAAGGATAACATCCAACATGAGGTTCGCCTTTGGGAACCTATGTCATTGGAACATGCATTCAAGGTGGCAAGAAAAAATGAAAAAAAAATTATGGCAACAAGGAAGTCTACGACTTATAACTATAAAGAAGGAAGTGTGGTCTCAAATCATCCAAAAGCTACAAGTTTAATGCAACAACAACTGGAGGCAAAAAGAGCAGAAGGGTTTCGTTACAGTTGTGATAGAAAATACAATAAGGGCCACAAGTGCACTAAGAAGAAACTATTTTACATAGACTTTGAAGAAGAGGAAGAAAATGAACAAGAAGCATAAAAAGAATAGGATTCACACTAGGAACCGACACCAGAGATTGACGCATAATACATTAATTTCACCATATCATGTAATGTGTTGGCAAGAATTACCACTCCTCAAATTCTCAAGATAGAAGGCTATATCAATAAGAAAAAGTTAATAGTAATAATTGATTATTGCAGTACTCACAATTTTATTGATTGTAATATAGCACGAGCTTTAAATTGCTTTAGATATACAACACCATAGTTTCGGGTGATGGTTGCAGATGGAGGAACTATAAATTGCTCAAGAAAATTCCATAAGATAGATCTCCTTATGGGATAGTATGTCCTAAATATCCCTATGATCGCCATTCCGATGGGCGGGGTTGTTGTAGTCTTAGCAAACAAATGGCTACAATCCCTAGGAAAAAAAACTTTTAATTTTCAAGATATTTTCTTGAAATTTTTTCAAGGAAGTAAAGAATTTGAGTCAAGAGGTGACATAGGGAGACCTGGTAAGATAATCAACTCTAATAGCATGACCAAGCTTCTATGGAAATAACAATGGTAGTTGTTCAATGCTACTCACTAGATGTTCAATGAGGCCCCACCTAGAAGGAGATAATCGTCTATGAATAGGGCATGGTTTATTTGATCCACACCCCTAGCAATATTATTGCCCGAAATGTAACCAGCTTCCTTTTCATCTGAGAGTTTTCGCCATCAAGATGTATAAAAAATGTGACATCGGACAACCTTGGCGAAGACCTCTTGAAGCTTGGAAAAATTATGTAGGTCTACCATTCGCTAGAGGTGCAATCCAGGGCCTATATGTACAAGCTTTGATCAAATTCACAGACTCGGAGCTAAAACCAAAAGAGAGAAGGACTTCATAGAGAAAGGGGAGCTTTAGTTGATCAAAGGCATTTTTCATATCCAGCTTTGATTAACATTCCTTTCTCCTTCCTTTGGAAACTTGAATGGAGGGATTCTTGGACTTGGATTACATTATCAACTAAGTGACTACATTTTACAAAACCCCCCTGAAGAGGAGAGATCAACTTACATAACAAGAGCTTGAATCTATTGGCTAGGAGTTTGGCTAGGATCTTGTAAGAGGCATTACACAGCAAAATAGGATAGAACCTTTCAAATGAAGAAGCATTAACTTTATTTGGAATGAGAGCAAGAAATGTAGAATTATTACACCCTCCCACTTTGGCTTTTTTTGGAAGGCTGTCACCATGTGGATCAGATATCATTTGATAATGTTCCAGCAAACTCGATAAAATTGGAAAGAAAACCCATCCGACCTAGGAGCTTTATTCGGCTCCATTGCCCATATGACGTCCAATATTTCCTTTTCAATGAAGGGTTTCATTAGAGCATAATTATCCTCTGTGTTGACAAGAGAAGGAACATTATCCAAAAAATATGCAGACACTTCACCATCAGAAAGACCGTCCTCCTGAAACAAGAGCTGAAAGTGCCTACCTGCAACCTGTTATAGATGAACTTGGCCTTTAATAATTCCCCCCTCACCAATGGAGATTTATGAAATATGATTTTGAGATAGTCTAACCCTGCATTGACGATGGAAGAAGGCAATTTTTTTATCTCTTGCTCACAACCAGAGACTTCAAGACTTAAGGCGAAGAAATTCCTCTTCCTGGCGGAAAGATTGAGAGGTTTTAATTTGAGCAAACTGTTCTAGAGCTAGTTGAGATTTGGTGATTTCTCATTCTTACATTCCGAATTGGATCTCTGATAACTCGAGTACTCTCTATTGCTTGCTGATAGTCGGAGTATTAAGAGGTTTTTAACCCAATTTTTCAATGCATATTTAGTATTCTTAAGTTTCTATTCCCAAACAAAACTGGGGGATCCTTCAACGTACTGAGACCACGCTTGAGACTCATTTTCCCAAAAACTGTCTCTCTCAATCCAGAGGGGATTGAAGCGGAACAAAATTAGGCCAAGGTCTTCTTCTTTTTCAAACATCAAAGAAATGGGGTGATGATCCGATGAGAGTTTGGCCAGAATTTTAGATGAGATAATGAATTTCCCATCCATCAAAGAACTATGAACCAGAAACTTGTCAAGACGAGCATCAATGTTGGTAGAACCAACTTTGTTATTGGACCAAGTGAATCGTACTTTCTTGGGTTCAAAAACATTCAAATCGTAGACTTGGATCAATGCCTCAACCATGTCTTGAAAATTATCCTTGCCACGGGCTCCACCTTTTTTCTCATTCAGAGCTAAAGATATATTGAGATATCTTGCTACTATTGTATTTATAGAAGAATTGGATTCTAAGAAGTCTGCTAACGATTTTCAACGATCTTTTTTTTCATTGAAATTGACTAGAACATAAAGATTGAAGAGGGCCAAATAGATCTTACTTGAGATATGATAGAGATCAGTAAAAATCCCATGCTGGGTGACAAACCATCTTTCTATCTGAAAATTTTCATCACACCATAGAGTTGCTAGGACCCTAGAGGTACCTCTCGCACTGATATCTTTTCCAACATTCAATTTCCATTTTGTTTTACTTAAGAGAAGTAGAGCTTCCTCCTCTATCTTAGTCTCTTGAAGCAAGAGAATGTCAGAAGTAACCATTCTCATTAAATCTTTAATTGCTTCTGGTTTGATTGGTTTCCCCAATCCCCTGCACTTCCAAGAGACGATCTGCATTATTTACCCAAGAGGGAAGGAGTAATTACTCCCTTCAAGGGCCTATTCCTCTTGCTCCTACCAAGCAACATTTCAATAGTGGACTGACTACCTTGCATCTTAAGTCTCTCAGCCTCTTGTTCTCGAGCCTCCTTTCGAGACTTCCTTCCTGCCTTTTTGGAAATTTGCTCAATGGAATCTTCATCAGAAGATACTGAGCTATCAACCGGCTTCTTCTTAGTTATTTTTGCATAAGAAGGATAATTTTTGGCCCCATTTGGAGAAGGATGATTTTGCTGCAAGGATTCACAGGATGAAGGATGATTTTGCTGTAAGGATGATTATGAATTAGCTACTCCAACTTGCTCAATCGGTCCTGTATTTACTTCAGGTTCATCATCCTGCACTTCGAATTGTTGCATTTCAACCTCTTTAAGAATATGAGCTTCAGGAGAGCTAAAAACAACAAAATGATTGGAAGATGCAATGAGATTTTGTACAACCTGAGGTTTAGGAAGGTTCTTCCCAACAACAATGGCTCCTTTCATAGTATTTCCTTCTTTAACTTTCTTTCTAGTGTCCTGATTGGAAAAACCTGCTTTATGAACTTGAGACCACTAATCATCATTCTCTTTTTCAAATTCCTCTTCTAATTTTTTCTTACAATTTCAGGCAAAGTGTCCATAACCATGGCAGGACCAACACTTGAAAGGAATTTGCTTGTAGTCCAACTCCCGTATGTGAGACCATTCAACTACAATTATCTTAATCGCCTCTGGCAGTCCAATCTCTAAGTAAACGTCAACGCATATTCTTGCACATGAATATTGATCTTTCCTTTCTGCCCTATCTATGTATTTTCCAAGCTTGTTCCCAATGGCTTCCAGAGAATCTGAGTTCCAGCAGTGTAAAGGTAAGTGAGGGAGCCTTACCCAGACTGGAACTGTAGATGAAACATCTTGGGTAGGATCAAAATCCAGAGTCCACTCGTTCAGATAGAGTCCTCGAGGGCCCATGAAGTATGGTCCATTTCGAAAAATGAGATAATGATCTTCGACTGAATAAAAAACAAAGACGTAGTATACTATACTTACAAAATGGTTTCGAATGCCTTCAGTTACTAAGGGCCTCCATTTTCTCTGAACCCATCCATCGATAGCCTTAGGAGAAGGCCAAAGACCTGTGAATTGCCCAATAAGCCTGTGATCAGCTAGATTTAATGGCGTTCAACATATTCGTTCAGTAGGAAATTCAACTAAGGGAATAACAACCTTCTTTACAAATCTTTGCGTGTATGAACCTCCTTTCCTCTTGCCACATGAAGCAACCAGACGCTTGAATGCATCCAATTCAGGTGGAAGAGGAGGAGGAGGGTCCCCACCAACATCCATAAGAGAGAAGGCTCAACTTATCATGAGTTGAGATATAAGCAAAGAGTTGAAGACAACCTATAAGAAAACAAACAAGCAGTTCAAGGATGAAGTCGAAGGACGCAACCTGGGATCTCACCCCTATAAAAGAAGGATCCAACAAGATCAGACTACCAGCACAAATCACAAACAATGATAGGGAGTCGAAGGAGAGAGCCACCCAATACAACGTATAGCTGAATGCAAAAGCTTCTTGGAGCAATGAAACACAGGCAAGAAGCCTCGCATAAGCTCACAACGACCTGCAAGCAGAGCCAAAACACTAACGTGAGAGGAGACTGGAACAAAGATAATGCTCTAGTTCGATCTCCAAACCTACAAACCCAAACAAGACCTCCAACGAGACTAGAGCCTAGGGCTGAAAATTTTGAAAAATGTTCTTGGAGCGAAAATCTCAGCTCGAGTCTTTTTCCTGGATTTCCATGCACTTCAAATTTTGATCAACACATTAATTTACCAATACACGCAAGTTGAAAATTAAGCATTGCCACCAAGCTTACTATGTTACAAAGGTGTCCATGAAACTTGGTTAAAAAAACAATTTCTACTATTTTGTCACATAATAATACTATTTATTGATCTCAATACTATGGAAGATAACTCGATGATGTGGGTTAGGCAAAAGGGAAACATCTTGGATTGATACTATATGATGAGTTGATTAGACATGATCATGTTGAACCCACTTTAAGTGTGTTTTGGTTAATACTTTATATAGTATTTGTGATCTACATACATAAATCTTGAATTCAATGGATTTCTATAGTGGAGATTAATCATAGATACAATATCATCCAAAATTGTAGAATTTAGGTATTGGAAACTTTCATAAGAGAAAAAAAATACAAATTCTCAAATGAATTATCATGGTATAGGGAAAATTTCTAGGTATTTGCCAAAGTAAACATGTCATTTTTAAAAGTTCAACTATCGATCTAAGGCTGGTAAATTTTATAGTATTTTCCACCTACAGGTGGTCGTACGAATTTTATCAATCTTACTAAAAAGCAAACATACCATAATTAACAAGACATACTGAACATGCCAAAGGAATCTCCAATGCAAATGGAGGTTGTTGGCACTATTAAGAAAAGAGGGTATTGGTTTCTTGTGGTTGTATTGAGTGGTTCGAAATATAGACAAATAAGGATGGGGTACATTACTCATAAATTTAAACAAAGTAGTATCCATATGGTCAATGCAATCAACAACGAGGGAGATGCGTGGTAAAATACAATAATATATATTCGAACTAGACCAGAAATTTTGAGGTTTTTTGACAGGTGAAGGGATCACAATGCAGCTGAAACTTTTGATCTCGTTGTCGGTGATCTATGACGGGTCCTTCGAGGGCTGCATCTGCCAGGCCTCTGGCTGGGCTGTCGGATCTTCTGATTGGCTTCTTTACTGAACCCGAGGCTACCCTCATGCTGGCTCATGTGCTAAGCGGTTTCTCTGGTGGGGCAGTCCGATGGTGACTGGGGTGGGCGGAGATTCGTCCCCTGATCTACGCTTAGATGCCTTTGATCGGTTAATTTCCTCTCATATCAGGAGATCCGACAAAGGAGACCCCCCGAAGTTTGTCAAAAGAATTGAAGATGTGCTGGAAGTTGCCCTCCCCCCGGAAGAAACTATCCGGGTTGTTCTTTCCCTAGAAGATTGAGCCCTAATCGAGCAATTCACGGGGCTCTGGCCCTTGCCAAAAACTACTGACAGCTGGGTCCAAAGAAACTGGAGACCTCTAATCTCCAAAAATGTTGCATCATACTCCGTCAGAAGGGGTTACTTTCTATTTGACATCGAATCCAAGGAACAGAAAGATTTAATTTTCAGGAATGGGCCCTATTTCATGGGGCCGTAGGGTCTCTATCTTAATGGGTGGACTCCGGACTTCGACCCCGAGGATGACACCCCTAAAGCAGTGCCAGTCTGGGTCAGACTCCCCAATCTCCCCATGCACTGCTGGAACCTTATATCTCTCCAAGCTATAGGGACCATCCTGGGGAAATACATTGACATGGCTAGTCCAAAGGACCAATATGCTTGCGCCCGCATATGCGTTGAGGTTGATCTCGAAGCTGGATTGCCAAAAGCTATAAAATTAACAGTGGGGAATTGGTCCCATTTCCAAAAGCTCGACTATGAACAACTTCCTTTCAAGTGCAGAGGTTGCCATGAATACGGGCACTTCATCCGTAAATGCCCTAAAAAGCCCGACACCCAACCAGACAAGGCGGAAGGATGGCAAAGGGTGAATAGATCTAAACCTAAAAATCAAATCAGAATGGCTCCAAAGAAGGGTGAGGGGAACAAAAAATATAGGGTTATCCCACTTGAAGGATCTCAAGAAACCTCCAAGACTAAAGAAACTAATGAAGCAAGGGATGACTCAAATTAAGTCGAAGAGAAATCCAGCAATGGAGATAGTAAGGAGTCCAAAGCAGTCCCATTAGACCATCAAATGAAATATCAGGACAAAGGTGCAATAGTGATAAAAGAAGGAGAAAACATGGGGAAATCAGAGGAAGAATCTGAATCAGAAGAAGAAGAGGAGGAGGAAGGGGAAATAGAACTGACTAGGGCCAAGACTGTCTAAAACCAAAGGAAGGAAATCCAAGAAAGAAGTAAGGGAACAAGCTACCTAGAAGGATAAGCTGCAAGTCTCGCAGCTAACCCTGGAAATGCTATTGAAAAACACTAGAAACACCCGCCAGCAGGGGCATGCCCAGAAAGGGATGCCTTCGGTCACTAAAAGTAAGTAATGAAGGTCCTCTCCTAGAACTGCAGAGGTCTCGATAGCAAAATCAAGGAAGAAGCCATGATAGATTTAATTTCTTTACACCAACCGAACATCTTTCTGATCCAGGAGACCAAGATGGAGGAAGCCGCATTTCTCCATGTAAGTCTTAAATTTTGGAAAAAAAGAGGTAAAGCTGCAATTAGCTCAAGGGGCGCATCCGGAGGCATTGGAACTCTGTGGGATGATAAGAAATTCGAGGCTGTTGACATCAAGTACAACTCTTGTTCGATCCTAACCCTGCTGAGACAAAAAGACACTAATAATTTGGTAAGAATTTTCAATATTTATGCACCCAATTCTTACACTGAAAAAAAAATCTGTTGGAGTCTCCTTCGTGATGAAATGAGTAACCTGCAAGGAAATGTAATCCTTGCGGGGGATCTAAATGTTATCCTCATCCAATATGAAAAAAGAGGGGGCTCCCTGGTCAGAGACCCCGTCAGAGAAACTGTTGATGAGATCATTTTGGAATGGGATCTCATGGATGTTAAGCCCTATACTGGAAATTATACTTGAAATAATAAGAGGATCAGGCCCGAGCATATTGCTGCCAAACTTGATCAATTCCTAGTCCAGGACACTTTCCTCCTGCTTGGTCTGAATCTGTCATCTAAAATCTTACCGTTTGGAGGATCGGATCACAAGCCTATTCTCCTTGAGATGGTAAATGATAAGAATTTGGGCCCTATACCTTTCAGATTCAATCCTATGTGGGCCAATCATCCTAAGTTTCTAAGGATTGTTACTGATTCTTGGTCTCCCCCGATTACAGGGTCTCCCTTCTTTGTATGGGAGGAGAAACGTAGACGTCTTAAGAAAGCTCTAAAAATATTGGCTAAGTCGATCCCCTCTCCATCTTATAAAAAAACCCAAGCTGCTCTAGCGCTGGAGACCACCAGGCTGGCGTGGAGGATAAAATTATGGATTACATCGATATGCAAACGGAAATTAAGCTCCAATCGAACCTCCACGCTACTTGCAGACAAGAATCCGAGTGCTGGAGGCTAAAATCAAGATGCAAATGGCTGAATGATGGTGACAGGAACACCGACTTCTTCCACAAGTAAGGCAAGGCTAGAAATTTTTTTAATTGTGTGCTTGAAATCCAGGTTCAAGACATGTTTATCAACAACTTCAAAGACATCAAAACTAAAGCAACCAGGCATTTCAGTGACTTGTTCAATGCCCAACCTATCATTGAAGACGTCGAGCTCCTGAACCTTGTTCCCAGAGCAATAAAAAATAAAGATAATGAAACTCTGATACAGATTATCACTCTGGATGAAATTAAGAAGGCCGTCAATGGTATGGAGGACGATAGAGCTTTGGGTCCCGATGGGTATAACGCCAACTTCATAAAACTTTGCTGGGACATAATAAAAAATTACTTACTCAAAATGGTCAGCAAATCTCAAAGGTGTAGCAAAATTGGAGGCAGCACGAATTCTGCCTTTTTGGCTCTCATCCCCAAAGAGAAGGATGTTAAATCTTTGACAGATTCTGTCCTATATCCTTGTGCAACATAGGATATAAAATTATTACTAAGATTATGGCCAGCAGACTAAAACATATCGTGCCTAACCTTATTCCGGAGAACCAAGGTGGATTCGTTAAAGGCAGGAAGATTTGGGATAATATTACTTTAGTTCAAGAGGCTATACATTCTAGTTTGAAGAACGACGACAAAGGAATGGTGGTGAAACTTGATCTAGCAAACGCCTTAGATAGAGTCAGCCACTCATTTCTCTTTCAGGTAATGCGGAGATTTGGTTTCACTTCAAAATTTATCTCCTGGGTCAAGGCCTGTATCCGTAAGCCGTGGATAGCCCCACTAGTCAACGGAAGAGCTGCCCCCTTCTTTCAAGCTTCAAGAGGTCTGAGGCAAGGATGCCCGCTCTCCCCTTTGCTTTATGCCATCCAGGCTTCAGTTCTAAGTTTTCAGGTGGAATATGCCAGGCAAGATCAGGATCTATCAGGCATTAGAATGGCTAGAGGCACAAAAGATATCAATCACGCACAATTCGCGGATGATACTATCTTGCTTGGAGGATCCAGTCAGATAATAGCCCATCATTTCAAGAATGAAATGAAACGTTACTGTCACGCTTCTGGAAGCAAAATCAATTTAAGGAAGAGTCAGATCTATGGATGGAATATAAATCCTAGGGAAATGCTAGACATTACTCGGGTTCTTAATATGGATGGTGTTGTTTCCTGGTAGTCCTTTAATTATCTAGGGATCCCTATTTTAAAATCCAAACCCAAGAGCTCAACCTGGAATCCTATTGTGGAAAAATCAAAAGGAAAATCAAAGGATGGGGGACAATCTGGTTAAATCTAGCTGGGAAGATAGTATTAATAAAAGTTGTTTTAAATAGCTACCTACTTTATCAATGCTCTCTTCTTATTGCTTCAGTCAATATAATAACTCAGATTGAAGGAGTGGTTAGATCCTTTCTCTGGTAGGGAGGAAGTGTTGGGGGAGGCAAAAATTTGCTTTGGTCAGTTGGAAAATAATTAAATTGCCTAGGTCGGAGGGTGGTCTACAAATCAGAGACTTAAGAAATCAAAACTTGGCTATGGGAGCCAAGTTGCTATGGAACTTGCTTGACCCCAAACCTTCTTGTTGCAGTGATGTGCTGAAAGGCAAATATTTCCAAGGTTCGAGGCTCAGATGTCTTGATGGGGATCATGAGATCAAGAATGGCTCTTCATTTTTTAACATCTGTAACAAAGCGCTGCCTTAGTTCAAAGAAGAGCTGTATTAGATACCAGGCAATGGGAAATCGATCAACCTATGGCAAGACACGATTCTTGGAAAGCCTCCTCCACAAATCCCACGTCTGCAGCATTGGATGGTAGCATTGGGTATTAATACGGTCTGGGATATTTCCGATTGGGAGCTCGAGGAGCCAAATCGTTGGGCTGGCTGGGTATTGCTGGAGTGCCCTGAAGAGTTAGAAGATGAAAAAAATCTGTTGCTTAATCATTTGGATGGGCTAGCTGTTGTTCAGGAATAAACACCCTTATAACCTAGGGTCTGGGGTTACCAACGTACTTCTAAAACTTGCAGACAATCAGCTTTAAAGTACAGAAAAGGAATAGGAAGAAATGTTGAACTCACCCGATTAACGACGGTTGATCCAAGCTTTCTCTTCTCCCGCTCTGCTTCTCTCCAAAGCTTTCAGAGATGCACCTCCTTCACCTGCAAAGAGCAAATTCTCCAAGTACAATCTGATACATGTACATATCACAAGTTAGATGAACAATATATAAAGTGCTTAATCAAAAATATTCATCAAACATGATACATGAAAGAGACTCAACACAAAGTTGGAAGAAGAATTCTCTTTATTAACAATAGTGAATGAGATAAGTGTACAACCCAACACCTGAGACAAGGACTCCTCTGCAACCAAAGGATTCTGAGTTCTGTTGCTCCAAAAACTTTTGAAGATATACCACCAGCATAACTTTGCTCTCCAAGTATGATTGATTAATGCCCTCCCCAAGGCCTCTATTTATACTTTGGGAAATAGGGCGGTTTCGAAGGTTGAATAGGTTGAGACAGTTGAGATAGTTAATGATTAGGGCTCAACAAATCTCCATTAATCGTGTTTTATTATTTTTAATGTCGAATGGATGTGTACGCGACTATTGATACTGGCAACACGTGTATGACACGCGAGTTGCTATAAGGGAAACCCGCATACAGATCTATACGCGGGTTGCAATGAGAATAGTCACGTACAGTACGTGGGTTGTCAAAGAAGATAGTCGCGTATGTACACGAGTTGCTGTGGAGATAGTCGCGTATGGCAATCAACATATAAAAAGGTAAAATGGCAAGTTGGTTGGATAGTGAATGCATCTCATGTCATGCCCATCTATAGTGTTTAGGCAACCTTCAATCCATAACTATCCTTTTGTGTACCAACATATGAAGTGTCAGCACTCGGACAGAGAAGTGCCATTTGGGTTGATAACAGATGCCCCCTAATGTGTGAGGTTAGAGGGAAGCGATGGCCGAAATACATTATAATCATTATCTTTGGAGAACTCAGAAATCCAATGGAGCAGAGGTAGTACCTGAAACAAATACATAATAATGTCATATACAAGGTCATATCTGAGGATGCTATGTTCAATATACTGGAACACTAGCTCCTTTACAAAGTTTGAGTACATCATATAATACGGGTACAAGACCACGTATATTACAAAGGTGGATCGAAGCCACAATATACAATAATGATGAGTCTTCAAAGATCTGGAAGCTGTGTAAATAGGTACAACATATTCTTGCACAACTTAGTCCATAAATAGGAAACTAAGGTCTTCGTAAACAATCCCAAAGAACCAGTACAATCCAAGCCATGTGAATAGATGTTATTGGAGTCGAACATGGAGCAGATTCAACAGATTGTCGATCAATAGGTGATAATCAACAACTGAAGCAAAGGAATTCACCAATAATGAAAGTGAATCATGAGGTACAATCATCAAAACTCTAGGTCTTCGTCGTCAGGAAATGCTAATGCAGAACCATACTGTGATAAGGAAAGCAAATAGATCCTCCAACGGATCACAAGAGTGACTAGGAACTGGGTAAAGGAAGGGAGACACAAGTGATAACAGATACGACAATGATGGGATCAGGATATAGATCAGACATTGAGTTAAATCCTTGAACAATGAGCACGACACAGAGATGACCCAAGGCAGCTTTTAACTTTATAGATAGAACAACTAGACTTATCTGTCATGTAGGAGACATGATCAGATTCCCTAGGTAGAACTGAAAAGAGGAGGAGTAAAAAGCTCGAAGTTATAGCCAAACTAAAAGTGAACACCGAGACATGGGTATCAGAAAAAACAGAGAGTGCTATGTTCAAGGATGACATGCTGCCACTAACTGAAAACCAAGAGAAAACTTCTTCCTTACCTTCCCTATTAAATTTTAACGAGTCTAGGAAAGTTAACTTGAGACTCTCTTCATTTTTTAACAAGCTTGAAGAGAAGAGGGAATATTGCTTGATAGTGTCACTGATTCGTGGATTTAATGAGCCTGAACTAGTACATGCTCAGTTGGTGTTTTCACATTTAGAGAGTCTGAAAACTCCAAAGAAGACTCCAGGGGGGTCGTTTTTCATTTAATTTAGTCTCATGAGGCCGGAAAAGTATAAAACATACCACATAAGAACTCTCTTAACTTATGTAGAACAAAAGGTGAACCTTTTTCATACTTAGTTAGGGAGGTCCAAAAAAGGTTAAATTACCACCTACCCAACTCTCCTTCGAGAGCAGCATATAGCTTGAGTTTTACAAGTGTGAAGGAAAGCAAGATCACTCGGAAAGATCCATTTGAGTACGAGAAATGGGGCTTACAACAATAAACTCGATGCCTTGTTCTTAGTGTTTAACGAGCATGACAAAGACATAAAGTACACTTGGAACCTTTTTCATGTTTAGGCCCAGAGCACGAAAAAGAGAAAACTAAGCTCATACTGGGAGTTCCTTTTCCGTAAATTTAGTCCCTCGAGTACGAAAAAGTGATAAACCTATGCCTGAGAATACTCTTCTCAATTCCGTAGAAAAAAGAGTGATCCTTTCTCGTGTTATTCCGCATCGTTCGAGAAAGAGATAACCTACCACCAATGCGGATGCCCATTCACATATTCTTAACGAGCTTGAACGGACAAGTTAACTCGGTAGTTAAGTCTGTGTTAAGGAGTCAGACCTGGGCCTAAAGAAACTCCATAAGGGAGGGGAGTCCTATAAAGGGATAGCTTGTAAAAAGAGACCAAAATGAGGCTCCATTTGGCATGAAAAATAGCTAAAAGGATTCCCCTGTACCTAAGACAGTTACAGCATGAGTATCGAAAGACAACATAGGTTCTAAATGAGGATACTCATGAGAGGAAGGCCCTATCCACAGAAGAACAATGATAAAGACAAGGAGCTAATGGTTAAAAATACCATAGTCCATGGTTAAAATGTTGATTGCTAAGTTTAAGATGGAGTAAGTATAGATGCAAAATGCATGTGAAACAACGAAAAACCATCCTATATGAGCAAAAAACACCTTAGAATGATGATAAACCTGTTACAAGGCAAAAAGATATGGTATTAGTTTGATGAATTATGAAGTATAGGGAAATAACCCAGTTGAGAAATATAATTTCTATAAATAGTTCAAAAACATAAATAAAACTCACCATTTTGAATTTTAGCCATAAAAGACAAGTTTTCACCTCGAACTTCAGTTGATCGGTGTGGACAAACCGGTGGACCAAATTCGATTCCGCAAGTGTCAAGTAAGACTACACCCCAAGCTCTTCAATTTGATCCTAGCAAATTTCAAAATTGAGTCCAAATTTTATATTTGTGAGCGCCCTTAAGCAAGGGATGCTGTGTATGCGGGTTCGCTATAGTCAAACTCGCGTACATGCGTTCTGTATGCGAGTTGCCTGAAGGACAGTTGCGTACAGTATGCGACATGCCTAACTAGACAGTCGTGTACGCTGCGTGAAAGGTAAAAGAAATATGTAGGGTCAAAATTTTAAATTTTTACATGAAACTAAAGGTTTGCAATGCTTGTTTTACTAGGTTTGAAGATGGTGCTTGAGTGGAGGGAGCGTGAGCATGAAGATATGGATCAAGAAGCACTCCAGGATGCCCCCACTGTGAATGTTTTATGTTCAAGTGGATTGTTAAAGTTTTTTTGTACATTAATGCGGGCCAATGTCTGCCTGTTAGAGTTCATGATAAATTACTGGGATCATGATTTGGGCATGTTTGACCTTCAAGGTGAATCCTTGGAAATTACTTCAGAGGATATCTATTTCATGGTCGGTCTGTCACAACGAGGAGCTCCTGTCAACTTGGAGAGCACCGACAGAGGCGGTGACCCTCTAAGTGTCCAAAACTACATTGACATATACTGCGCACCAGATACCCAAAAGTGAGGGAGTTGCATCCATATTGTACACATACGTTATCTTCCTCTACATGTATTGACAAGTACCATAATGAGGGTTGCAGGATCATCTTCTCTTCACCTTGCTACACGGAACCAGATGAGACTAGCAGTGGATTGTATGCAGGGGGCCTTATATGATTGGTGCTCGGGAGTTATCCCAATTCTGAGAAAACAGCTCTCTGACTGCAAGAGAGGAAGGAGGAAGAACTTTGGATATTCTAGCATACTAGTAGCCTTCTTCGAGAGAGAGTGTCGGGATTGAGCCCTGTTGTACCCCTACCATTTCGTTCTCCTCGTTAGCCTAGACTGAGTAGATGGGGAGATATCTTCCTCCGTCAGGGAGGAGGTGGTTCGGTGCAGAGTGTATATGATGATGAATTCTACTTTTGGTGGGAGCGGCAGTTGCCAGCACTGGAGCAGTTTCCATATGCTGGGATGCATTTCCGTGGTGATCCATACCTCATTCTCCCTCCAGGAGGAGCATGGGGAGACTTAGGTAATTTTTTATTTTCAAATTTTAAAATTTTTATGAATTTTAAATATAGAGATATATACATATGTATAAGAGTTCTAATCCTATAAACATGTCAAAATGGAGATATTGGACCAGTCTGCCCTGAAGGGCATCCACGCATGTATGTGCATCCTGTCTTAGGGGAAGACTAAGGGCTGATTAGGGTTTTTAAGGGGAAGCTAGCCAGGCTTACCCAGAGAGTACCCACCTTACAGATTGAGCACATCCCAGCCATCATGCAGGAGTTTGTGGTTGGTGTACCACCTGTTTGGATACGCCTTTTGAGGTGGGTAGCCAGAGCAGTTTTAGTATACATAGATGTTGTTGAGGCTGCTGAAGAAGCCAGAGTACAGGGAGACCGGGGGGACCGGGGCGACCGGGGTGGTCTAGCTGACCAGGGTGGTCTAGCTTAGATCTAGGGCATTTGATGGACTATGATCCTCATTTTGTTTATTTTTTGTATATTATACAGTTATGACTGGATCTGAGGATCAGAGACTCGACCTATCTTTGGACAGATATTCACATATATATATATTTTGTTGGTTATTTACAAATTTTTTTTATGTGTATGCTATATATTTTTATGAAAAATGTGTTAAATGCCAATCCAAGATGTAATTAGCGTATGCATCAGTTAATGAATTTTGATTCCTTGGAATATGATTGAATGTAATGAATTCAAAATTTCTTTCCAATAACCTAACTTTCATAAACTGATGAAATAGAATAGAGTTCTGCACCTGGTAAGCTTGATTGAGCTAGGAAACCACCAGTTGAGAGTCCATTGGGACTTCCAGCTGAGTGATGCCACGTGACAAAACATCCCATAGAAGCTCAATTACAGCCCTATACTCAGTGACATTATTAGAAGTAGGACCTAAGCAAGCGCCTCCTGTGGCAACTAATTGTCCTGAGGGAGAATAAATGATCCATGCCGCTGAAGCTAGATTACAAGTGTGGCGACTGGCACCATCAGCAAAACCTACAAACCTCTCGGAAGACATCTAAAACAACCAGCAGATGTTATAAAAAACACAAACCGATGAACTAGTGTACATAAAAATACATACAATAAAATACAAGAAAAAGTGTTAAGCCTAAGCATAGTACTTCTTCAGGTAAAGCCAATTTCTAGGCTCAGGCAGCTTATTCCCATCAAAATCAATCAATTCATATGCACCCTTCTTTAAAACCATTGACACGACATAAGGCCCCAACCACATGGAATTGAATTTTCCTGCCCCAGGGGTTCTTTGTCTTGGTCCCAGAGAAAAACAAGTTCCCCCTCAAAGAAAATCCGAGGCTTGACCGATTTATCATATTGGTTTTTGACCCTATTTTTGTGAGCTTGATTTGCTATCAGCGCATCTCTACGTTGCTCATCAAGATGTTCTAAATGTACAAGATGTTCTTCAAGCTCCGTCGTATCAGGTAACACATGAATAACTATTTTCAAGGACGGGATTTCACATTCAACCGGGGTAACGACGTCCACTCCATGAACGAGTTGGAAGGGGGAGAAACCCGTAGTAGTTTTTACATTAGTTCGATACGCCCAAAGTACGGGGTATAGCATGATGTGCTAGTTAGAACGGGCTGCATCAATAGTACATTTGAGGATAGTCTTCAAAGTTTTATTAACAACCTCAACCTGACCATTTTCTTGAGGATAGTACGAAGATGAATGTTCTTGTCTGAATCCAAGCATAGTGGTTAGTTCCATCATAATGTTATTCTGAAAATGACTGCCATGGTCAGTGATAATCACCTTGGGTATACCAAACCGTGCTATAATTTGATTGAACATGAAAAAAGCTGTAGTTTCCCCGTCGGCTTTAAAGGTGGGCATCGCCTCTGCCCATTTCGTAAAATAGTCTACCGCGACAATGATATTTGTGCCCCCCAGCTGAGGCTGGGTTACACGTCACGTAATCAATCCCCCACTTCATGAAGGGGCCGACCGAGACAACGAGAAATAACGGAGCGGGATGTGACCGCATCTTCCTGGTGTAAAGCTGACAAGGATGATAGTGCTTCACGGCTTCCACACAATCCTTGAAGATCATGGGCCAAAAATAGCCAGCACGTACTATCTTCTGGGCCATTGCTAACCTAGATAAATGACCCCCACATGCTCCACTATGGGCATCATTCAGGACAATCTCCGCTTCCTCATGGGTAAGACATCGACGCAAAACGGAATCTACCCCCCTACGATATAAAGTATCTCCTATGATGAGGTAGTTCTTAGCATGAAGGTGTAGTTTACGTCGTTCCTCCCACGAGGAAGCTGCAAGATACTTCGAAGTCTGGAGATATATAAGTATATCTCCGTACCAAGGGTCAGAGGTGGATATCAAGAAGATATTCTCATCTTGGAATGAGTCTTCTTCAATGACTACATCTTCTTCCGTTTGAAATTCTGCTATAAGCTCAACAAAAACTAAGGATTTTTTAGGTTCAACGGATTGGAAATCCAAGTCAAACTCTTGGATAATGACTATCCATTTGTTGAATTTGCCCCCAACAATCCGTCGGGACAAAACATATTGAAAAGGATTAACATTCGCCACTACCATTGTAGTCCTCAGTAAAATGTAGTGGCATAAACTCTGAACAGCATAGACACCTGCTAAGGCCAATTTCTCGACGTGGGTGTACCTGAGTTTAGGTCCAGCTAAAGCACGACTAAGATAGTAAATGACATGCTCCTAGAACTTATCATCCTCCTGGACCAGGACTACCCCAATGGTAGACTCGGACGCAGCCAGATACAATGTAAAATCCCTAGAGTAATCTGGCAGACGCAGTAAAGGTGCCGACAACAAATATTTTTTCAATGCCTCGAAAGCGAGTTGTGCAGTTTCATCCCATACAAATGGGGTGTCATGTTTTAGCAGGCACATGAAACCCTTGGTAATCTTGGCATAGTTTACAATGAAACGTTGAAGAAAATTGGACTTTCCTTGCAGTCTCTGAAGTTGCCTGATAAAACGAGGAGGAGGCAGATTTACAATGGCCTCTACTTTTAACGGATCCACCTGAATGCCTCTATTAGAAATAATGAATCTGAGCAGTCTCCCTGACTCGACACAGAACACGCACTTGTGGGGATTCAAGCGGATCTTATAGTATCTGCATCGCTCAAATATTATCCTTAGGTGATCTGGATGGTCAATCCTTTTACAAGAATGTGCAGGTAGATCATTAAGGTAAGGTTCGACAATGGCTTTGATATCGTGGAAGGCAAAGTTCATTGCCCATTGAAAGGTTGCCCCAACATTTTTCAATCCGAAGGGAATTTTTTTGTACGTGAAGGTACCCCAAGGACAAATGAAAGTAGTTTTATGTTGGTCTTTCGGTTTTATTTGAATTTGATTGTATCAGGAGAAACCATTCATAAACGAGAAAACTTCACTTCCCGCGCAAGCATCTATAATTTGATCTATAAATGGCGTGGGATAGTTGTCCTTAGGACAGGCTTTATTCAAATCTCGAAAGTCGGTACAGACGCGTATGGTCCCTTGCTTCTTATCAACAGGAACTAGGTTGGATACCCATTCCGTCAGAGCTATGGGATAAATAAAACCAGCTTTCAACAGTTTTTCAACTTTAGCCTTCACAACTGCCACTTTACGTGGGTTAACAGGTCTTAACTTTTGCCGAACAGGTTTAGCGTCAGGGTATGTTCGGATCTCATGCTCAACTATCAATGGATCAATGCCTGGCATCTCCTCATATGACCAGGCAAAAACGTCGCGAAATTCCTTGAACAAGGACATATAGATTGCAATCTCCTCAAGAGAGTAGTTTGCACCGATATGTATATTTTCCACAATGTTAGGATTTACAGAGATGTTGATAGGGATATTAGCGGAAATATTTGCCATATTCCCCTCAACAAACATTCCTTCCCTTGGTAAGGGATTGATGGCTATATCAACATCATCTGTCAGTCTCATATGAAACTCTTGATTCTCTATCCTGCTTAGCTCTGGAAGAAAATAGGATCGATGATGAAGATCTTCGTAGATCTTATCGCGTCCGCACATGGCTTCTAGAATGGCTTCATCAAAAGGTAAAACCATATCTTAACAATCTGTAGAATGCAAAGAGTTTTCTGCCCAAGCAGGCAAATAGACTTCTTCCAAATCCTCTGAGACTGTGAGAGGGTCTAGAATGGGATCAACAGTGGTTTGAGTGATAGCTTGGTAAGCCTCTTCCACTACCGATAAGGGCACTTCCGGTTCATGGGGGGAAGGGAGAACCCAAGGATCAGTCCTATCAACAAATGTGGCTATGGACTTCCCCACACTAGTAGAACCTATATATTTAATCGGGGCTGGAAGATCATATGTGCCCATCAACGATGCGTACATTCCAGCCCCCAAGCTCTTAGTAGCAGGTTTCACCTGATCAACCAATGGCACAGTGGACTCATTAGACTCCATGCGACCTTTCTGGGTAAATTGAGTTGGTCAATAGTAACCAACTTCCCTTCGTGTGGAAACACTACCACCCGAAAGACGGCCGATGCAATAGCAGACATGGCATAAGTCCAGCTTCTTCCCAAAAGCAAATTATAGTCCAAAGGTGCATCAATTAATTCCACCTCAACGGACATTGCTTTCCTTGCCAGCTTAATTTCAAAAGCTGGTAGGAAACCATGCGGACGGAATGACCTTCCGTCGAAAGCAGTAAGTAGAGTGTTTGACGGGACCAGCTCTGGGGATCCGAGAGCTTTCCAACATGACAAGGACATAACGCATGTAGAAGCACCCTCATCAACAACTTCCCTTCCAAGGGTCTTTCCACCATGGATGACATCTATTGATAAGGCTACATGGTAAGGTAGGCGAATTTTAACATCAGACAAGTGAAATCATTAGGGTTATGCAAGGTCTTCTTAAAGACACCTTTCGGTATCTTAGGCATAGTTTCAACAGGCTTCTCGATCGTGAGAGGGTTAGAAGTTTCACCTATAGACTTACCCTTCTCAGAAGTCTCTTTTTCATAGTTTTTATTCCTACTCTGTAGCAAAGTCGAAGATCGAACCATGTTGATATAATTGGGGTCAGGGGCATTTGGAGTGCCCCTTGCTACATTAGAAGCTGAAGCAGAATTCTGCCCTTAGGGAAATGGATCCTTCAGGACAGCCGGTTGTTGAGTTTTTAGCAGCTTTTGGGCTTGTTCCATAAGGGGACAAAGATGGGTGAGGTGATCCTCATGGCACAACTTACATGAGAATTTCACCTTTTTATTTTCTTTCTTGCCCCCATCAGCACTATTTGCGGGTTTCTGCTTATTTTGATTTCCCTCCCCTTTCTTTTCTCTCTTCTTCTTCCCACCGGGCTGCTGATTTCCCTTCTGAGAGGTCTGTGCAAAAACATTTGCATTTTGGGGTGAGGGGGCAGCCTTTGCTGCCTCCGTCGTAGAATGTTTGACGGACAACTGATGGAGCTGTTTGTCCAAAGATTCTACAATGGGAGAGTTTACGGACCCAACCACACCATCGGCATGGGGTCCAGGCTTAGGTTTCTCTGCATCGTGGGTAGGCCTCGATGCCTCATGAATAATCTCATACAAGATCCCAGATTGAGAATAAATCAAATCCAATTGCTGGGCCCAGAGGATAGCTTCTTCCTCATTTGTCACTCCTGAAGTAGATACATCCTTAGATATGTAAGGCAATAATGATTTAAAGAACCATTTTAGTAAGAACTCAGGAGGAATAGTGGCTTTAATAAGTCTCTTCCACCTCCTCCACTCTTGGATGTGATCCAAGATGTGGGTAGCCTTGTTCTGCCTGAAGGTAGATAACAAGTCCGTTCTGAAATCGTATCGGACCGGAAGCTGAAAGTGGCTAAGGAATGCATTAGCCAAGTCCCAAAAACTACAGAACGAAGCAGAAGGAAACTCAATGTACCATTTTGCTGTAGTACTCGTTAAGGTTCTTTGGAACAGCCTCAACCTAACTGAATCTTCATTCAGCAAATTAGAAGAACACCATAAATGAAAAGTGGTGGCATGAGCCCCAGGATCTTCACCAACTTTGCCTTTGAATTTTGGGATGTCCGATGGCAATTTGGTGGGGACAGGTGGCCACGAGGGGTCATGCCTCACCGGGTCGTTCATCAATTTAGACAAATCTGGCAACTTTAACGTTTCCAGGAACGAAAGCTTAGGTCAAACCGGGGCACTAAAAGTGCTAGAATGGGGATTAGAGGGACTTGCCCCCAAATTCCCATAAGTGAAGGTGGGGTTGCCCCCTGCCACCGGTTGCGAAGTGGATGGGTTACTTTGTAACGGATTCGATCCGTAAGCCACAGGATTATGGGTGGGAGGTGCAGTATAAGAGGTCCCGGCCGCCCCAGTTGAAACCGAGGTTTGAAAAACAGGAGCAGGTATCCCTCCACTAAACAACGAAAAGGGAGAGCTCGTGAATGGGGCCGAGATCGAAGTTTGAAAACCTTGCCCGTAAGGGTTAGTGTTTCCAAACTGCACTCCTACATAAGAAGGTGATGGGCCTACGTATGGAGTGGATGGGGGAATATGCCCCCCATTCCAAGGAAATCCTTGGACAAAGGCTGAGGATCCTACCGGACCACTCTAGGCAGTGTGTGTGAAGGAGGAAGGAACAGTAGGTATACTAGGAATCCCAGTAACCATGCCACCAAAAGCACCTACCAGGCTTGTGGGAACTGGTGGTTGAACCACTCGGCTCGTTGAAGTTAAGGGCGTAGTAGGTATGCTAGATCTAGGGGCACTTACCGGGGGAGGTAGCACCCCTTCAGCTGGAATGGCTGAGGTGAAAACAAAAGAGCTTTCTCCTGCAGTAGACATTATCCTGCCCACAGGGACACCTAACATAGGTGAATCAAAAGGCCGAACCTGGATGATCACAGGATCGTTTAAGTCAGTAAAGGCTGTATTAAAATTCCTTGCAAACTCGTCAGCCTGCAAGTCTTCTATCTCAACTATATTAAAATCAAAACGGTTTGCCCTAAGTTCTGGTTCACCCAGAACTTCACTTACTCCTATCGGTTCAAATGAACCATCTGTGTCCAATCTCTGCCTTTGAGGTGGAGGTGGAGGTTCCAATGTGATGAGAGGAGGAAGGTTTTGCAACCTTCATGACCTTCTAATAGGTTGGTCCTCCACGATTGTAAATTTGACAATTCAAACCTTAAGGTCGTCTAAACACAGACAAACCACAGAGCAATCACTACGAAAATTCCTAAAGTCTCAACAGTCAGCAAGGGTAAAAGATATGCTTTCCCGAAGTAAGCTAAAGAACAGTTACTTGGTGTCCTTGAAGAGGTTCTTAGGCATAAGCGGAGGAATCACCCACCGCCCTCCTACACTTTCAACAAGGGTTACCTTCCAAGCCCGTCCAAGGTGAACCAAAAATAGCCTTCTGGTTTACCTAGGTATGAACCCTAGATGTCAAGAGACTGGAGGCTACCTTAATTATACCAACAGTCTGGGGGGACAGGTGCAAGCCTGAATCGTACGCATGGGCAGGGTAGCTGAGCCCGAAACTCTGTCTAGGACAGAATTCCCAGATGCGTAAAAGTCTTGATTTACGTTTCGACAAGGAATCTGAGGGTTATCTCCTCAGTCCAATGCCTCCACGCGGCCTCGTGCTTGACTCCCGTTTGAGAGGAGCTTCCCAAATACTATCGATAAAGAGAAGGATTTACCTATCAATTGGTCCACTATGTCTAAATTTTAATACTTATGGGAAGTTTACACTTCCTATCCCACAAGTCTAGCCTAAGCTAGTAGGTGTATGGCCCTAAAAAATAAAAAATACTAATAGATTTTAATTATTGCGTTCATTTTAAGGACTATTTTTTTACTCAGAAGGCAAGTGGAGTGAAAGACTATGATGTTTTTGATTCGATAAGAAATATAAAAAGCAAAGGTGTATACTTCCAAAGTAAAATATCACTAAAAAAAAACAAGCTTCTTTTCTTTTTGTAAATGTAAATTGATGAAAATGCAACGATGAAGAGAACACTAAGACTATATTTTTGTAGTTTTTTGAGATTATATTTTAAAAACTGAAAATAAAACTACTCTATGCAAAATCAAATGCAAAAGCTTCTAAATGTTTTCTTTTCACTTTTTAAAATGCTCAAAGACTACTATGCACCTAAATGCACAAAACTTGAGTATGCTTGAATTAAACTAACTGTATAAAGTAAGCAAAGTGAAGTAAATAGATTAATAAGACCAAAGATCAACCACCTAAGGAAGACTTGGAACCCTAGCTTAGGCGGACACAATGAAAGAAAATCACTGAGATCAAACAAAGGCAAGTGGCAAACCAAAAACTATCTGAAAATAGAAAGGGATATACAACGTCTAGAACCGTGATCATTGATTCAGACAACTAACACTTGAACCTATAACCCAAAGAGGCAAATCCACTTCAAGCTGCTAACAGAAAGACAATCCAAACAATAAGAACTCAAGGGCTTTACAAGAAAGCACAAGGTGTGGCTAACAAAGTCATCAAACTCATAGTGCAATGCTTATAAGGAAGACCAACCAACAAACAAACTTTAAAGAGGGATAGGGACAAGCAAACCCTAGTCCAAAAATTTCAATGCTCAAGCTTGTACGCGATTGTGTATAAGGGCAACCCGCATACTGTACAGGACTGTCCTAGAGAGCATCCCGCATACGTAGGCCTCTGTACGCGACTGTATGCAAGAGCAACCTGCGTACAGGTGTAAAATTTTCTAATAAAAAGAAATTTTTTCAAGGACTTCAAACACCACTCTAAGCATGAACCAAGACAGGACACCACACCTAGAATCAAGGCAAAGATTGGGCAATGGTCAACATAAATAACCCACAACAGTCTGGGCTCCCCAGCGGAGTCGCCAGTTCTGTTGTTCAGGAATAGACACCCTTATAGCCTAGGGTTTGGGGTTACCAACGTACTTCTAAAACTTGCAGACAATCAGCTTTAAAGTACAGAAAAGGAATAGGAAGAAATGTTGAACTCAGCCGATTAATGACGGTTGATCCAAGCTTTCTCTTCTCCCACTCTGCTTCTCTCCAAACCTTTCAGGGATGCACCTCCTTCACATGCAAAGAGCAAATTCTCCAAGTACAATCTTATACCTGTATATATGACAAGTTAGATGAACAATATATAAAGTGCTTAATAAAAAATATTCATCAAACATGATACATGAAAGAGACTCAACACAAAGTTGGAAGAAGAATTCTCTGTATTAACAATAGTGAATGAGATAAGTGTACAACCCAACGCCTGAGACAAGGACTCCTCTACAACCAAAGGATTATGAGTTCTGCTACTCCAAAGACTTCTAAAGATATACCACCAGCATAACTTTGCTCTCCAAGTATGATTGATTAATGCCCTCCCCAAGGCCTCTATTTATACTTTGGGAAATAGGGTGGTTTCGAAGGTTGAGGAGGTTGAGACAGTTGAGATAGTTAATGATTAGGGCTCAACAAATCTCCATTAATTGTGTTTTATTATTTTTAATGTCGAATGGGTGTGTACGCGACTATTGATACTGGAAACCCGCATATGACACGTGAGTTGCTATAAGGGAAACCCGCGTACAGATCTGTACGTGGGTTGTAATGAGAATAGTCATGTATAGTACGCGGGTTGTCAAAGAAGATAGTCACGTATGTACGCGAGTTGCTGTGGAGATATTCGTGTACGGCAATCAACATATAAAAAGGTAAAATGGCAAGCTGGTTGGATAGTGAATGCATCTCATGTCATGCCCATCTATAGTGTTTATGCAACCTTCAATCCATAAGTGTCCTTTTGTGTACCAACATATGAAGTGTCGGCACTCGGACGGTGAAGTGCCATTTGGGTTGATAACACTAGCTTCGATGGCTAAATTCAGGAAGGACCGGCGTGGCTAGGGAAGGCAATCTGGTAGCTATTCAACGTTTGAGGGATACCAAAGATTTGCTGCTTATTATAATGTGCCTGTCAACCCACAAATTTGGAATTATCTATGGAAATGTAACACGTTGCCAAAGATTGAGATGTTCACCTGGTCGTTGATGTATGAGAGAGTGCTCACATGTGAGAATTTGGAGAAAAGTGGGTTTGCTGGTCCATTTCGCTACCCCCTATGTGCTGAAGATTTCGAAAATATCAGCCATTTATTTTTAAAGTGTCCCTATGCCATTTCAGTTTGGAAGGATGTGTTGAAGCGTTGGGGAGACAGAGTGCAATTGCCTGACAAAATTCAGGTCTGTTTTCTTAACTGGGAAAATTGTATCATGGAGAGCTGACTCAGAAAAAAGGAGTGAGAGCTTGCTGGATGAAACTCCCTAAAATAATTTGTTGGTGCATTTGGAACGAAAGAAATCATAGAATCTTTCAGGACAAGTTTCAGCTAGCGTGGAAGACTGCTCTCAAAGTAAATGCTTTGTTCGGGGAGGTTGTTAGTATCTCAAAGATCCCAGATAACAAAGAAAACCTGACGGACAATGAAAAAAATTGGATGCAAAGTCTTAATATCACGGCTGTAAATAATATGGCTGCTAAAAATTTGGATGAATGGGATGTCAGGATGGACAAGTCTCAGTTTGAGAACTGGCTAAGAGAAAGGAAGATTTTTAAACTGTTTTTCGACGGGGCCTCCAAAGGGAATCCTGGAAGAGCCGGAGGAGGAGGAGTTGTTATTGATCCAGGCGGGAAAGTCGAGATAGAATACTACTGGAACATTGGTTAAGACTCCAATAATATGGCTGAGGCTTATGGGCTCTTGCAAGGTCTCAAGCAGCTGCAGAAGAAAGGAGTGGATGAGGTAATGGTGTTTGGTGATTCCAGGTTAATTATTCAGGCATTGAATGGGGGAAGAAGGGGCAAGAATGAGAGGACAACAAGGTTGATTAATAGAATTAGGTCCAAGGCTAAAATGTTCAGGAAGGTTAAATTTTTTCATATTCTTAGGGAGCTAAATGTTATGGCGGATCTTGCAGCCAATAAATCTATAGGTGTAGGTCTCAATGAACTCATTGTTAAATCGGTTGTAAGCACTGATATACCTCCTTAGCTCCATTGTAGGTAAATGACTAGAGGAAGTAGAGATTGGGCTGCTTGTTGTAATCCATTTCCGTTTCAACGATTTCTTTGTTGAGATTTCAATATAACATAACCGCTCTTGTTAAAAAAAAAACAATAATATACATTAAAAAATCTATCCATAATTATAGAAATCAAAATACAATACATCCAACCATAAACCACATAGAATTATACCCATAATACGATACATTTTTTTGGAGCAATAAGAGGTACTTATCTATGATAAGAAACTCGAGGGAAATAAGGAGGTACTTATCTTTTCCAAAAGATTAAAACCAAGCAATTGATTAAGACATAACAAATTTCTAGCCGATCATAGGTAGTTTTTTTATGGATGCCACCCCTAGCTAGGCTGTGAGACCACCAGGGTGAAGAAGATGAATACATAACTCTCAAATCAATATCCCCATCTCAAAAGCAATGAAGATATCAACCAAGTAATCCACTATTGAATTCTTTAGTGAGACCAACTTTTGCCACTCACAGTACTTACCCCACATAACACAAGAAGGATATTTCCTTCTTTTCTCAATAGTCTCTCAAAATTCCCTCCCTCTAGTTCTTTTCGATGTGTGCATAGAAAGTCCTAGTTACTATTTATTTCAAATGTAACTCTAACATAATTTTTGTTCGTTCTTAGGCATTTTATGATAATTTTTCTCCAAGGATTCTAAGGAGGTCTCTCGAATTAATGTTGATTTATATTGCAACACATGATTCCTCCTCTCTTCTCTTATTCACATGGTTCTAATGGCTATCTTTCATGTGCTTTTTAGTCCCATATTATGGCAAGACTCCCCTCGACCTCCCCCTCCTGTGAAAAAAAATAAATCGTTTTCTACTCTCTAAAGCTTTCAAAAATAGCCTCCTCTTATGTGATTTAAATTCTTAAGTGAAAGGTGGCAAGAGAGTACCATTCCATTTTCTTTTAGTTTCAATAATGTAGGGGACAAATTTCCTACAATGTAGGAGGTAGTTGCCTAAATCTAGGAGATGGTTAGGTCGACCTCTCATATCTCAAACTATACTATAGGTTAGGTTCAATATAAACTTTATCAAAGAGTGAAAGGTAATGTAATGGCAAGCTTTATAAGGAAGATACACATAAGATACTTGAGTAACCAGGTTTATAACCATCCAATGGACCCCCTCATCTTTCAACTCTCATAGTATCATATTGTCTTTAGGTGCACATGTTCAATCAATCTTTGATATTTCAATAATTTCACATGTCAATGTTTACAAGTATTTAAAAATCACCATGGTATGCTTACATCATGGTGTGAATAAGGCACAATAAAAGTATCTATGCAAAACATCTAAACACATATAAGATAAAGTGAAAATAATTCCAAAGAATCGAAATTGGGACATTACATTTATCATATGTCAAAACTATTGAACTTGAAACACATATTTTTTTAGATAGTGTATATTTTGGATTTTCCCCACTTTTGTATATTGAGGATATAAAATTGTTGTAATGGTTATAGTTAAAATGAAATGTTAGTATTTAATCTTTTTACATTCTCTTATTCTCATACAAGCTTTCATAGTGTATTTTTATTCATATCCTACACATTTGTGATCTACATATGGTGAATGATACCTAACTCATTTGAGGCCGCGTTTTACATATTCAATTAAATACACAACAATTAATACAATGATTGAATTACAATAAATTAATTAATATTTTTAATATTTTTTTTGTATATATTGCACATTAATATAAGATAATTACTTAAAATAAAACCAATAGTGCTCATAATGGTAAATAAAACACTACACATAATAAAATGATGCATTTTCTATAAGATAAGCCCATTGCTATCTTGATGTAGGTTCTATAATGACATACACTAATGCTTTGATAAATTGAGATGCACTAGTGCTATAACAAGAGGGAACCACCTTAGTAAATTAAAATATAAGGTGAAAGACGACATGGAAACCCATATATATCCAAGGCACCATAAAGAAAAAAAGAAACAATCATGCACTATATGAGAATATGCTTGGATTTCAACAATGAGTTGTACATTTGAATTAGAGAATAACCGAGTTCTAATAATTTTAACTTGATTAGTTATTTTATTTTCCTTTCTTTAAGAAATAATGATTTTATAAACCATGTGCAAATGAAATTAAAAATATTATTTTTAATTTTTAGGAACACAACTTTTATATATATATATATGATACCAGATGAATTTAATTTTTAATTAAAAAATTACTCTATTTATCCATGTTTAAAAAATTTAACTTAAATTTTTATATAAAAAATATAAAATAAATAAATATTTATAATTGATTAATCTTTAAAACCACCAAATACAAAATACCAACATATATCCTCACTATCACAGATCTTATTAATATCCTTTGGAATAATGAAAAAAATTAACATAATAAAAACTCTTAAATTATATATATATATATATAAGTAAGTAATAACTAAGATATGAAAATTTGATACCAATATTATCCAAGCTTTAATAAAGTTTTAAAATACACAATGAGTGTATTCCCAACATTCAACTCATATAGTCATATAGTCTTTGATTCTCCTTAAGAGTATATGATGCTCCATTATTATTATTCTCCTTACCATTCCTTTTTTATGTTATCTCAATCATGACCACTAACACCCTTATTCTCTACTTCTCCTTTTTTTTCACTTATCTCTTTTTTTTTCATAAAGGATTCACTTTTTAAAATTTTTAATTTTTTGTTTTCCTTTTACTGATTTTGTAAATATATCTCACTTGCAATCACATAAGAAACTTGAGTAAGGCAATGATACAGAAAAGTTGCATGTGCATGGCCTTATCTATAATAATTCTTTTTCCTTTTACTCATTCTGTAAACTTGAGTAAGGCAATGATACCGAAAGGTTGCATGTGCATGGCTAAAAAGAAAGCCAACAACATGATGCTAAAACATCACTCACTAGTAGTCAAAGCATTTTCGAAGTACCCAATATTTATTATGATTTGTAAATATTAGGTTTTTTTCAGAAGAAAAAATACAAGTCTTTGTTATTCAAGAGAATCAAAAGACATCTTTTACATAGCATCAATGACTGTGTAAATCAGCAATCAACAGAATCAGCAGTCAGAGCAAAACACATGAATGGCAGAGAGTAATCAAGCATACTGCTACATCCAAAACAGAAAGAAAAATAAAGTCTGATCATAGCAGACTTTAATCATCATCCCTGCGTTAACAGGTCAGAATGTTGTAAGTATCGAAGGTGATCAACAACCAAATAATCTGGAGCAAGATTTGCTAGCAGAGAGGACTCTAGTAGAGACAAAACATAAATATGCAAAAAATGCTGATAGTCAAGAAGGCTGTAGAACCAGCAACTAAAATAGAACAAAATGTCCATCATTTATGACCATACCACCCAGATTTTCAAAGAAGATACCATGGCCCATCTCCAAATTCAGGGCCTGCTTAGAGAGTCCATATGCCGATGAGTTATGCTCCTGGAAAATGTGTTTGAAGATCACCTGAGGGGCCAATAGAAGCATATTTTTTATATCTTTGCACCAATGCATCAGAGAAGGAACATCAAGTGCCGACGATCGATTGAGCCAGGAAATAATAACCAGTGAGTCTCCAAAAATCAACTGAATAGGGATACCCATTATTTGGCCAACTCTAAGAACTGCCCCAGAAGCCAATAATTCTGCTCTAGTATTTGTACCATGACCACAACCAATGGAGAAACAGAAATAGTGATGCTCATTTAAGTAGATAACAAAACCAGATCCACCAATATTGTCTGCTGCAGCCCCATCGAAATAACCACAAGGATAAGTCAACACAGGTTTAGTACCAATTTTCCGGACTTTTAAGGATTTAGTAGGAGCAGGGTGAGTGCTTAAAAGATCTTCAATTCTGGAAATTAAAATTGGTATGACAGGTTTCCAATTTTCAAAGATGCACTTATTTTGAAGGATCCAAATATTCCAGAAAATAAAAATAGGCAGATATCTAAAGGCAGCCTTGTGCAAATGGGAACTATACCACTGAATCAGAAGAGAGGAAACATAATCGTGGGTGGGGAAGACAAAACCATATTTAGAAGCAAAGTAAGTTAAGATGCTTGCACTGATAGGGAAAGTTAAAAAGAGGTGGGTAATATCTTCCGGATTACTTTCACACGGAATGCACCTGCCTGGTCCCTGGAAGCCCTTTTTCTGAAGTTGATCCCATGTTAAAATACGTCCTCTTGCCATAAGCCAAGTAAAACAAATAATTTTCAGAGGAATTCGTTGATGCCATAGAAATTCCATCGAAGGATCTGATGTATCAAAACAACTTTGAGAGATGCAATCATATCCAATAGCAGCCGATAAAGGGCCAACATAATTATGATGAGTCCAGAGAAGAGAATCTTGTTGGTCTGTTAAATGAATTCTGCCATATTCCAGACCCCGAGTATAACGATCCCAAAGATGTTTCCAATCATTACAAAGGTCTAATTCATTCGCTGTAAACCAGTATGAAGTGGCCGAAGGAGTGAGATTTCTGGCATGATCCAATGTAACAATGCCATAATCTTCCAGAAATTCCTGCAATGCATCTGGCAGGATGAAATTTGAGCCTAATCCTATCACAGGATCCGCAAAAATCCGAATAAAAGAGCCATTACCAACATTCCAGATCAGTCCTTTACCAATCCACGGCAAAGTATCAACAAAACCTATCCATCATCCTTTACATCATCCTTTGATAATGAATCATATTGTGTTAAGGGAGCATATTGTATTTATATGAGAAATTTTAAAATATAAATTATTTAAGATAACTTTGAATGTAAAATAATAAATATAAATTTATTTTCATTATATTGAGAGTAGACAAATGTTTATAATCTAGCAGGGGAAATGTTTTAATGCTTAAAGTTGTGCAATGTTATGTCACAACTGGTTTATATCAAAATAATAAATTAAAAATACAAATGGTGTTGTCTTGAACAAAAATAAATAAATTATATTGATTTCACCTTAAACCTAGATAAATCACTATTTTATCATGATCAAAGTTAATAATTATTTTCATTCACAAGCAAACAGTAAACTTATGGGTAAAAGATGAAAAAAAATGAAAAAAAAAAGTAAAAATCTTAGTAAAAATGCTTTTATAACAATATACTCATGCAATAATTTAAATATGTTAGGATTTGGATTTTTTTTTCAGTCATATTTTATTGATCATTTTTGCTTTAAAGGGTTAAAAATTGATAAAAATGGTTGGGATTACAAATTTAAGTTATTGAGACTGTTCTTTGAAAAAGTTGTTAAAATTAGACAACCTGGATGCAATAAGAGTATTTAAGTGCAAAGCCATACAAATTTACATGTAGACCAAAGACAGTTTAACCAAATTTTAACAGCGTCCAAATTATATAATATTTTAACTACTTCCATACTCATTAAAAACTAAACATATCACTTGTTAAAATTGATTTTAACATTCAGCAGAGAAAATAACACTCTTCTCAACCCCTACACTCAAGTAGCTTAAAAATTATCAACCTGAAGTGCCTTAAAAATGATCAACTCAGACCCAATAAACTCTCGAGGTTCGTAACCTTTTTTTAAGTCAAAACCCAGTAAAATAATCCACAAGGAAACAAAGACTTCAACGTGAAAAAAAAAGAAAATTACTTACCCTAAGAGGAAAAAGGGCGATTTTAACCCTACAGTATCACTATCCCCCATCTATATAAGTGAAATAAGTCATTTTCGGTAAACGCATCCAATAGAACGCTGAAATAACGCTTATAGAAAATTGCTCAGGTATAAACACGCCATCACAATCCCACCCAGAAATGCTATTTAATAAGTTAGATTACGAAACTGCTATGCTTTCCAAAACCCGTTTCACATGATAGCATTTTGTGAAATCCGGTGAATTATTGGCGTTGCTTATAGGAGCGATCCTCTAGGTGTTCAAACCCAAGAAGCCCCTGCAACTAAAATCCGTTGCATTTGATTGAATTTGTGGAGCCGAGCGATTATAATGGATGAGGAATATGATGTGATCGTCTTGGGCACAGGCCTCAAGGAATGCATTCTCAGCGGCCTTCTCTCTGTGGATCGACTAAAGGTAAGTAGTATTTCACAGATCTCAACCCCTTCAATTCGTTTAGTAAATAATAAAGCTGAAGGATCAATGCTGTATTTTACACTGGTATTAGGATGCCCTTCGCCACTATGTGATCACGGGGTCTATGCCTGTTAGGCCCAAGCCAGATGCTCACATGCTTTATTTAATGATGGTTCCCATCGTCATGGTTGGGTTCAGTGAGAGTCGTAAAATATTTTTAGGGTATTGTTTTTTCGATTGGTTTCATTGTTGTTAAACTTTATTTGAAATTTATAATGGCAATTGATCTGAAATAAGGTCAAATTTAACAGTTATGGATTTGTGTTCCTACATTTGCAGCTTAAATTCGTGTTCTAAGGTTTCTTCTTTTTGTCTATGTACTTTTTAAGCATACCCACAAGTCTTTCAAAAAAAGGTGATAACTTATCTTATATTACACAAAAAAGATGTACATTGGCTGCGGCTATACATGTACGAGCTTTCTCGGTATCAGGGTGTTTCTTGAATTGCTGCGCAGGTGTTTTTAAGTCTAAAACCCAGCGTTTTAGTATGTTCATTACTATCCCGGAATGTATATGCAACGCAAATGACAGACATGAACTCATAAAAGACAGAAAATATATAGAACTCAAGACTAATTACCTGTGGACATGATGAGTTCTTAACAAAATGGCACACAGGTGCATTCGGCAAGGAACCCTGCATTGGTAGAAATTCAACGCATGGTGCTGTATGTGGAATTGTAGTGATTTGTGGGCACCATGGAGGGCATCTAACTCAAGAGTCAAGACCAATTACCTGTAGTCTTGTTGATATGGATCCTTAACCAAAATGATATCATTGGTAGAGATTCAAGTCATGGAGCTATATGTGGAGTTGTATCGATGCACAGGCATCACAGGGGCGGGATTGATCTCAAGAACAACTACATGTGGATATAGGTCCTTAACCTGAATGCCAGACTGAGGCATTTGGCAAGGTACCCATGTCATATAGAAGACAAAACATATTTATCTGCATTTGAACCAAACTGCAGAGATTGACGGGGAGCGCTTGGCAGAGTCAGTCCTGCTTTCCACACTTTGAAGTTTCTCCATTCGATGCATGACTGCTATCATCGCTAATTGGTACAGGAGGGCTTCGAGGAGTGTATCCAATAGTTGGGGCAGAGCTTTTATTGAACTTGTGTTTCAAGCTGTAAGAGCGAAGAAAGTCATCTCCTCAATCCATTATACAGATGTGCCGAGTGATTGACAAGTGAATGATGTAGTGCAATTTGAGATTGCAGAGCGGATATCTGTTTCTGGACCTCAGCAATCTGGCGTTTAAACTTCTCATGTCATATTTCCTGTTGATGTTTTCCTTGACAAGATTCCAATTGAGCTGCGCCACCATTCTCTCAACCTTACCCAGCCTTCCTGACAGCACCTCTTTTGTTTCTTCTATGCTGTCCTTGAATTCGCTTAGGTCATCTTCGACACCGCCTACCTCTTTTGCTGGGTGGCAAGGAGAATCCTTTTCCATGTTGGCAGATTTTTGGGACTATTACATTGGGAAATTTACCAAATTAAAAAGAAACAGATGTGCAACCATTTGGAGAGCCATTGCTGCTTATAGCAGTTGGCTGGGGGCTGGTGAAGTGGTTCCATTAATGCTCCCCCGTACCAAATCTATTTAGTTTATTTTCCGAAATTTTCATGACATAAATAACAACAACATCAAATAAACACATTGCTACATAAATACGAAAATACAACTAATATTTAAGATGCATAAGATGTCAAATGGTGGATCATGATCCCATTGTCATGGTTTGGTTCCGTGAGAGTTGTTAAATATTCTTCCGGTATTGTTTTTTCAATTGGTTTCATTGTTGTTAAACTTTATTTAAAATTTATAAGGGCAATTGATCTGAAATAAGGTCAAATTTAACAGTTATGGATTTGTGTTCCTACATTTGCAGCTTAAATTCGTGTTCTCAGGTTTCTTCTTTTTGTCTATGTACTTTTTAAGCATACCCACAAGTCTTTCAAAAAGAGTGATAACGTATCTAAGATCTTATATTACACAAAAAAGATGTACATTGGCTGTGGCTATACATGTACGAGCTTTTTCGGTATCAGTGTTTCTTGAATTGCTGCGCAGGTGTTCTTAAGTCTAAAAGCCAGCGTTTTAGTATGTTCATTACTATCCCGGAGTGTATATGCAACGCAAATGACAGACATGAACTCATAAAAGACAGAAAATATATAGAACTTAAGACTAATTACCTGTGGACATGACGAGTTCTTAACAAAATGGCACATAGGTGCATTCGGCAAGGAACCCTGCATTGGTAGAAATTCAACGCATGGTGCTGTATGTGGAATTGTAGTGATTTGTGGGCACCATGGAGGGCATCTAACTAAAGACCAATTACCTGTAGTCTTGTAGATATGGATCCTTAACCAAAATGATATCGTTGGTAGAAATTCAAGTCATGGAGCTATATGTGGAGTTGTATCGATGCACAGGCATCACAGGGGCGGGATTGATCTCAGGAACAACTACCTGTGGATATAGGTCCTTAACCTGAATGCCAGACTGAGGCATTTGGCAAGGTACCCATGTCATATAGAAGACAAAACATATTTATCTGCATTTGAACCAAACTGCAGAGATTGACGGGCAGCGCTTGGCAGAGTCAGTCCTGCTTTCCACACTTTGAAGTTTCTCCATTTGATGCATGACTGCTATCCTATGTTACCAGAAACGTGACCGTGGTCTACGTTTCTCACAGAAAACGTTATAGAAACGTGAACGAGACGGAAAACGCCGTTTTCTACGGCCGTTTTCATTTCTGCAGCCAAAAATCCGTTTCTTAAAAAACGGAACGTTTCTCCGAGCGTTTTATAAAAAACGAATTTCCGATTTTTTGGAACTGGTTAATTTCAGGGTTTAATTTTTAGATTTTTGATTGGTAGTTCCGCAAGTAGAGTTGAGATCGTGCTATTGCAAGAGGACTGGTACCTCAGCACTCCCTCTCTCTCCTAGGATTTCAGCTGAAGTTCCAAGTATCTCTGAAAGCAAGTTATAGGGCAGGTCTGTTACCTATATTATCTGTTCATGTTGTCTGGAGGAAGGCGGTCAGTCAATCCAAGAGCTCTAAGGTCGGTGAAGGTCGGCTGCCTGCTGTTCGGGACATGATAAAGTAAGCAGGTAGTTGGTAACAGTAAAAAGATACAAGGAAATGTAGACTGATCAAGTAAATACTAAAAATCGAAGTGCCCACCCAAACAAGCGATCGACCATGTTGGTTGGCTTGTCCGGTCTATTTGAAAAAACTTTTAAGATGCAATTTTAGATCTAAAAAAACCCTCTCCCAAAATAGGTAAATTTTGCAATCTAAAAGGCATCCATTTGCAAAATAGGTAAAAATAGGTAAATTTATGATTTCGCAAGAACTATGTTTTCCGCTTTAAACCTACAGTGAATTGTTTTCCATTCTTCAATTTCCGGTTGGACGAACCTGGACTCTGCTCTGAGCCTAAAATTAGCTGGGTGAAGCTGGTTGGAGCTTGGAGTTTGAAATGCCGAACTAAGTCCAGTACTAAAATCTGTAAATTGTCACAATATTTAATTTATATATTTTAATTAATTCAATTTTTTTGTTTTTCTCTCTCCTCGTTTCTTATAAGTGCGAAACCTGGAAACTTTGTTTCTCGTACCGTTCTCGTTTCTCGTTTCGTTTCCCGTTTCTCGTTTCTGGTAACATAGCTGCTATCATCGCTAATTGGTACACGAGGGGTTCGAGGAGTGTATCCAATAGTTGGGGCAGAGCTTTTATTGAACTTGTGTTTCAAGCTGTAAGAGCGAAGAAAGTCATCTCCTCAATCCATTATACAGATGTGCCGAGTGATTGACAAGTGAATGATGTAGTGCAATTTGAGATTGCAGAGCGGATATCTGTTTTTGGATCTCAGCAATCTGGCGTTTAAACTTCTCATGTTCATATTTACTGTTGATGTGCTCCTTGACAAGATTCCAATTGAGCTGCGCAACCATTCTCTCAACCTTACCCAGCCTTCCTGACAGCACCTCTTTTGTTTCTTCTATGCTGTCCTTGAATTCACTTAGGTCATCTTCAACAGCGCCTACATCTTTTGCTGGGCGGAAAGGAGAATCCTTTTCCATGTTGGCAGATTTTTGGGACTATTACATTGGGAAATTTACCAAATTAAAAAGAAACAGATGTACAACTATTTGGAGAGCCATCGCTGCTTATAGCAGTTTGCTGGGGGCTGGTGAAGTGGTTCCATTAATGCTCCCCCATACCAAATCTATGTAGTTTATTTTCCGAAATTCTCATGACATAAACAACATCAAATAAACACATTGCTACATAAATACAAAAATACAACTAATATATAAGATGCATAAGATGTCAAATGGTGGATCATGATCACATATTGACTATAAACTGAAATATATGTTCCTGATGGAATGATAGAAAATAACATCAAATGATCAAAATTAATGTCTCTCAAGAGATGAATCATCATGACTCAAGAGGCATCTAGATACTATATAGTACAATGATAAATAATAGGAATCATCGATCCCCTCTACCCCTTTTATGGGAAAGGGGTACCACTCTTCCTCTGGAAGCAGTAGGGGGTCCTGTAGGTGCTTTGGATGAGTTAGGGGTCAAATTGGAAGCTCCAACTACTCGGGAAGCCAATGTGAGTTGTTTCCTCCCATACTGCATATCATAAAAATTATTGCCTATATTGGGATTCTATTCATCAAGAGCACTCTATGCTCCCCTCTAGGCTCTAGCCCTTGCCTCTACCTTGAATCTCGAAGTTGATCCTCCAACGAAATTAGTCAACACTCTACAATTTTGATGAAACTTCCCATGCTTAATGAGTGAAGGGTACTTTTTTATTAAGGTCATGACAAAAGAGTTCAACAGTCACTGCCACCAACATCAAGGTACTTAGAGGAGTTGATGTGCTTGATTAAATGCCAATCCCATACCCTTTTACGTGATAAAATCCAATGGAATCGTTGCAATCCTAAAACCCTGAAAACTATTAAGTTTGTTGAATTCTGAACGAGATCTAAAATTCTACTTTTTGTATATGAAGTCCAATGAGGTTGGAACCACTCTCAAACATCCTGAAACAATTAATGGTAATGTTAAAAATTTAAGTAAAATGATAGAAAATGAAAGAAAAAGAGAATGTCACTTTTATTTTAAGAATTTAATATTACCCATTATTATAGATTGTGTTGACTGGTGAATCCTCACTCCACAAATGCTCCGTTAATTGCAAAGAACACCTTGGATTTCCCCTTGTTCTCTCGAAGGAAACCTTCACAAACCTCCTCAGAGCTATTCACCCTTCCTCAACAATGCAAAAGGAACCTAAAAACCCTGAATCCATAGTTTTAATCTTCCAATTTCGCATCTTTTTCAACACAGGCCTATATTTACCATCGACTTGCGATATTCACCTAAAATATCGTGCTTCATTCAACGTGTCGCGACACTTTCAAATATCACAAAACGTCGTGATCTTTTCCTGGCGATATATTGCCGAGGATTTGGTATTGCTATATATTGTGATACTAGCGAAATATCGCTGATATATGTAACTATGGTTTAAACTTCAAAATAGTGAATTTTTTGTCGCTTTATATTTTAAATGATAATTTTTTATTATTATATTAATCTAACTGAACATTTTTAAGTCCAGTGCATTATTGAAAGAAGTGCTTGTGGTAAATCTGCCTCTAGCATGCTGAAACTTGGGCATCTCTTACCTTAACGACAACATGAATTTCATGGTTCCTTGTTTATTTGAATCATTTGTGTTTTCAGGTTTGGATAAATGCGAATCATGAAAGCTGAAATTTCAAATCATTTGTGCCTCCCTTGTTTTAAGATTCTTATTTATTCTGATTCTGGTACTACCCAAAGGAAATTGGTGCAAATAGTTTAGGTTTGCCATGTTTTATGCTTTAGAATGAATTGCGACCTCATTAAAAGATCTATTTTTTCATTTATTTTTCTGTTTTTAAACATGACAGTAAAGGGTTTAGCACGGACAATGACTTGAAAGATATGAAGTTAGTGTTTCAAAAGTCTCTGAACTTGGCAAGAAACAGGGTGGATATGACACGGACATTTCTGAAGTCCTTGATGGAGTTCTTGCTCCATCAAGTTGCTCCACGTCCATCTAGTTGAATTTATCCTCTAGAAAAGCCATTGGTTGACACACCATGACCTAAATTGATTTGAGGAGGGATCAATTTCCTCCAAGACTATAGGATTTGCAATAGATGCGTTGCTGAATTGGTTGTGACTCAACCAAACATTGTACTACAGAAAGCCCAAATAGTTCAATTGTTGTTCCAAATAGTTTCTCTTACTCGAGTGAATGCATTGAAATTTGAAACCCACTCCAATTGTGCATACACCCATAAGCCCTACATGTCTGTCAGAGGATTTGAATTGTAAACCTTTCCAACTTAGGGAAATGGAACCAAATTGGTTCTACCAATAAACTGCAATAAGGCAAGTTTGAAGAAATAAGTCAATGATTAATAATATATTTCAGATTTAGAATTTTATAATCTATAATCTAGAGCAATGAACTATATAACTAGAAAACTTAAAAATTGCTCACTTGGTTGGTTTTTTCTTTTTATCAAACAACCGATTCTCTACCGAAAGTACCAATGCTTTAATAGTAATCTAGAATCTTGAGGTGTATGTTATCATGGCCTTTTTGATTGGGGAGTATCTACTCTATGTAGTCATACAATCCAGATTCTATTGTTGACCTTCCCATTTGTTGAAAAGTTTTTTGAATAATGATAGTTTACGTTTAAGAAATAACCAAATTGCATGTAGAAGCCAATGGAGTTGTGTTTTCTATCTTTCATCAATAATATTCCAAATAGGAAGATACTTGTTTTTATCTTTTTGTAAGTTGTAGGCTGCCTTTATTGTCTCCTTAGCATGACCTATACCATCATAAATTTAACCTAATGTAGGTTTATTCCAAACCATCATCCGCAAGACTTTAGCAATAGGCTCAATGCCCTTGATGTTCTCTTTTGCTTGATCCCAAAAGTAGTCTTATAACCTAAGTGATCCATCTCAATGTAGGTCTGCATCTTCAATGAGATGCACCC
Organism: Pseudotsuga menziesii; assembly: GCA_001517045.1. Lineage (NCBI taxonomy): Eukaryota > Viridiplantae > Streptophyta > Pinopsida > Pinales > Pinaceae > Pseudotsuga > Pseudotsuga menziesii. The sequence continues at coordinate 261,796 of LPNX010793370.1, read as the reverse complement.
CATTAATCACCACAAAACAAGTTGTACTTCTCGGTGTTGAAATTTAGGCAGCATCAAGAGCCATTCTCTAGGAGAATTGACATCAGCCTGGGACTGAGGATCTGGTCAAGGACCAGGATATTGATGACATGAAATCCCCTCATGTAAAGGAGATAACATCAACGTGGAAGTAGTCTCGAGAAAACCTTTCTTTTGATGAAGATTCGAGAAGACAAGTTTGACCATTGAAAGTATGAAGAAGACCAATGTATATTACTTTTGAGAAGTTATAAAGTTGAGTCTAGGGGACTCAAGTTAGAAGCAATTGGAAGAGAGCTTATCTCTTCTAAGTTGGCATGCGTGGATCATTTGAGATCTTGAGGGATCCTTATGAAGGAAGGTGTTAAATTTTAGGAGGCAGTGATGTTTTAATACACATAATAAACATAAGTGCATGAACATGTAAATTCAGATTCAGAATAGTGCTGCTAATAAAATTTAAACTATAATAAGGCAAGAAAATAATTTTCATCTCTTTCAACTCAATGCTCCGCTGGTCATTGTGTTAATTTTAACGCTCTGCTGGTCACTGCGTTGAAGTTGAGATGTTTTACTTCGAATATCATGTACATAAAAAATAGATATAGTATTAGCAAATCATACCATTGTTGGATACACTTTACACTCAAATATTTCTGAGTTTGATCTTGTCACCGAAGGGACAAGTCAAACTGGGTAATCCATATACGTACCTTGAGAGAGAGGGTTAAAGCAAACATAAACAGACCTCAGACTCTTAGTCATCAGAGAGAGATGTCAATCAAAAGTACAGGCTAGAGTAATTCAGTCATGTCCAAAACATTCATGCTAAGGACACACAGTCACTTAGCACAAGAGACACTCAGTCATACTTAGCACAGTCAAAACTCTCTGACAGTCATGATGATAAATACACAGTCCACACTCAGGGAAAGGAACCCAGCACACAGAGGTAAAACCCATAAGGACTCACGCTGAGATAGACCGCGGGGACAGATCATAAGTCCACAATAAATCACACAGAGGTAAAAATGCAGTGACAGGTCGTAAGCACTCTCACACAGAGATCAATTGCAGAGACAGGCCATGCAAAATACAAATCGCAAAGATCAAGCAGAGTCCGTGAGGAATCACGGTGAGGAGTCATGATGGCCACCAAAGATCACAAAATAACCAAATCGCAAAGGTCACCCAAACCAAATCACGGAGACAGTCGTGAACCCAATATCGCAGAGGTCACTATAAGCTAGAGATAAGACTCGTGGAGAGAAACGCGGAGAATCAGCTCGAAGGAAAAAATTGCAGATTCAAGTGCGTGAAAATTCACGCTTAGGAGATCGCAGAGATAAATCATACATCCAAATCGAGCCTAGGATTAATCACAAAATCGGCTGAGAATAAAATCACGAAGATACCAAGCAGAGAGCACAATGGTGAAGCCCGTGTGGGAGATGTAAAATCTGTGAATGAAATCACAGTCGTGAAGGAGGAGATCGCAGAGAGAAGTCGCAGCCCAGAAGAAAGAGATCAGCGTGAAAAGGCCGCAGGTGAACCGTGAAGGAAGCCATGGAGAAAAGCACATGAAAGAACCCAGCCGCGGGTGAACCGTGAAGGAAGCCAAGGAGAAAAGCACGTGAAAGAACCCAGAGGTCATATCATTTAGGTTATCATATATCATATATATCATATATATATTGAAAGATACTTTAGGTTAGCATACGTCAAAAAATAAAGTGGTCCACAAAATCCAAAAATAAGAAATAAAAAAAACATAAGGTAAATTAAATGGACCAAGTGTCTTTATTAATAAAACCATAAAGGTTTTATTAATAAGACCATAAAGTAAATATAAGACTTAGGATAGGATAAAGTGGTCAACAATAAAACCAAAAGTAAAATGGTCAAGAAGATAAGGTAAAAGGTCCAATGATTTAATTAATAAAAATCATAAACAATAAGTGGTCCAATGGCCCTTTAGAACAACCATTAGGTAAATGTACTTAGGATAAAATCCATAAGTCATCATAATCAAAGTTACACCCAAATACGAGCGTCAGAACCAAGTAAGGTAAAAAACCAAGAGTCAACAAGGGGACCACAAACCACACAACCATAATATTTAGGGTGAACCAAACAGGTGGACAAGCATTCATCAAAAGGACCAAAGACTTTGAACTTTTCTCTCTCAAGGTACAATGTTTTATATATATATATATATTTTTTCCAATGTGGTTCACGCGCTGGCTTGACCGACGGGCTACATCCACGGAATAATTTCTGGTGGACCCACCCGAAGGGGCCTCACACCTGCGGCCGTTGCGTGCCTAACCCCAAGAGAGTCGATGAGAATGGATCCCGCGACCTCACATGCTGGGAGGCCTAACTACGAGTACTCGACCAATTGAGCTAACTCTTGGGGCTACAATGTTTTATATATACTTTTGTCGTCACTGTATAAAGTGGAAGATCCAAACGGATGTTACAATCCTTTTGTCCTTAACACTACTCCTAAGGGTTAGGCACTAGGGACATCGTCAAGGGGTGGCCAGTCCCTTGAGAAGCAACCTAGCAATAACCGATTAGGAGAGGGGACATCATTATCTTCCATTCTTAATGAATGGCTTTCAGCCTTACGCTGAGTTTCAGTGTCACACTGAATCAAGTTGATCAATCCCTGGACCCTGACTGGGTCCTCCATTCTCTCGCAGAATGGTTCTCAGTACTAAGCTGAGTTTCAGTCTCACACTGAAAGTTGATCGACTACCTGCAGGACCTACTTGGACATCGTGTCCCTGGTTCAAGACCAGAATATATCTTTGCCTCTACCTGCAGGCTCTACTTGGACATCGTGTCCCTGGTTCCAAACCAGAATACCCTAGAGGCATATAGGGGCCCTAGCCACATGCTAGGGGCTTTGCCATGGCATCAACCTGCTTGGTCCTAGACCGAGAACCCCAGGAGACTACTGGGGGCCCTAGGGTACCTTCTAGGGTCTTACTCTATCATAGTCAACTGACTAGGGTACTATCCTCTATGAGAATGGGTCTCGCAGCTGTACAAACTTTAACAGAAGGAAGGGTGCTATATCTCTTCTATGACATGTATGGACCATATCCATCACAAGAAGACATAACGACTTGATAAAAGGTCATGTAAATCTTGTGCCCATGAAGAAAGGGTCATAAAGACCTAGTGAAGAATAAAAAAAGAAAAGTTCCTTATATATGATGATGTACTTGAATTGGCACATGTGGACCATGGATACATAATAAAAAATATAAAAATATAAAAAAGTAAGAATATAAAATCCCTATATATATATAACCAAAAACTTGTTATGAAATAGTGTGACTTTACGAACAGTCATGTAAAAAGGCTTATATAAGCCAAAAAGACTTATTGTAAAAATCATCATCGGACATTATTATAAAAATATATTTATTTATCAAATTTTTAGAGTTATTTTCTTTTTGCTCGCTTTAGCTTCAGAGTATCTCTGCTCGCTTCAATGGTATCAGAGCCAGCGTGCTCTTGCGATCTTCTTGCGTTCATCTGCTCTGTGTTCACTCATCACCGCCATCCACCCTTGCTCCTGCAATTGCCCGTCTTTCGCGCTCTCTCCTGTGTCTCGTATCATCCTCTTCTTGCGCTCTTGTCCCCCCCTCCTCTCGCGTATCATCCCTTGCGTCATCGTCCCCCCCTCTCCTGTCGCGCCAGCTTGTACCCGCATCAACCTTCACGCCATCAGCTTTCGTTCCTTACCCTTGCCCTCACTTGCACCCCCTCTCACCTAGCCCTTGCTCGCGTCCTCGTCACATCCCCCCAATCCTGCGCGGTCTCCCCTTCCCTCCGTCGGCCTGCACCCTCTCTGTGTCCTCCTTCTCATGCCTCCACGCCAGGAAGGGCGCTATATCTCTTCTATGACATGTATGGACCATATCCATCACAAGAAGACATAACGACTTGATAAAAGGTCATGTAAATCTTGTGTCCATGAAGAAAGGGTCATAAAGACCTAGCGCCCACCTAGAAGAGGTCATTAACACCTAACACTTGTGAAAAGAAAGACATAAAGTACTAGTGCCCAAGTCAAGTGAAGAATAAAAGAAGAAAAGTTCCTTATATATGATGATGTACTTGAATTGGCACATGTGGACCATGGATACATAATAAAAAATATAAAAATATAAAAAAGTAAGAATATAAAATACCTATATATATAACCAAAAACTTATTATGAAATATTGTGACTTTACGAACAGTCATGTAAAAAGGCTTATATAAGCCAAAAAGATTTATTGTAAAAATCATCATCGGACATTATTATAAAAATATATTTATTTATCAAATTTTTAGAGTTATTTTCATTTTGCTCGCTTTAGCTTCAGAGTATCTTTGCTCGCTTCAATGGTATCAGAGCTAGCGTGCTCTTGCGATCTTCTTGCGTTCACTCATCACCGCCATCCACCCTTGCCTCTGCAATTGCCTGCCTTTTGCGCTCTCTCCTGCGTCTTGTATCATCCTTTTCCTGTGCTCTCATCCCCCCTCCTCTCGCGTATCATCCCTTGCGTCATCGTCCTTCTCCTTCGCATTTCTCCTGGCGGTCGCCTCCCCTCTCCTGTTCTTCCCCTGTCGCGCCATCCTGTACCCCCATCAACCTTCACGCCATCAGCTTTCGTTCCTTACCCTCGCCCTCACTCGCACCCCCTCTCACCCTAGCTCTCGTTCGTGTCCTCGTCACATCCCCTTGCGTGGTCCCCCCTTCCCTCCGTCGGCCTACACCCTCTCTGTGTCCTCCTTCTCCTGCCTCTACGCCAGTCATGCTCACGTCCCCTCTACCCCAATATGCCTGCTCCAAGCTTTCCCCTCTCCGCATATCCACTACCTCCCCCATCTCCACCGCCACCCTTCCAACTCCACGCGAGCGTACTACATACAAAAAGAAAAAAAATTAATAAATATATATATAATAAAAGTTTATATAATAATATATTATTATTATTATATAAAAAATACTATATAAATAATAAATTATTATAATTATATATATATAAAAAAATCGTGGCTGGCTGGATATTATTTTTTTTTTTTACTAAAATGGTTATGGGCCTTTTATATTAACTTTTGGCTAAATGGCTGCCAGCAGCATTACAGACAGTAGTTCTGATTCAGCATATACATTGTGTCCAGTGATACAGGGCATAGTCATACTAACAGATCCCTTTACAAAACTTCTGGACTTTGCTAAACAAACATAGATTATTCATAATAACGCATACAAAGAAAAGAAAACCAGTCTTGCAAGGGAATAACCGATCCGAAAGGAGGGAATTCGACTACGTTTGGCTATGGGCCTTCCTCAGCGTTCTATCTTCGGAGTCTGTCCATGTTCCTTGAGCAGTTCCTCTACCTTTTTCTCTAACTCTGCCATCCGGTTCCCTATTCCTCCTGAGATGCTGGCAAGGTCCTTCATATTTGTCATGTTGTCCTCGAAGATTTCCTCACGGAGTTCTTTGAGCTCCTGGTTCATGGATTCCCAGCGACTTGTTCCAGTTTTTTGCATTCTTATCTACTTGCCCTCCAGCCTGTTTATTGCATTCTTCACTTCGTCCAGGTCGATATGAATTTGAGTGAGTCTTGCCTCGAAATTTTTGGAGGACGAGCTTGCATCCATCCTTGCCCGGCTCGACCTTCGTTCCACCTTGACCCCTACGCGTATTCTGTGAGCAACTAGGCGATACCTTCTTCGATCGACAGTGCAGCTTGCGGTGACCACAGTGCGGGAGTTTCCTGAAATAAACCTGAGTGCCTTTCCCTTAGTCCGTTGATCCGATTCTCATCAATTTCCTCAGATTTCCCATGCTGGTTACGTGACTCCCTGGTGGGCGTCGATTGGAGGCTATTTCCCATGATAGCAGAGCCGGTACTGGATGAGCAAGAGCCATGTGAAAGGCTCTGTCCAATTTTTGTCTTGATCCTGTACTTCCTTTTCCTCGACTGCCTCATTCTGCACGCCTTCGCGTCGGATTCTTCTCTATCTAAGATCGGGCTGCTCTCTTTTCTTGACATGAGATTTCCTTTCGTCCCACTCTCCACGAGCACTAAGGGATAGGCTCATGATTTTCGGTTCCATTGACAAGGATAACTCCCTTGCTCAGGGAGGCACCTATATTGGCTTCGTGATCCGCCATCTGGTTGAGATTCCTAAGGATGTGGCAGCACTTAACTTCTTCAAAATCTTTCATCTGGGCTATAACCTTCCGGTGGTAGTGAGCCAAGCCCATGTTATTAGGGGCCTTCTTCAGATTGAGAGCTTGGATGATGATTCTGGAATCCCCTATGATAGCCAATTTCTTGATGGATAATCTTCTGGCCTGAACCAAACCTTGCCAGATGGCGAGAATTTCAGCTATGTTATTGGTGTTTTGACCCAACCCCCAGGAGAAGTTGAGGACAATTTTCCCTGAATAGTCGAGCAAAACCCCCCCACTTCCCGCAGGTCCGGGATTCCCTTTCGAGGCCCCATCCACATGCAGAATATGCTCCTCTAGAGAAGATCTCCACTTTATGAACTCTTGCTCCTCTAACCTAATTTCCCACGGAGAGTAATGCTTAGGGGTATTCTTGGTTCTGGCAAGAAGGGAGGAGTCTAGGTCATGAAACCAGCTGTACTCATCTTTGCCAGGGGTTATCTCATTGGTAATTTTAATATTAGAAGCTACCAGCTCTCCCAACAGCGCTTTCACTTTGAGAGCAACTTGGGGAGGCGTCCCCGCCGTATCCCTCAAGATTCTGTTATTACGTTCCAGCCACAATTTCCAGCAGAGGATTTTTGGAACCCACATCCAGCACAGCTTTAGCAACTTCAACTTGTGGAAGGAGAAGGGGGCAATTTTGGGCCAGGAGGCAAACAACGAGGTAACAGAAGGACGAAGGGTAATATTCAGCTGATCAAGAAAGATATTCCAAAGTTCTAAAGCAAAGGGGCACTGAAGAAAAATGTGGACCGAGGTTTCCTCGTGGCTGGCACAGAGAGGGCATCGTGAGGGCCCTTCCCAGCCTCTTTTAATAAGGTTGTCCCAGGAAAGAATACTGTCATGCAGGAGGGACCAGCAGAAAAGATCAATTTTGGGGAGGGAGGGATGAAGCTAGAGGTTTCTCCACACAGTGGGATCAGGGGCAGCCCAAGGGATAGCCTGTAAAGCTGCATAGCCAGTAGCTGCTGAGTAAAGGCCAGATGAAGAGCTCCAGCCTCTTTTGTCCTTCTTCTTGGTTGAGATGGGGGTAAACCCTTGAAGAGCATCCAACAGGGAACGAGCTTCATTTTCTAGATTCTGTTGGAAGTCCCCCAGGTCCCACTTATGCCAAGAGTTATCCTGATTCCAGATAGATAAGTCCCAGAGGGTGACTTTGCTTTTAGAGTGGAGCTAGTTTTTGATGTTGTCCATCCCCTCCAAGAGCTTTAAAGGGGCCTGCCCAAGGATGGAGTCCTCCCAGAACTTGATTTTGATGCCATTCCCCGGGATCCAAGTGAGTTTGGAGGTAATCAGGTCAAGGGATTTTAGACAGAGAGAAAGAATAGGGGAGCCTTTCCTAGTCCAAGGGGGACGATCAAGGCACCTTTCTTTGTGACCAGTGACCACAGAAGTATTTTGTCCTGAGGGCTTTGGAGCTCCAAGTGGTTTTACCGCTTATCATTTTCCAAAGGATCTTGCCTCCCATGGCCAGATTCTGAGTGGCCACATCTCTGATTTGCAGCCCCCCTTCCCACTTAGGGGCTTTGACCTTTTCCCAGTTGATTAAGTGCATTTTTCTTCCTTCATTTCTTCCCCCTTCCTAAAGGAATTTTCTCAAGAGGCTATCAATGTCTTTCACAATTCCTTTCGGGGCTAGAAGGATCGACGCTTGGTAGACAGGAAGGGAGGTAAGAACAAAATTTATAAGGGTTGTTTTCCCTGCTTTGTTTAGCCAGGTTGCACCCCAAGCCATGATCTTAGCCTTTAGCTTGTCCACCAGAGGCACCCAAAGGCTCCTTCTGGGTGCTGCTTTGACGAGCGGAATTCCTAGATATTTAATGGAATCCCACGTGGAGGTTCCTTCCATTTCCAGCGCCCTGGATATGTCGATCATTTCTATAGGAGGGCAGTTCCAGCCATAAATTTTGCTTTTCCTTAGGCTGATTTCGCTTCCTAAGACTTCAGTGTAGGCATCTAGCTCTTTCTTGAAGGATCTTGCCGTGGAAAGGTTGGCCTGACCCAGGAGGAGGGTATCGTCAACAAATTGAGCATGGTTAATTCTCTTCACTCTAGGAGAGATTGAGAGACCGATTAGAGAGCGCTGCTGAATGCTCTTGTCCAGTTGGAAATTTAGAACCGACGCTTGGATGACATAGAGCAGGGGGGACAGAGGATAGCCCTGCCTGAGGCCCCTAGAGGCGTGGAAGAAGTTAGCAGGTCTCCCGTTAACCAAGGGGGCGATCCACGGCCCCGAAATACAGGCTCTAACCCAGCAGACCAACTGGGGGTGAAATCCCAATTTGAGCATCATAGCAAAGAGAAAATTCAGCTGAACTTTATCAAAGGCGTTAGCAAGATCCAGTTTGACTATCATACCTTTCTCCTTCCTTTGGCAGCTTGAATGAATTGCCTCTTGAACAAGAGTAATATTGTCCTGAATTTGTCTGCCCTGGATGAAGCCCCCCTGGTTCTCCGGAATGATCTTGGGGAGGACTTTTTTGATTCTGTTTGCTATAACTTTGGTGATGATTTTGTACCCCGTATTGCAAAGCGAAATAGGGCGGAATCTAGAGAAGCTTTAGGCACCTTTCTCTTTGGGAATTAACGGTAGAAAGGAGGAGTTAGTGCTCCCTCCTATTTTGCTGCAGTTCTGGGATTTCCTCACCATTTTAACCAGATCTTTTTGGATGATATCCCAGCAAGCAATGTAGAATTTGGCCGTGAATCCGTCAGGCTCGGGGGCTTTATCAGGGTTCATTCCTTGGAGAGCTTTGCTTATCTCCTCAGACGTTATAGGGGCTGTCATCCTTTGATTGTCCTCCTCATTGATTAGCGTGGGAACCACAGACAGCGGATAGTGATCCGATCTAGGAGGAGCTTCCATCTCTTCTGTGTACAGATTTTTATAGAATGAGTGGGCTGCATGTTTGATCTCATCAAATTTATTGAAAGATTGCCCATGAAATTGGATTTCTTTGATGGTGTTGTGGTTCTTTCGAGATTCTGCTTGCTTGTGGAAGAAAGAAGTATTTTTGTCACCTGCTTGGAGCCATAAGCTTCGCGCCTTTACTCGCCAGTATTCTTCTTCTCTTCTAAGAGCTTTGTGAAGAGCCTTTTGCAGATCAAGCTCGACCTTCAACAAATTCGGGGTGACCAGGGCGGACTCCATTTGCAACTGGTGATTACCTAGAGCTCTTTGGGCTTTTTTCCTTTCAAGGATAGGGGAGGGCAGGTTCTTTGCCCAGTTTTTGAGATCTGCCTTGAGCCTTCTCCGTTTTTCTTCCCAGATGAAGAATGGGGAGCCCGAAACACTCTTCTGCCAGGACTTCGAAACCAGCTCGTAGAATCCATCCATGGGGACCCATAGCGGGCTGAAACGAAAAGGGATCGGGCCCAGATTTTCTCCAGGGGACAAGGAAAGGGAGATGGGCTTATGGTCCGAGGTGCAAGCCTGAAGAATTTCAGAGGTGGCGAAAAGGCCAAGAGTTAGGAAGGAGGTGTGAACAAGGAAACGATCTAAGCGAGCAGCAATGTGCCTCGGTCCCACTCTTTTATTAGTCTAGGTAAACTTGCCTTTACTGGGTTTGATATCCTCCAGATCCTAGTCCATTATGATGTCTTCTACCCACTCCCTTGCCGGGTCTCTTACTGGAGAGCCTCCTTTTTTTTCCGAGAGGGCAAGAGTGACATTCATATCTCCGGCGAGGACAAGATTCTCATACAGGTTAGTAGAAAGGAAAGAATTTAGAGATTCCCAACAATCTTTTTTTTCCGATAGGAGAACCGGGGCATAAATGTTAAAAAGGCTAACCTGGTGTCCCGATTCGCGGTGCAACAATTTCGTGAATAGCCAGTGGGTGGTACTGTAATCCTCGAGCAGATCTAGCGCAGAGGAGTTCCAGAAGGTGGCTAGACCTCCTGAGGCTCCCCTGGCGCTTGCGGCTCTACCTACTCCTTTTTTCCAGAACTTTTTGCTAGCCTGGATGGTCTCAGGCTCCTCCATTTTCGTCTCCTGGATCAGAAGTACATCCGGGGAAGTCATTCTGACTAGATCTTTGACTGCTTCTTCTTTGGACTTACTTCCTAGCCCTTTGCAATTCTAGGAGACGTACTGCATTAGGAACCGGAGGGGGGGGGTGGCTCCTTTCGTAGCCTTGCCTTTTTTTGAGGATCTAGTTTCCATCATATTCGGGATGGTTTGCTGGACTCCTTCTGTAACGTCCCTGTATGATTTCTCCTCCCTTTTTTTTCTTTCTGGTTTCCTTCCTCTAGGGGTCTTCTCAGGGGTTCCAACAAAGCTGCTGGTCTCTGTGGCCCCCTCGTCTGATTCAGCTTCGGTTTCAGAGCCTAAAGAGATATGCTCATCATCTGACTTCCTAGGGGTCTTTTGCCGGAGGGGTGCCCTTGACTGGAATCGGATTTTCTGAGGGAGGCGGGGATTGAGAAACTATATCTATGGGTTCTTTCACAGGTTCCTTTGATTTTTCGACAACTTCTTTCAACGGCTCCTTCGGAGGACTTGTATTTGCAGATGACGGTTCCTTCGCCTGTCCAGGCCTTAGATCTTTGGATTTTGCGCCTGCTTTGCTTTTCTTAACCCTTTGCCATCCTTCAGCTTCTTCCTTTTCTGGGATTTGGTTCTTTGGACAGTTTCTCTGAAAGTGTCCATGCTCTTGACAGGTTCTGCATTTGAAGGGGAGGTGTTCATAGTCCACTTTCTGGTAGTGTGACTAGGTGCCAACAGTAAGCTTCACTGCCTCCGGGAGACCTGCCTCCAGGTCAACTTCTACACATATCCTGGCGCAGTTGTATATGGACTTATTGTCTGCCTTATCAACGAATTTCCCTATTCCATTCCCTATCATTTGCAGCGCTTCGTAGTTCCAGCAGTGAACCGACAGATTGGGGAGCCTGACCCATACAGGTACCTCCTTGGGCAGGTCCACCGTGGGATCGAAATCCAGAGTCCAACGATTCAGATACAGTCCCTGGGTTCCCATAAAATATGGGCCATTTCTGAATATGAGATCCTTATCTTTCTTATTTATAAACTCAAAGAGAAAGTAGCCACTGCTCAAGGGGTAGCAGGTAACTCCTTGCTTGAGATGGGGCTTCCAGTTTCTTTGGATCCAATCGTCGGTGGTTTTTGCTAAGGGCCAAAGCCCCATGAACTGGCCAACCAGCCCTCTCTCAGAAAGAGCAAGGGCTATCTTCACCGATTTCGTCTCTGGTAGGGCGATTTCTGGGATTTCTTCAAGCTTTTTAATGAATTTTGGGACCGTGAAGGGGACTTTGCGCTTACCTTTGCTGGCAACCAGCCTCCTGAACGCATCCACCTCTGAGGACGGAGGGGGAGAATCCCCACCCCCAGGGGCGACCATAGCTCGCTGAACCGAACCCTAGGCGCTTACCTTAACGCCCTCACTCGCGCACTCTCAGAATTATCCAAGGGAATGGTTGGCTGGATATTATTATTATTATATAAAAATATTATAATAATAATAATATTATTATAATTATATATATAAAAAAAATCATGGCTGGCTTGCTTCAGATCGACAATTAAAATAAATCAAGGTTTAGCATAGAGAAAATCCATGTAGTCGCCAGAATGGGATATGTCAATGCAAGATTGGACCAATTGGATGAAAAAGTCAACAAAAGTTATGCATAACTCAAGGCGGACATCGACAAAAATAATAATGCATTAACATGATTCAAGGCAGGGATAGAGCAAGGCATCAATGCATTGAAGGCAGATCAAAAGAAAACTCAAGAGTCTCTCGACAATATCTTGGCCAGATTATCTCCGCACACTTCATTCCCCCCACCTAGCCATAATCCACACCTAGACCCCTTCAATACACCTCCTCCAAATACGCCTAAAACACCAGGCCAACACGACACGACGATACCCCATGAAGTTCCTTTCTTTAACATTCTGTCAATATCGATCCCCCAAACACATGGGTACCAAATAAGGGTAAAATTAGAGTTACCCAAATTTGATGGTGACGAAAAGTAATGCATTGCATGGATCAATAACGCAGAGGAATACTTTGACATCCATAACATACCTTACGATAGCGAGAAGATTAAGTATGCCCCATGCAATTGGAGGGAAATGCATACAATTGGTACATGTGGTGGAAGACGACAACCTGAGTCTGTTCCTTTAGTTGGAATAACTTTAAGAACGATCTTCTTAAGAGGTTTCAAGGCGTAACTGAGAAAGACTTCTTTGCTAAGATCACCAGGTTGTAAGAGAAATGCAGTTTAGATGAGTACAAATGTGAATAGGAATCTTTGGCAACTCGAGTTCCAGAACTAACTGATGACCAATGGCTGCAAACATACATGCATGGACTAAAACCGCACATTCGGGATGAGTTAGAATTACATAACACTTCTACCATGGAGAAGGCAAGACGTAAGGCCAAGATCATTGAGATCAAGTTTAAACGATCCACTCAATGTAGCTTCGACAAAAACTACTCCAAGAGGAATCCTCCCCAATCAGCGAATACAGGAACTTAAAGATATACGCTGCCGCATTTAAGGGAAGGAGCAAAACCCAGTTTAGAATCCTAGAGGATGAAGGAAGGAATGTGCAAATATTGTGGAGAGAAATGGGATCCTAAGCATAGATGTTTGCGAAGGAGCAACCCGCAAAAGCTGTATGCTTGCGAAGCCAAAGAAGAAGAAAAAGTCTCGGAATGTGAAGAGTCAAGTGTGGAGCTAAGTCACATGGTTCGAATTTGAATTCGAATTCGAGAACCATTTGATTCGGTTCGAATTTGCATTTTTGGATGAGGTTCGTTTGAGATTCGTCTTGAAATTCGAATATATATATAATAAAATTGTTAATAAAATATGCTATTGAAATAAATTTTAACTTATAAAATGAAATATATTATGCAGCATGCTTAAATAGTTTAAAAAATAAACAATAAAACTGAAATTCCTAGAGTTTTTTTCGATTTTTTTAAATTTTTTTCGATTTTTTATCTAATTCGCCTTTATAAAATGAAATATATTATGCAGCATGCTTAAATAGTTTAAAAATAAACAATAAAACTGAAATTCCTAGGTTTTTTTTCGATTTTTTTAAATTTTTTTTTTCGGTTTTTTATCAAATTCGCCTTTAAATTCGAATTCGATAAAATTCGTTTTTAAAATTCGGCGAATTTAATTTGAATTTTTTTTTCCTTTGAAATTCGGCGAATTTCGAACCTCAAGGTTCAAATTCGCCGAATCCTGTGACTTAGGTGAGGAGGATATAGGAAACCAGCATGACTACCACTCAGAATTAGAAGATGATACACCAAAGATCTCATTAGTTGCCATTACAAGGATATCCCAACCACAAACAGTAAAGCTAAAGGGACATCAGAAACAACAATGTTTCAATTCTCACAGATACTGGTAGTACCCATAACTTTATTAATGTTAATCTTGCTAAGATATTCAACTTATTCGTTTTTTCAATGCCTAATATGAAGGTTATGGTAGCATATGGCAAGAAGATTGAAAATGTGGGAAAATGTCACAAGGTTAAATTACAAATGCAAGGGTATAATCTAGAATTCGACTTCTTTGTCTTACATCTTGGAGGAGTAGATGGTGTATTGGGAATCCACTGGTTGCAAACATTGGGTACTTACTCCGCTAACCAACAAGAGCACCTCATCAAGTTCAAATGGCTAGGGAAAAAGTACAAATTGTACGATTTCCAACCACCCCAAACTCAATTGGTTACATCACATCAGATGGAAAGACTTATTCGAGAAGGAGCACTTGCTTACATAATTCAATGTCAAGAGATGGAGTTGCTAACATGTGAAGGAGATGACTGTAAACCACCAGAGATACAAGAGCTAACCCAAAAACACCACAAGGTGTTCCAAGAGGTTCCGATGGAGCTCCCATTAAACAAGAAGATTGAGCACTTGATTGAGATAGAACCAGGGGTAAAACCTGTCAATATCAAACCGTATAGATATCCCCACCACCATAAAAACAAAGACCGAAAGGTTGACCTAAGATTTGTTAAAATGTGGAGTCATTTCAAAGAGCAAAGGACGGATCTTTCAGATTGTGCATAGATCACAAAGGACTCAACAAGGTAAAAATTAAGAATAAATTCCCTATCCTATTCATCGACGAGATGATGGATGAACTTCATTGAGTTAAGTACTTCTCGAAATTAGACTTGAGATCAGGATATTACCAAATCGGGGTTAGATTAGAAGATCTAGCCAAAATTGCCCTTTGTACTCTTGAGGGCCATTATGAGTTCAAGGTAATGCCCTTCGGGTTAACTAACGCTCCAACCACTTTCCAATCCGCAATGAACGAATTGTTCCAGCCATGTTTGTGAAAGTTCGTATTAGTATTTTTTGATGATATCCTTGTATATAGCAAAACTTAGAGATAGCATGTCCGACACTTAGATGAAGTACTAACCATCTTGGAAGAACATCAATTTTTTGCGAAATTGTCAAAATGCACTTTTGGAAAAGAAGTGGACTATCTTGGCCATATAATATCAAAGGAAGGAGTCAAAGTCGATCCCAATAAGATTAAGGCAATCATCGAGTAGCCCAAACCAGATAACATCTTGAAATGAAGAGGGTTTCTAGGTTTGACAGGGTACTATCGAAGATATGTGAAGAATTACGCCCATAAAACGACCCCTCTAACAGATTTATTGAAGAAAAGTTCATTTCGATGGAATGATGAAGCAAACAAATGTTTTGAAGCATTAAAAAACATTATGTCATCAACACTACTATTGGCAAACCCGAATTTCACAAAACCCTTTGTAGTTGAGTGTGATGCTTCATGATTCGGGATAAGAGCAGTCTTGATGCAAGAATGTCATCCAATAGCATTTGAAAGCAGGAAGCTCAATAGAAAGAGAGTTTGAAATCCATGTATGATAATGAAATGCTTGCCATTATACATGCTTTGTCAAAATAGCGACAATACCTCCTAGGGAGCAAAATCTTGCTGAGAATAGACCACAATAGTCTTCAATATCTCCTACAACAACAAACATTGTCAATTGAACAATAAAAAATGATAGAAAAAATTGCTACATTTGACATGGAGATACTACATAAGCGAGGAAAGGACAATGTAGTTGTTGATGCCCTTTCCCTAGAGGATGAAGAAGTCAAGGCTTATGCAATCTTAGTCACAGTTCCAGACTGGTTGGATGAAATCCAAGGAGAATATGCCAAGGACCCAGACACCTGTGCCTTAATCAATGATCCTAATCAAGGTCAAAGATTTGAATGGAGGAATGACATCCTTTGGTATAAAGGAAAGATCTACTTAAGCCTCACATCTAGGTTTAAGACCATGGTGGTGATAGAATCTCATGATTCCTCTGCCGCAAAACATGTAGTTTTTTTCAAAACTTACTACAATGCCAGGCAATCCTTCTATTGGAAGGGGATGTATAAGGACATTCAAAAGTATGTAGTTGAGTGTGACACCTGTCAAAGAAATGAAAGCGAAAATGTCGTGACTTTAGGGCTACTCCACCTGCTTCACATTCCAACCTAGAAGTGGGAGGAAATCTCTATGGATTTCATTGAAGGGTTACCTGTATATGAAGGCAAGGACAAAATCTTTGTGGTAGTGGATTGATTAACAAAATATGCACATTTTATGGGTATTAAGAAAACTGACTCCGTTAAACAAATTGCTGAAGTGTTTTGTAAAAATATTTACAAATTACATGGATTTCCAAAAATCATCGTTAGTGATAGAGATGCCAAATTCACAAGCAATTTTTGGAAGGAATTCTGTAAACAAATTGGTATCACCCTTAACATGAGCTCAACATATCATCCTCAAACAGATGGACAAACGAAAGTCGTTAACATATGTGTGGAAGCCTATCTTTGTAGTTTCGTCGGTATAACTACACCTATCATAAGTCAACCAAAATGACACCTTTTCAAGCATTATATGGCTATGCGTCTCCCAGATGGAAGGAACTTGTTCAAGGTGATGCAAAAGTACCTGCAGTAAAAAGTCAACTTGAAGAAAATCAAAGAGTAATGCAAGTACTCAAGGATAATTTAACTATGGCACAAAATCGTATGAAACAACAAGTAGATCAACATAGAACAAAAAGAGATTTTGAAGTAGCAGATTGGGTATTTGTAAGACTTCAACCATACAAGCAATTGTCACTTAGGCAACAAGGAAAGAATAAATTAGCTACCAAGTTTTATGGGCCATACCAAATTATTCGAAAGATTATTCGAAAGAGTTGAACTCACAATATTTTTCATTTTTCAAATCTCAAAAAACAGTTGGGTCAACATCAATCTGCTCAGACGACACTTTCTACCTTGGATGAAGAAAGGAAACTTGTATTAGAACCAGAAGCCATCATGAACATCAGAGAAAGAAGACTACGTTCTAGCATTATCAAAGAATACCTTATTAAGTGGAAGAGTTGTCTAGGAAAAGATGCATCATGGGAAACTGAGAAGTTCATGTAGCAACATCCATCATTGTCCTGCTTTGAGGACAAAACATCTTGAAAGAAGACAATGTCATATACATTAAATAATATACAAAATAATTAAAAATATAAAAATATAAAAAAGTAAGAATATAAAATCTCTCTCTCTCTCTTTATATACAATGTTCCACCAAGTTTTCGGGACGCGGGGGGGGGGAAACGCACGTTGGGGACGTGTGGAGACCACCCCCAAATTTTAGGGAAATTCGGCGAGGGGGCCGTCGGGGTCATAAAAATTATAAAAAATATTAAAATTTTAAACTTATAAATGCTAAATATCATAATTCCTAACAATGCAAATTAATCTAACAATGTAAATTATTATTATTCTAACAAGTAGCTACACATGTGGCAATTCATCATGATCATTTTCAAATTGTACAAATTGTCATTTGAATCTTGATATTCATATTTGTACAAATATAGACTATTTTTCATTGAAAATCAAATCAATGATATTGCATGCAAATAGTAAATATTAAATATTAAATCTGAAATAGAAACTGAAACACTGAAACATCAACATTAAATTAGGATTGCTCAAAGAGTCAAAAATAGGAAAGAGTCAAAGACTTAGTCATCAGTATTACTAATCAATATCTAGAGTCAAAAGTAAAACTAACAAGTAACAATGGACACTGCAAACTAAAAGTAGCTGAAAGAAATCAGCACATAACAAACATCAAGGAGTCAACTCCATTGATTGGTCCTCTGCAACCATCTGCTCCATGAAGGCATCAGGACCATCAATGGGAATGTCATCATCTGAGTCTGAGTCACTCTCAGGAGTAACCAATGGCACACCAACCAAACCATGTTGCATCTCATCTGGTCCATCCTCCTCATCTATCTGTGCATCATCCTCTGGATCCACATCCCATCGTACAGCGGGTCCCATCCGATACTCTGGAGTCTTCCTGTGTGCAAGACGTAGGGCACTGTGCACTGCAACTAGCTTCTCATCTCTCCTAGAGGTAAGTCTATTCCTCTTGATAGAGTGGATGAAGCTATAGGTGGACCAATTCCTCTCAGCTGCGGAGGAACTAGCAATCTGAGACAACAAACGAATAGCAAGATGTTTGATCTCTGGAGCATCATCCCCATGCATGTCCCACCAACCAATGGGGTCATCCTGGCTTAAGTCGCTACGGTCTGCCTTGGCATTAGGCTTGTTGAAGGGACCTTCGAGACCTGCAAACTGAAGCCACTGTCTCCGAAGTGTTTGCCCCTCCTCTCCAGTGTACATCTTTGCAATGGCAGCTCGAAGACCCTTCTTGATCTCCGGATCTTGAATGGGAGCAATTCTACCAGGCCTAGAAATGTACCACTTTGGGTTGAGTGCATATGCTGCCATGTGCAAAGGTGTGTTCATTCGATCCCACCTACGCTGAATAATGGGTTGAATTTGGCTCATGTAGAACTCTAAGGAGGGATCTTTTTGACAAATGGCTTCCCTTACCTTACCCAACATGCTGTCAAAAGTCTCATAGATTTCTCCAAGACTAGGAGAATCAGTGTCTGTGTAGCGAATGACCTCAACTATAGGGCACAAGAATGAGACCAAATAAGTGCAATCTACCCACCAATCATTATCCAATATCTGAAGCCTTATCCTCTTCCCCTCCTCTGTCTTGGACTCTGTCCACCTATTCCAATCTGGAGTCACAACCATGGCCTGCAATGCTGGCTGCACCTCCAACATCCTCTCCAATAAGAGAAAATAGCTCGCATATCTAGTATCCGTGGGCTTGAGGAATTCCTTCCTCGAGTGAGCCCTATACATGGCTAAGGAGGTGTGGTGGTTGCAGATAAACATCTGGACATTGCTTGCAGCTAATACTAAGGTGGATACCCAATCAATTTTTCCAATGTCTTTTAGGGCATTGTTGAGAGCATGCACACAACAAGGGGTCCAAAATATATGCCTATAACTGCTCTGAACTAGTAAACCAGCTGATCTACACACTGCTGCTGCATCTGTCACAACCTGCACAACATTCTCAGGCCCAACCTCCTCTATAGCATCCCGAAGAAGCTCAAATTGGAAAGCTGCATCTTTGCGCTTTCTAGAACAATCAATAGCTCTGAGAAAGAATGGCCCATCTACGCATGTAACTATGATGTTAATAAGTGGACGTTTGTCAATGTCTGTCCACCCATCCATAACAATAGAGCAACCTGACTTCACCCATACCTCTTTCATCTGCTCTTTCTGCATAGAAATATTGGACACCTGCCTCTCTAAGGTCACTGTCCTCACCTTGTGCTCACCTGGGGGCGCATATGAGGGTCCCGATGATGCAATAGCACGGACCATCTTTTTATAATAAGGAGAACGAGTAACATGGAAAGGGATGCCATTGGCAAAAAGGAATTTGCCAATGGCATCATCTGTATCATCGCGGCTAAGCTTGCCATACATCCCTGTAATGGTTGGTCCTATAGCACAAGAACGAGAAACCTTCCTTCTTGATGAAGATGTCTCAATAGGAGATGGTGGAGGCATACAAGTGGATCGGTTAGCTTTCCTCTTAGAACTTTCTTTTGCACTGTGATGTTCTTTTGACATGACATTTTGGCTAGAGAATGTGCCCTTAGCATCTGCTGCCAATTGCAACCTCATAAGCTCATTTCTTTGCATCAAGGTTAGCTTCACGCACACAGAAACCCCTTTGCCACCAATGCTCAAAAGGTGTTGTCTAACCCGACTATAACTTCCAACCCATGGATGGTTACAAACATTGCACACCCAATGACGTGATCCACCACCTTTCTTGCCTTTCCGGTTGGTTGAGGGATCATCTACTATGCTTGCATAAAGCAACAGTGGTTTCTTGGGATCAAATGTCCCCTTTGCATATTGAGCCAAGGACTTTGATGGGGTAAGATTGGCATTGCCTTCTCCTTCACTTCGACTTAACTTGTTTGATGAGGGAGTTCCACTCCCACTCCCAATCTCTGTCCCAAGTCCAACACTATAGTTACCCTTTGTCTGAAAACCATATTCAGATTCACTGTCACTGCTGTCACTACTATTGCATTGGGTAGAGTTGCTCATATTGCTAGTTTATGGCAACCTGCTGCAACAAAGCTTTAAACTTTTAATTTTAAATTTTTTATTGCTGCAACTTGTAAAATTGTTAGTGTTTTCCTAAAAACTTCATTGCTGTTTATTAAAATTTAAAACCTAAAACATAATTTTAATTTTTTAACAACCTAGTATGCTAGAGCCGAGCACCTATTAAATTAAAAAATTTCAAAAGATAAAATTTTAATTAATAAATTACAAACTTTTAAAACATAAAATTTAAAAATTAAAAAACTTACAAACTGTTAAAAGTTAAAAGTTAAAATTGAAAAATAAAAAATTACAAACTATTAAACTTGAAACTTAAAATTAAAAAAAATAACCAACTGTTAAAACTTAAAATTAAAAATAAAAATAAAAATCTACCTCTTTCCTGTGCAGCAACCTCTTCACGGCGTCGAGAACTTCAGGCCTGCGGGCGCTCTCTTCACACTGCACAGCTTCTTCACAATGCCGGGTCTTCCCTTCACGGCTCTCACGAGTCACAACCCTCTCTTCACGACCGCGGGCAAGTTCTGTTCACGGCCACGGGCTTTGGAATAGGCTCTCTTCACGGGTCGACGACTCTGCAACAGGCGAAGATTCACGGGTCGGGCTCTTCAGAGAAAACTCTCCATAGCGCCGGTTTTACTTTCTCCTCACGCGGGGTCGACTACAGAGACCGACCTGTTCAATACTCAGACGCGGTGTTCAATACTTAGATGCGGCGGCCTGAATACTCAGCGACGGGTAAATGTGGCCTATGCAAACTTCACGATGGGCTGTAGCCTGTTTCACTCGCGGGACTTGCGGGTCAATGTAATGAAGGTAAGTAGTAGTCGGTAGGTTTAATATTAAAGTTATTTTGCATTATTTTATTGTTTGTTTGTTTTGTTTTTTTCCTGCGTTTAAAAAACAACAAAAGACAAAAATCGTGGGGGGGTGCGTAGACGCCCCCCAATTTCGGGAAGGAGCGCCTAGACGTCCCCCATGGCCGGAGTGACCTTCAAAACCCCGGGACGCGCTCCCCTGTGCGTTTCATGAAGTTTCCTTTTTTTGGGGGCGTTGAGAAACGTTTCAGAAGGAGCCCCCAAGCCCCCGGGGCGTGGGGAGCTGGGGGGGCGAGCTCTCGACCTGGGGAGGCGAGTCCCCGTGGAACACTGTTTATATATATATATAATAAAAAATTATTATGAAACAATGTTACTTTATGAACAATCACGTAAAAAGGCTTATATAATCCAAAAAGACTTGCTGTAAAAATCATCACCGGACGTTATTATAAAAATATATTTATTTATCAGATTTTCAGAGTTATTTTCTTTTTGCTTGCTTCAGCTTCAGAATATCTCTGCTCGCTTCATAGTACTTATGAGAAGTTCTAAAGTTGAGTCTAGGGGACTCAAGTTAGAAGCAATTGGAAGAGAGCTTATCTCTTCTAAGTTGGCACGTGTGGATCATTTGAGATCTTGAGGGCTCCTTATGAAGGAAGGAAGGGCGCTATATCTCTTCTATGACATGTATGGACCATATTCATCACAAGAAGACATAACGACTTGATAAAAGGTCATGTAAATCTTGTGCCCATGAAGAAAGGGTCATAAAGACCTAGCACCCACCTAGAAGAGGTCATGAACACCTTATGAAAAGAAAGACATAAAGTACTAGTGCCCAAGTCAAGTGAAGAATAAAAGAAGAAAGTTCCTTATATATGACGATGTACTTGAATTAGCACATGTGGACCATGGATACCAAGAGAAGGGGCTAAGGATTTGTATAAGGGTGACTTACCCAAAGAGGGTGGGTCAAAATCCCACAATGAACCACAACTAATGTACCAAAGTGTTAAAAGCCCACATTGAAGTAAAAAGGGACTTCACATATGAATCTTCTTTTATTATTTTGGATCCTTTGACTTAAGGAAGTCACCCAAAGATGGATTATAAATATGGAACACTCTCAAGGCATCAACTCACTCATTCATGATCATTCACTTCTGTCCAAAAGAATTTGTTGGGTATGTGCAGCTGGTGGTCATTTTCTTCATCACATTTTTCAAGGGTTTTGATCATCTTTAGACCTGCCTTCTATTTTTGTGGCTGCCGAGGGTTGTAGCAAGCCTGTCTTCTCCTCTAGGAGGGAACTGAGGTATGTCTCATGTCCTAATCTTCATCTACAGACTTGTTCTCTTGTTCCCTTGTTCCCTTGAAGTTGACGTGGGCCCCTTTGAGCAATAAAGGGCTACCAAAGTGTAATACAACCCTAGCAAGGGCTGTTATGGTTCAGACTCATCCCTAATAGGGCTGTCATCTCTTTTGGAAGGGTGTCGAGTATTGCAGCAAGGTTGCCATGGGTGAAACCCAGCCCTAGCAAGGGCGACCAAGTGATTACAGGAGGTAGCTGAGGGTTTCTATAGCAGTCCATAACATCCTCAGGGTTCTGCACAACCTTCAGTGTCCCACAGTGTCAACACAGGCTGTTAGCATTCTAGTACGAGGTCATGTTGACTGTCTTGAGAATTTGGCAGGTAGATTTAAGTCATAAGGGGCTAACGCACAACGACAACAACATGCTGTTGGGTTCATCATGCAGATTAAGCCCCAAGTAGGGTTGCTACAGAATTACAGTGGTCAGATCTAGGGCTTACATCATTTGCATCAGTAGGGTTTGCATCAACAAACAAAGTCCATTCTTCTTGGTAGTTTTATCTTCAGACCCTCTTGGTATAAGTACCCTAAAGGGCTTGAAACATACTATGTAGCTCTGGAACAATCAACAAGGGTATTGGATCAGTCAACATTTAGCAATAATTATATTTTTGAGGGATGACATCATCAAGGTTAGGGCTGTCATCATCTACAGCAGTCCTAACATTTATCAATGGGCTACATTCAGACTTCAGAGGGTTCATCTCTTGTATGACAGAGATCTATATCAGCATTCAGAGAATTTGCTACAGTGATCTGACACGATGAAGGAAGAGTAGCATTTGAAGCAGTGCTTGCTTCTTCAGCTTTATATGAAAAGATAAGTACTTGGTCTTTCTATTGTTTACCCGCATCTGAGAAGGGTTTAATGTTTATGGTCATGATGTATACTTGTTCTTCTATTAATGAATCTATCATAAGAAAGGTTGCTAGGTTTTTCCCTTAGGAGGAGAGAGGGTTTTTGAATTTTCTCAGGGTAAATAATCATGGTGTCTACTGTGCATGTTTATTATGATGTGATGTGTTTACTTTCTGCTTTATTTAGTTTACTGTCATACTGCTCACAAGAAATTAGTATGGTTGATACTTTCATGTGTGATTGTGTTAACGATTTTTTTTGATAAAACACACATAATTACCTGCTTATGAAAGTAGTTAAAAATTCTACACTAGGCAATAACAGATTACCACTTAAGAAACTTCTATCTAGCCCCTTTCATGTACTCTTTAGACGCATTGGGCATCCTTCTGTAGCCTAAGCAAGAACTAAATTAGGGCATTTATGGGGACATCTCCAAACAATATGCCAAGGTCTCCCAGACAAGGCCATCAGAGAGCCTTGACTCGAAGATTCTATCTTGAACACTCCTTGCTTGTCCCTCATAGACCCAGACTTTGGACAGAGATTAATCACCATATACTGCGTACCACTTACAAGAAGAGACAGAGACAAAGTTCTTATGTATTGCTTAAACAGTATTCTCCTTAGCATTGTCATCAATAGAGATAGTATTGGGTTTTGTGCAACAATGTTTGTAGAGATGGCACAACACGAGTTTGCATTGTAAAGAAGGTGCAGTTATGTAGGAGAGTAGAGGGTGCATGCACCAATCTTAGTATATTTCTAATATTAGCACTGTAGTTCCATATCTAGTTTTAGTAGTTCTAGTTTTAGATGGAGTTTGTTTATTGTCATAGTTTTGCTTCTATTAGTCTTAGCATACATTTACTATTATTAAAAGAAGGTGCAGATTTCTAGGATAGTTGGGGCATTTTGCATGGGAGTTGTTGTGCACATATATATAGGAGGCATCAATAGGTTTGCTTGATGTAGTTTATCTCTAGAAGGAGGTGCACTTTTCTTGGCACTCGTCCATGTAACTAGGATGCACTACGTGTGTTCAAATTAGGGTTAAGGTTTGATATAGTGAAACCAAGTGCTTCATGCATGTGACCAAATAAATTGTATCTTTCCCTCTTCTTCCTATTCTATAGATGAGATGCAGGGTGCACCACTATGTTGGTTAGTGAGTTTTTGGCTTTGAGCTATTGTAGTGTATTTTCTTCTTTTCGTATTCTCTTGAAGATATATATGATAGATATGTGTATTTGCAATTATCATGTTCTATAGTATGTGCTTGTACATTCTAGTATTTGAAGATTGTTATTTTGATAGGTTCCAAGCTTTAAAGTTACCTAGAGTCTTAGGGTTATTCTTTCAATGCATAATCTACTTACCAAAAATTAACATGGTATCAGAGCACTCTTGATGAAACTTCCTAGCAATTATTGTCAGGATAGGATGTCAACTTGTAAGAGGGAGTTGTTGGAGGGGTGGGATGCCCAAGCTCAAGTGATTGAAGGAGATCTAAACCTGAGAAATTTTAAATGGTGAGATGCCCAAGATCTTCTAGTAATTTGAAGGTTGTGTTTGATCTTAGTCGTTGATCCATTTTTGTGTTTGTTTTAAGAGTTGTAGTGATGACTATTCATGTTCTTTAAGATTGTCACATGTTGGAGGGCACTTTCAACTTTGTTCCATGGAAGTGCAAGCTGTAGAATCTCTTGGCAGAGGTTGAACTGTGGTACCTTGTGGAAAGGAGGTTGTACTTACCACATATCCCAAGGATTTGGTTGAGCACAACAGGAAATTGACAAATTGTTCAAAGTGAAACAAATTGTTTTGGATTCGTCGAAGGATCATCTAATCCCTCACATTGCAGAGAGGAAGATGGCTAGGGAGATAATACTTCCTTTATCGCCTTGTACTAGAGTGAGTTCTAGTTCTAGAGTATGTTCCTTCAGATTCCTAGGTTGTAGATGCCTTGACTAAGCTCCTGGCAAGGAAGTGTGAGCTGTTCAGGGAGAGATTAGGCTTGGTGGAGAACGCTTTCCTCACAAAGAGGGAGTGTTAGAGGTCTTACCTATGGCTCAGACAATATTCTGGTGTACCGGTGATGTAGATTTGTACAATAGCAACTCTCTTAAGTAGAGATCAGCTCGGGTTCTGTGCAACAGTATTGGTATAGAAATTTTGCAACACTAGTTTGTAAGGTGGAGGCAGCGCAGTTTGGTAGGAAAGTAGAAGGCCATTCTTAGTATACTTCTTGTTATAACTTATAGCATTGCTGTCCCACATTTATTTTCAGATTTAGTAGTTCTGGTTTATTGTCGAAGTTTTGCTTTTATTAGTCTTAGCATACATTTACTATTATTAAAAGGGACGCAGATACCTAGGTTACCTAGGTTGTTGCATCGGAGTTGTCTATTCCTAGATGAAGATGTAGATCTCTAGGAGACACTGATAGGCTTGCTTCTTGTGGTTTATCTCCAAAAGTAGGCACGCTTCTCTTGGCCCTCTTATCTATGCAGATAGGGTGCACTAGGTGTCCAGATTAGGGTCAGGTTTTGTCATAATCATATGAAGCGCTTCATGCATGTGAGTAGATACATTGCATCTTTCCCATGTCTTCCTAATCTAGAAAGTAGATGTAGGGTGCATCGTTGTGTTGGTTAGCAAGTTTTTGGTTTTGACTTTTGAGCTATTCTAATGTATTTCTTCTTTCCATATTTAGTAGAAGATTTATGTGATTGTGAGCTCAGATTTGTGTATTTGATGCTATATTTTTCTGTATTTGATGCTATATTTTTCTGTATGTGTTTGTAGATTCTAGTATTTGAAGATTGCTGTTTTGATAGGTTTCAAGATTTATAGTTACATAGGTTTCAGGGTTATTCTTTGAGTGCATAATTTCTTACCATGGTATGAAAATTGACAAGAATTTCATCTTTTCTTTAGATGCCCTCTTTTCTATGAGATCAAAGAAATTATTCCTATTGAATAGAAGTTTCCTATGATTAGACATTATTTTACATTTGAATTTTTTGTCCATGCTTAGATTCTGTCATTGAGGTACTCAAAACTTCTGATTTCAGGTTTTGCATATGGATAGAAATGATTATTATGGAGGAGAATCTGCATCTCTCAATCTTAACCAGGTATTTACTCTTAATTATTGTTATCCTTTATCAGGAAATGTTAAGCGTGTCTAATGTGAATGACAATTTTTGTATGTCTTACTTCTGATGTGCAGCTTTGGAAAAAGTTCAGAAGCAACAACAGCCCACCTACACATCTTGGATCTAGCAGAGATTACAACGTTGATATGAGTCCCAAGGTAAGATAAAAGTAGAAAGTATCCTATGAAGGTCCACCTAAACCAATTTATCTTGTCGGACGTGTTAAGTTCCTTTTATGGCAGGGGAAACCAGCTCTAGGATATATATTTACTGTTCACGGAAATCTATTAGATGTGGAATTTTGCTGTGACAAGCAGGTGGGTAAAATATGTGAAAGACATTTGACATGGTTTTGCTGATAGATTAAAGTCCTTGATGGCTAACTTAGAGTGTAGAAGTGATATGTGATTTGTTTCAAGAACATTATTCATTGCAAAAGGTTAACATAAGCTGATTATCATCATTATGTATATGATATTGAGGTTGTTTGGTATAGAAAGGTTTCCTAGGCTAGCTTTTGCTGCTAGGTTTGGATCTTCTCTTGACTACAATGTATTAAGTTGATAGGAGTTAGAGCACATTTGTTAGAAACTTTCATGGAAGCAAAGACAATTGGTGGACACCAATGTTATCGGAACTGGACCGGTCATCGAACCGGCGAAGCCCAAAATGTGAACCGGACCGGAAACCGGACCGGAACCGGCAAAAAACCAGGTAAAAAACCGGCTGACTAAAAAATACATAAAATATTCATATTTTGTAAAAAAACATATATATTCATGTGCATACATATGAATCCAGACCATTAACTGAGCGCTTACTTAACCAAGTGAAAGGAACAAACTATAAGTGGATCACTTCCCTGGAATACTGCAAGAATACTGCCTGAGATCATTTTACAGGGCTGCCTGGACACGAGTTAAAAATATATCTGCTTCATTTGCAGTTAGATCGAACTTTATAAAATATTATGCTGCAAGTTTGAAACCCCATTGGCTCTGGAATTAGTCTGCTGTGACTTGCATCAATCCTCAGGTTCTGTGTGTTGGAGAGGATGATCACTTTTCAAACACAGATAGATCAGAAATAGGTCTGAGGGTCTTGTGATCCAAAATATGTTTCTTTTTGATTGATCTGAATTGATCTGAATTGATGATATGTTTCTTTTTCTTTTATTTGTGTATCCTCATAGAACCCTCTTTTATTACCAATATGGACTGCTGAAGTGTCCCTCTACTGGAGGTGTGGTATGGTTTAATCTTTGTTCAACTGCCTTGCTGCTTGTTAATGCATTTAATATTTCATATTCTCA
>LPNX010793370.1:215141-233949 GCA_001517045.1 Pseudotsuga menziesii | reverse complement strand
CCTCAACAAGTAACCACTACAAGGCTCTCACAACTCACCAATAAATGGTGACTATTTCCTCTGCAATTTCAGACACTCTCCATAGATGACAGTCTACCCAAGTGCGCCCTCTTTTAGGTTGTATTTTTGTTTTTTGTTTTTTTTAATTTGAAAAAACGTGGGTCCCTGCACGCGGCCATACGACAGAGTATGGACCGGCCGGTTCCGTACGGAACCGGCCGGTTCAGTGCCTGGTTTGGTCAAATTTCCGGTTTTTTAAATTTTTTTAGGAAACCGGACCGGTCAACCCTGTGAACCGGTCAGACCGGCCGGTTTTGCCGGTTCCGATAACACTGGTGGACACTGTTTGACCTTTAATTGCCAGTTACTAAAAGTATAATGTAGGTATTACAGCGATCAATTTTTATTTACTGATAACAACGGAAACATTTCGCCAAACCCTTGCAGATGTTATGGTGGTTGTTGGGATAAGGTAGATCTGTCAAATTCACAACCTCAGACTTCTTCTTATACCCACAACTATTCTCTCATGCTATACTTCTACAATGCCATACACTGTAATACAACCTCCCTTAATCGCTTAAGGTAATTGTTCTTATTGCTGGCAGTAGAAATGTCACCAAATGCTTGCTCTTCTTACCACGAGGATGTGCATGGGTAGATAGCAATTGCTAATGCTCTAGGCGTTCCTTATTGATGAAATCGATAGGCTGGTTCTTTCCCATCTTGTTGGCCACTTCCGACAGTTGCTGATGGTTGTTACAAATTCTCTTCCTCTCACATGTCACATTCAAAGGAATAACTATATGGTTTAAGAATGTGATCATGTGCAAATCAATGCAATGTTTGCACAAGTAACATGGATATCTTTGTTAGTGTATAACTCTCTCTATGGAAAAATCATCTGCAATGAATTGAAGGAGCTACAAAAAGATAATATAATATAAGATAAGATAATTTTATTTATGTCAACAAATGACAACAAAAGTAGGTCAATGGGACTGTGCTGTACCATGATAACAATACAAAGTGGGAGCTGAAAAGCAGCTTCTATAAAAAACTCAAACCTAACCTAACCTAACTCCCGAAATGTAGAACCAGTGCTGGAGAAAAATAAACAAAGAGAGATATGAAGAGAGTTGATCCAAGAAAGGAAGATGTATAAAGGGAGTGGATCCGAGAGTTGTGGTGCAAAAATGGGGAATCTGTCATTGTCATGGGGCATTGGAAGCATTGGTAGTATCTCTCTACCATCCGAGGCCAATTGAAGGAAGCTCAAAAAAGTACTCTGTTTGGAGGAAGTCTGGAAGAACTAGAAGAGGAACTGCAATGGGTAGTGCGTCATTGCCTGGTGTTGGAGGAGCTAGTTGGTGAGCTGACTAGACTAGTTAGCCGACTAATTAGAGATTAGGTCGGCCTCCAAAGGTCGTGTTGGTTGACTGAACCGATAAGTAGTTATTCATAACTGTTTTGTAATCATATATAATAGGCTGTTGAGCCAGATACGAACTTGGTTCGGTTTGATGTTTGTATGAACCCATATGTGTTTTATGTAATATAAAGCTGTTATTCGACCTATTATCCTTGTCTCTTTTGTTTGTTATGATTATATGAATCTTTATGTGTATTATTGGTAACTTAGTGATCTGACTGATTACAACATTGGTTCCGTTGTCGGTAGTACACATACAGATGAAAAGACCATTAGCAGATGATCTCAGAGCAAGAGATTAAGGACTGGTGGGAGCGTAAAATCGCAAACTATTTGCAGAACTACGCTTGGAGAAACAAGTTGACTATTGACCAGACGAAGGAGAAATTCTTCATTGAAACGCATGAAAAGTTTGTAGAATTGGTGCCTCAGTTTTTGAAGAAATTACTGGATGAAAAAGCCGGTAGACACTAAGGAACAAGAGTTGCTCCAGAAACTGATAAGAGGAGGACGAACAAACCTATCAGAGTGGTTTGAGAAAATCACAGACGAGTTTTGTCAGGAACAGGCCGTGGAAGAGAGTCTCGATCGAAGCTATCGAAAAGAGGTTCTATACCGACTTTATCGAGCAGTTCCTTTGCTCACTGTCGACCCTTTTGTTTAGATTCCTAATCGACAGAGGAGTAGGACATATTGTTGAACCTCGTCCATCACTGATTGAACTGCCACTGAATCTGGGCGGAGAAGCAGAAAGCGTGGGAGAAGTTCATTGCCGAAACAGAGTGGAAGTACTTCTCGAACAAATAGACAGAACTATCCGGGCTTACTAAAGCATCGGGTAGGCTATGGGGGGGTAGCTGGTCATGTGTTGGGGTGGAGTAGAAGGATTCTAGTCGACATTAAAAGGAACCACCAACAATGAACAGTCGGGCCAAGAAAGAAATAATTCGGACGGTGACTCACAAAAGCACTTTGGATTTGTAGAAAATAGAGAGAGATAAGAGGTAGAAGAGAAGGGAGGAACGAAGAGAGCAGGCCATTGCGTTGCAGAGAAGAATGAATACCAGGGTGACTGAACATGAAAGACATCCGTCAGAGTCGGGTCATGACCGACAGGAAGATGGCGTAGATGAGGAAGAAGTATAACCAATGGAAGAAGATCTGTGGATAGAGCAGCGTGAAGCTCTCCATATTGAGATACCCCAGGAAGTAAGACCTCTATCTCCAGTTAATCCAAACCCAAGTGCTCGAGTGCAGACCATTGTCTAAGAGGACCTAAGGCTACGAGCTGGTGAGTTCGACGTATGGAATCGACTAGACAACGAAGGAAACGATGTCGACCATCTGGTAATTCGTCGACTTGAGGAAGGAAACTAGGTCACATTCCAAATGTACCCGTCCAACCAAAGTATCAACTTACTCTACCCAGGCAATGAAGGAGCACCCCTTTGCCAAACACAGCTTTAGGAAATATAGAACAGTCGGATTTACGTAGGAGAATATCTGAGCTACAACAATTACCTTGGACTTCGGCAGAAGAAGTTGAATTGATCCGACTACTTGTCGAGGAGAAATCGACAAATAAAAATTCCGACGGGAACGAGAGTTTCGTTGAAACTAGCTGTGACCAACACAGAGCCGTAGAGAATATCCCACCACCCCCACCACCACCGCCTGAAGCAGACGCCGACGACATGGGGCATGACGCAGCACACATCCCCCTCTTTGAGGGTGATGAGGATCCCATACGACATTGGTTCGTCTATGAATCGACATGGGAGGCTAACACTGTAACTAGTGAAGACAGATAGATGGCGCAGTTCACTGGTGCCTTACGGAAGAGGGCACTAACTTGGTATATGACATATACCGAGAAGACACCTAACGCAACCAAGGCAGAAATTAAGCAACAGTTCTTATCCTTCTTCAAAACACTAGATGCTAAGCATTTGGCGGCAGAAAAGCTGAAAACAACTGTTCAGAAACCCACACAAACTGTTCGGGACTATGACAAGTGATGGAAGGACCTATTGAGCTAATTAGACTGTAACACTGATGAACAACTTTTAATTCAATGGTTTCTTGTAGGACTTGTACAGAAGATCCGAAGACATATAAGTCTGGACACATTTAAATCATATGAAGAAGCACTCATGAAAGCACTGCAGGTTGAGATGGACGATGACTATCCAACACATCTTGTCAACAACCGCATTGAGGAGCAGTTGGAAATCATGCAAAAATCATTAAGATAACTGAACCTCAAAGGTCAGGACACATCTGGTGCACAACCTGCTCGACGACCGGACATACCAAAGACAACTGTCGACAAGAAATCAATCGACAAGATGTCCATTTTGTTCAAACAAAATGTTTCAGTGACATTTGCCAAGAACATGGGTCACACATGACGAAGGACTGCCCTTATAATATGAAAAATGGAAAAGCTTCATGGTGTGTGATTTGTGAGGTAAAACATCATGTGACAGTCGACTGCCATTTGAACCTAAAGAATCGACAAAATTACCATGCAGTCTACCAGACAAACGCTGTTGCTCAAAACAATGATAATATATCGAGGAACAATGAACAAAATGAACCAAGTAACCAACGCTACGAAGGTCGGAGATACGAGCATCGGTATGACAATCGTCGTGGAGGATTTGGAGGTCGAGGCCGATTCAATGGAAATCGGGACAATAGACCACAACGACCCATCCAGTGTTTTACATGCTATACTGAAGGCCACCGATACGCAGATTGTCTGTATAAAGATCGGACCGACCTGAAATTTTGTACTAGTTGTGGAGTGGACGATCACTCGCTAGAGGATTGTCCCACTATACTTGACAAAATTAGTAAGAAGAAAAATGTTAATGTCTTGTCGTGTGTCAAGAAATGTGATATAATTCATACAAAGAATTTACATGTAGTCCCTAGACAAGGAACAAAGACGGGTAATGATAATCCACGTATAAGTAAAATTAAAAACAGAGATGATTATCCTAATCCCATAAAACAAAAACAATTGTACAATGATGCATCAAATATGTTCCAAGAGTTCGCCCGACAAGAAGAAATTAATAACAATCGACAAGATGTCTCACAAGAATTACTTAACCTAATACATAATGACAAATTAGTGACACAATTTATTGATCTGGAAATTGAGGGATATCACGTTCGACAAGTCGTTCTCGACTTTGGATACCAAGTAAATATTATGACACGAGATACATGGGAACAACTAGGCAGACCTCGACTAAACGAATCAGGCATATATCTCAAATTAGCAGATCAAGGACTGATCCAACCTATCGGCGTATGGCACAATGTCGACACAACTATTAAACGAATTACCACAAAAGTCGATTTCAAAATCATCAACCCGAAAGAAGGATCTAGTTCTTTCCCAGTCTTGGTGGGCTGACCATGGTGTCGAAAGATGAAAGTATCGATCTCGTTAGACAAAGAGAGGATAAAGCTCAAAGGAAACGGACAAAAAGTTGTTGTCCCCACTCACCCTTCTCAAGGTGAACCTTGGACTGAACTGATAGATGAAGAAGTTGACGTTCGACAACTCAACAAAATCCAAAATAACAAAGACTATATTGAGCCAAACATTTACAGGGAACTTCACTTAGGGAACCAAGACTCAGTTGGATATAATTCGGATGCAAAATTATACGATTGGGAGATAGAAAATTATGAAACTCAAGCACGAGGATGTTGGACTATCCAAGCTATATCAAAGAAACCGACTCGATAATGCTTTTTGGTGTCCATCATTCCAAAAATATTTGAAAGAAAAATTAGGGAATATCCTTCTTTAGCACCGATTAAAACAGAAAATAAACAGCCTCTTCGGTGTAAAGAAAGAAAGTCACCAGTACTCCATATCGAACAAGTTTCTAAAAACTTAGGAAAGCACGACCGACTACAAAGCTTGGTTGAGACGTTTACAGGTCAAGCTGCTTGATGGTGGGATACCCATCAGTCGAGGCTACAAATGTGGACAACAACTTCGACATACTTTGTTGAGAGATTCGGAGGAAGGAAGCTAACTAAACAGGCACAAATACCAGTGTTCACACAAGGGCAAAACCCTGAAAATCACATAAGTATATGCGAAAGGGAATGGAGAAGACTTGGGTACAAAGACGAACGAACATGGCCACACTTATTTCCATCCACACTTGACGACTTACCAAACAAATGGTATAAGATGGAAGAAGCTCGAGGCGAAACATTCATATGGCACGAACTTAAGGAAAATTTCATTAAAGACTTTAGATTCATACCGAAAGATTCCAAACTGGTCGAAGCAATAGAACAAATAAAAACATTTATACAACCGACTGTTCATCATACTTTGACACAAAACCATAACCGACTGAAAGCATCTTGTAATAACATTTGATCGAATAGAATACCACAGTCGACAAGACTTCGACTGGAGAATGAGCACACACATGGAAAAAGCTTTCAGTGGAAAACTGATCATTCAGAAATAGTAAAACCAATTAAAAAAATACTCAAAGTTGAGTCGACCAACATAGAAGATACCGACAGGATGACAGCAACAGGCTTCCCTGCATCATTTTCACATTTTAAAGAAGGAAGTCGACAAATCAATGAAAGCAAGGCGCCATAATGGATGGATGCGAAAGTTAAAACCAAAGAAGTTGACATCTCTAATGATGATCGACCAAAAATGGCACGAATAGGTGATTATTGGAACGTTGAACAAACAGTCGAAATAGTTAACCTACTTAACGAATTTCAGGATGTCTTTGCCAATGACTATAAAGACCTTAAAGGATTAGTACAAGAGATGGGTGAAATGAAAATAGACATAAAACTTGATGCAAGACTGATTAAGAAAAGGCCTTACAAATGAACTTACAAATACAAGGAAATAGTGAAAAAAGAGATTGACAACATGTTAGCAGTAGGGATCATATATCCAATCGACCAATCGGAATGGGCAAGCCCTATGGTCGTCCAACCAAAAAAGCACGACCCGACAAAATTACGAATCTGTGTTGATTTCCGAGAGCTAAATAAAGTCACCTTAACATATCCATTTCCAACTCCAGTCGCAGATGGAATTTTAAATGAAGTCGTAGGACATGAGTGTTACTCTTTTACAGATGGATTTTCAAGATATAATCAAGTCCTGATTGCTAAAGAAGACTAGAAGAAGATGACATTTGTCTGTGAATTCGGTTCATTTGCTTACAACGTCATGCCATTTGGGCTAAAGAATGCACCAGCTGTATTCTCAAGGATAGTGGTCAAAGCATTTCAAGAATACGTATACAAAACAATGGCTGTATACTTTGACGACTGGACGATTTACTCCATGTTGAAGGATCATTACAAGTGGCTAAGACTAATGTTGGAAAGATGTCAACAAATCCAACTTTTACTCAATATAAGGAAATGCATCTTTTTGACCCCCATCAGAATTTTCTTAAGACATATCGTATGCAAGGAGGGTATCAAAGTCAACTTTGCCAAAATAAAAATCATCCTCGACCTAAAACCCCCAGTAAACCCAAAACAAGTTAGAGTATTATTGGGACATATGGGATATTATAGAAAATTCATTCGTCACTACTCAGATATGACGTGCCCGTTAGAAGAGCTATTGAAAGAAGACCAAGAATATGACTGGATTGAGGAATGCGATGCTTCCTTCAACACGTTGAAGAAAAAATTAGTCGAAGCACCCATTCTCAGATTCCCAAACTGGTCAGTTAAATTTCACGTCCACATTGATGCATCATGCATATTAATAGGTGCAATATTCATGCAACTTGGAGATGACGGGATGGACTATCCAATTGTGTATAGCAGTCGAAAACTAAACAAGGCAGAACGTAACTATTCATCGACAGAAAGAGAGGCTTTAGGAATGGTATTTGCACTACCGAAATATCGACATTACCTATTAGCTAATCCTTTCATATTCTACACAGATCACCAAGCTTTAAAATACTTGGTAAACAAACCCTTACATCATGGAAGAATATGTTGTTGGTTGTTACTGTTTCAAGAATTTGAGTTCGAAGTAGTAGTTCGACCAGGGAAGCTAAATGTCGAACTCGACCACTTGTCGAGAATCAACACGAGAGAGGAACCGACAGGAGTCGAAGACGATCTTTCGGATGCACATCTATTTCGAATAGAAGTTGTACCAGCACAACTAGAAGAAATAGCTCAATTTCTAGAGAATGGTTAGGCACCTGAAGGTATGAGCACTAAAATGAAACAAATTCTAGCAATGAAGGCCGCACCATACACTCTAATTACTGGATTCCTATATAAAATGGACTTGGATGAAGTACTCCGTTGATGTGTCTTAGAGCATGAAAGAGAAAATATAATGCATGAAGCGCACTATAGACCAGCAGGAGGACATTTTCAGTCGGACATGACTGCC
Organism: Pseudotsuga menziesii; assembly: GCA_001517045.1. Classification (NCBI taxonomy): domain Eukaryota; kingdom Viridiplantae; phylum Streptophyta; class Pinopsida; order Pinales; family Pinaceae; genus Pseudotsuga; species Pseudotsuga menziesii. The sequence goes on along the minus strand of LPNX010793370.1, from coordinate 226,069 downwards.
AAAAAGATCCAACAGTCGGGACTATGGTGGCCAACATTACACAAAGATTGTCGAAAGTTTGTTAGTAAATGTGATCGCTGTCAACGTTTAGGTCGACCTTTACCTAGTACTGAGATGCCTTTAATTTCGGTAAACCCAAGTCTAACATTTGAAATTTGGGCTATCGACTTTACTGGACCATTTCCAGTCCTAGCAAGAAAGACAGGCGCACGATATATCATAACAGCAGTGGAATATGTTACTAAATGGGCAGAGGCATAACCTGTCGAAACCTGCTCTAGTGAAGTCGTTGTCAAGTTCATATATGAAAATATAATTACTAGATTTGGTTGTCCATTGACCTTAATCAGCGATCAAGGATCACACTTTATTAACAAAACTATTGCAGCATTGACAAAACAATTCAAGATCGGCCGTAGACAATGTACAGCTTATCACCCTCAGTTTAATGGGGCAATAGAAGCATTTAATAAAACCCTAACAAGAGGCCTAACAAAAATCTGTAACACTGATAAAGATGACGGGAATGAAAAAATTCCTGCTGTCCTATGGATGATCCACCGACCAAACACCATTTTGACTAGTCTATGGCCAAGAAGCAGTCGTCCCCCTACACTTCCGACAGCAGACACCGGTAATAGCCGACATATTACTTATTAATGTCGAAGAAGCAAAGAATGACCGACTAATGCAACTAGCTAAGTTAGAGGAAGACCAACTTATGGCTATACAACATCAAGAAATTCAAAAAGAACAACAAAAAGCATGGCACGACCGAAACATTAAAAATAAAAATTTGTTGGTTGGAAGTCTTGCACTATTGTATAACATTCGGGCGAAAGGCAAACCAAAGAAACTCCACATAGAGTGGATGGGACCCTATATCGTTGAGAAAATCACTGCCAACGGATCAGTCCGATTGAGAACATTACAAGGTAGAGTATTTTGGAAACTGGTAAACGGTGCCCGACTAAAGCGGTATCAAAACTGAAAAAATCGAAAAAAAAATAAAAATAAAAAAAGAAATGGTTGCATAACTGCTAATGAAATCTATAAAAACCAGAAAAACCTGAAACTAAAAAAAGAATCAAAGAAGACCAAAATGACAGGAAATCTAGAAAGACGTAGCAAAATGCAATTTGACAATAATAGACAATTCCATCATCGACATACCGCGTATCGACCATACAATCGACATCGACAAGAGGATCAAAAGGTCCAATCAATCCATCATGACTATGGTCAGATGGAGCACCAAAACCAGAGCGCATTAAAAGAGCCTTCAATAGAGCGTCCTTTACCATCAAATCCGCCATTAATAACTCCATCGACAAGATCGCCATCCGCTCCACCTATAAATACTACATCGGACAAAGATTTCATACCACTTTACAAAGAACTAGAGCGACAGATTTACCAGACCTCCGAGAGCAAATTACCCATGAAGAAAGCTAAGCTAGAAACCGACAAGATGGCCCCAAAGCAAACTAGAGGCATGACAACCAAAGCAAAAGAGTTGGAATCTGCTATAACTCCATTAGTGAAACGATTGGAAAATATCAAAAAGGCAAACGTACAGGAAATTTCATGGGCACAAATCTGGGCAGATATCAAAAAATGGGCGTATGAGAAGACAAAAATGACAGAGGAAGGTTTGAAAATAAACCATAGCACTATCATGAACTATATGAACGCACCCCTCATGGCAAGTTTCGGCGGGACAAAAGAAACTATTGCCAAGTTCATCATCAGCTGATACCATAATGGGAAGTTTTACTTCGACAAACCGGTGGAAATATCAGGTGAAACCATCTACAAACTTACTGGGCTTTCCAACAAAGGCGATCCTGTTCCTGTAGGTATCAAAGAAGGGCTGGTTGAAAGACTAACAGGAACGTCGATAGGAAAGAACTCTAAAGGGTTAATTGTCGGACAAATTCAAGCTTCCACACCCAAAATGGTGGCCAAAATCGTGTCCACAGGCCTGACTGTCATGGGATGAGGATGCGATTTGAAACTTGACATGTTGGAAGCTGTTGATCGTATCGTGGAATCAGAGAAAGTTTACTGCTAGGCTCAATACGTGGTCGACATGCTCAAATCCATTTGCAAAAAATGCCAGGAAACAGGTGCAATAATCAGATTTTCGTCACTGATAATATGGATAGCTATGTACCACCTATGTCCAGTGGACATCCACAGTTCCTAGAACCGACCCGGTTTCATATGTGGCGTTTCAAGTCGTTTTCAATGGCTGGAACTCCACAGGAACTGGAAGAAGCCAAATTGTTCTTGGAAAATTGGTTTCAAAATCTCAAAGTCCAAACAACCAGATGGAGGGTGCCTCAAAACATCCGAAGATGTCTGCCCCCGACAATGTCGTTTTCAATGGCTGGAACTCCATAGGAACTGGAAGAAGCCAAATTGTTCTTGGAAAATTGGTTTCAAAATCTCAAAGTCCAAACGACCAGATGGAGGGTGCCTCAAAACATCCGAAGATGTCTGCCCTCGACAACACAAATCCAACTGGAACTTGACCACACTGCAGTCTGGCATTCGCAAGGTTCCACAGCAAAAGCAAAACCTCTCGACTACTATCCAACAGTCGAGGAGATTTTAACAGAATTATACCGTCAGTCTAAAACCAAAATAGCCACACCGGCGGATGCAAAAGAAATTAACCAACCTATTGTGGAACCATTGACCGACCAAGAGAAGGAAGAAGACTATGAAGTTCACCTTCTTATTAGTACCTTCACTTCTGAAGACAGCACGACATAAGAGCAAAACCCTCTTCAGATTGAAAATGTACCGACTGAACAACATGCCAATTACAGCAGGAGGAGGAGGGAGTAGAACAGACAGACGAAGAAACTCAATCTGAGAGACATGAGTATGCTATGACAAAGGAGAATCTGAAAAGAATAGCCCAGGAGATATCAACATCAAGGAAAAAGCAAGGGAGTCAGGCACAAGGAAAGGAGAAGCACAAACTCATCCTTTCGGAGGAGTCATAAGATGAAGAAGAATTACTTGCTACCGTTGTCGACATTTTGGAGGACGCTGCACTGAACACAGTATTTGTCGAAACACAGTTCAAACAGTTCATCAAAGCAAGGTAGACCTAAAAAGGTAAGTGTTGCCACCCCTCCCGAAATAAGGCCTATTGATTTGACACCAGAGTCCCCACGACCTTCCCCAACCAAAATAACACCAGACTCGACTATTGCCATATCACAAATCTACGAAGATATAATCCTTGGAACCCTTAAAGAAAAAATTGATAAAGATGTCGAACTTCAGCAATTTATCAACAACCTACCAAATCTATTCCGCAATGCCCGACAAATCAACACCACGCATAAACTCATAGAGTCGAGCTCTGCCTGACGAAGTCTCACCCCACAAATTGACCAAGTCTCACCACAGCCAAAAGTTGTGGGACTTATCAGATCCTCATTCATCCAAAACCCTGACAAAACATCCACAGTTGTAGCAGCCCAAATCTCATCATACACACCATCTATCCCAAACCTTCGGGTTAATGAGGCAGATGAGGGAACACTTGATCTTGAAGGCAATGATCAAGCAACACTAGACGAAGAAATCACCAACCCCATGGACTCTGAAGAAATCGACAACCCTGTCGACTTGCAACCGGAAGTCAAAAACCCCATGCCGACAAATAACCTTCCGACCACTCCATTAACTCCAGACCATTCGCCATCATAGTTACCACCACCAATGCCAGAGTCCCCTCACAATCCAAAACCGCCATCTTCACCACCATGGGATGCACAAATAGTTACAAGCCCCACCCATGAAATTCAGCTAGTTAACCTGACCACAACAGAAGTTGAGTCGATTGAAAATCCACCGACTGAAGAGCAACAAACAGAGCAGCAACAGCCAACATCAGTACCAACAGGACCAGTGGTGGTCCATCACTCTAAACACAAAAGCAAAAGAAAAGAAAAGAAAAGAAGAAAAGAGAACAACAACAGACACAACAGGTACCGACAGTTATCCACCTTCATCAACTAGGGTCGACTACTGCAATTGACACACCAAAACTTAGAGATGGAGAACTGGACCAACTATTGGAAGCACTCAATAAAGAGGCTGCAACAAGAAATCAAAGCAGAAGAGAAAAGATAGAAAAACTTCAAGCAGAACAAGTCGAATTCTTGACCAAATGCAGGAATCTGACACAAACAGTTCTATCGGGACTAACAGAGACCAACACCGACAAACCATTGGAGAGAGCATACTAGTTGTTGGAAAGTGTCGTGTCGAACCTTCAGACACAATTGTAGGCCAAGAAAGATGAGCAAAAAGGAGAGACTTCTGCGCTACTGAGACATCAGCACACAACATTTTCAGAAGCCCACAAGGTACTGCAGGAGCATTTGGACGAATCTATCACTATAGAAGAAGTACTGCGAAACTAGTATACTTATTATGGCCAGGTATTTCGACAGGCTTGAGAGACTCGAGAACACATCAAATCATTAGAAAACCAACCAGGTCTGGAGGAAACAATGAGGAACACAGTATAAGATCAGATTGTATTGGAGACAACAAAACTCGAAAAATTGGAAAAACAGGCACATCAGTGGATGAATCAGGCACTACCCAACCTCGACACACTTGACAAAATTTGTCCATGAATGAAAGGATTACTCGACACAACAGAGGAAAAAACTCAACTGTTGGGGATCGACATGATCAATATCACAGACCTACCAATACAAGAGAAGATGTCAATTCTGTCAAGCATTACAACCTTGACCATTGACATTCAGAATGCTCTCCGCAATTGGACATAATTTCAGCATCAACTAGCCATTACAACAGAAGCCATTGTGGAGATATGTGTACAGAAACGACCATCCATTCGACTGCACAACCCATGAAGACAAAGCAATTGGAAGAAAACTACTTTAGACAGGTTGTTTTTACCTCCCCCGTTTCTTCGAGACGAAGAAAGATTTTGTTCCTGGGGGAGATGCCGGAGGAGCTAGTCAGTGAGGAGCTAGTTGGTGAGTCGACTAGACTAGTTAGCCGACTAATTAGAGATTAGGTCGGCCTCCAAAGGTTGTGTCGGTTGACTGAACCGACAAGTAGTTATTCATAACTGTTTTGTAATCATATATAATAGGCTGTTGAGCCAGATACAAACTTGGTTCGGTTTGATGTTTGTATGAACTCATATGTGTTTTGTGTAATATAAAGCTGTTATTCGACCTACTATCCTTGTCTCTTGTCTCTGTTATGATTATATGAATCTTTGTGTATTATTGGTAACTTAGTGATCTGAGTGATTACAACACCTGGATGAGGGAGTCTATTGTTGCATCTTGGCTGAAGTCATTCGACTGTCAGGATGGGATTGAGATTATCCTTGTTGTCGGTGTTATGAGGAGGTGGAGGTGGATTGCCATGTCTTAAGTCAAGGTCAGTGCCATGCCACCATCTGTCTCTCTCTTGGTACCCATAGAGGAAGTAAGCACAAGAAAGAAGGAAGTGATAGCAGAGTGGAGACTGGTCCTGACTGAGAATGTTGTTGGAGAGTGAAGGAGCGAAACTAGAGGGCCTCCTTTAAGTATAAGGCCAAACATCTTTGATTGGGTTATATGAAGAATCTAGTCAAAGTCTGAAGCTTTATGAGAAGAAGTTCCTTGAAAAGACAATGAAATCGCTAGTGGATCTCATGGTAATTGAAAGATGAAGTGCTTCTTGGTCTCAAACTCTTGAAGATGACATAGATAAGATAAGATAAGATGATTTTATTAATGTCCAAAAAATGACCGCAAAATAGGTCAATGGGACTGTGCAGTACCATGATAACAATACAAAGTTTGAGCATAAAAGTAACTCCTATAAAAATATTAAAGTAGAACTCAAAACAAACCCTAGTCTTATAAATGGAGAGCCAATCTTGAAGAAAATATATACAAGGAGAACTGATCCAAGGAAAGAAAGTGGATCCAAGAACCATGATGCAAAGATGGTGATGGTGAAACTGTCATGGGCCACTGCAAGCGTTGGAAACACTTGAAGCACTAGGACTATCTATCCTACCATCCGAGGCTGACTGAAGGAAGCTCAAGAGAGTACTTTGTCTAGAGGAAGAGCTAGAAGAGGAATTGTAATGAGTAGTGCACCGTTGCCTGGAGGAGGGGTTTGATCGATCGAGCTGGTGATCTGTCTCTACTCGAAGACAGTGAGAGCCCACTCTGAATTGGCCTAAAGGAATATGAAGAGCATCTTCCCAATGACTAAATGTGTAAGGGGGTCGGACAAAGAGATCGTCCCTCAGATCCTAGAAGTGTGTAGCATAGAAGGTCATCTTGGGATGTTACTCGCTTTGAGGGTTGATCCAAGTAACCTACACATACTATATGTAAATGTCTTCTCTAGTGATTCTATTCAACTCTTGTCTAATAGGGCAACTAGGCGCGTCCAAGGAATACCTAAAAGGAGGAAGTCGGTTCAGTGCAATATCGATAGATGCTAAGAGATCCATAGCACCTGCAAAACAACATCTAGAGCGGGTTGAAGGGTTGGTTGAGGCGATAGGATCTGAAGAGAGATAAGCCAAATATGGGTACTGATTATGTCCCTTCATCGAGTTGACAAAGTTTCGAAGGTGATGTAAGAGAGTGATAAGGCTAAACACAACCTCAAGCCAAAAAAGTCGAGCACCAAACTATGTGAGTACAATTGGTTGAGGTACTATTTGTAACGTCCCCGACCCTCCGACCGGCGAAGAGGACGCTACGATACATCAATCATCCGGGCATCTAGCCCCATGAACAAGAACATACATACATATAATGCTGAAGCATGATACTTAAAAACATAAAACTTACTACGATGCATTAATCATTCATATACATAGTGGAAGCAAACAACATGCATTCATATACAATTTAGCATTCAACATGTACATCATCATTTATCAATGGCAAATATAGTTGCAGACACAAGTTAGGCAAGAATACTTATCTTATAGAGAACTTGTCCCGCAACCAACTACGTCGCTGCAACGTTCCACCCAACCATAGGCCCGCGTGCTCTTTAATCTCTCAGCAACGCTGCCACCCCCGAGCCGGGCATGATTCCCCAAGGAATAAGGAACTAACAGGCTTACACATAGCCATGGATAACAACACCACAAGGGTACACAGTTCAGCTAAGCCAACATAGTTGGGTTTATCAGGCGAACAACGAATCAGTCAAGCCAACAAAGTTGGGTTTATCAGGCCATCCAGGAGCTGGGAAATGCTAAATGCTAAGCCGATGAACTCATTGAAGAGCCAAGGACACCTACACCAGAACCAGCCTGGCTTCTAGGACACCCACACACACCCAACACAAGGAAATCAGTCCTTTCTCTGCAACGCAGTCCCTCAGACCTTGATCTCCCTTCCAGTGCTATTCAGGGGTTGTGGAGAAGAAGGCCATCCACTAGCTCTGTCTGTGTGGTTCCCAAACCACCAGGTTTATCAAGCACATCAGGCCCTCATTCACCACTCCAATGCAGTTCGAGGACAAAACCACTGCATTCATGCAGCAAAACAACTATTCAAGCGTTAAAAGGGGAAAACAACTCCTTGGATCGTTCTTGGCCTGTTGTGGCCAAACGATTCCTTAGCAACCTACAACAACCAAAATACAAGGGAAAGATACACCCAAGCCATCGTGGCAGGCAACAGCCAACGAACCACAGGAGAAAACCACCACAATCTACAACAGATACTACTTTGTAAAGGAAGAACACAGTCAACAATGCGTGGAGGAGACTACAGCCAGCGATCAGTGAGGAAACCACAACAATCTACAGCACACGATCCACCATGAAGGACGAAACAATGCACAGTCCGATAATACCACGAGAAAATCGATTCTCTTCGTGAACGGAAGGAAAAACATATCCATATACCGGCAATTGGTGTGAGAGAAGGAAGAACCAACCCCCAAACAATTGATCGTGGATCCATTTAACTCAGCCTACGTGAGGAAACCGAACCGTCGGCGCTGGAGAGAGTGCAGTCGTGGAGAGAGTGGGATCGTGGCGTAGTGGTTTTCCTCGCCAGCGTGAGGGTCAGCCTGGTGGAGTGTGCGTGTGGGCAAGGCATGGCAGTCTTGCCACACTCCACTGCCAGCATTAACTGCCCTAACCAACAGCAGAACATTAAAATGGTGGTTGAATGAGACAAGGCAAGGTGAGCAGTCCAACAGAGTGGTGACACATGGATTTTCCCCCATAGGTTCACGGTTTAACATTCCCACCCTTAACCTTAGGAAATCATGCCCCTTCTCAATTTGGTTGCAGTAAACATAGCTGGTTGGGTTATTTAATTAAAGATGCATAATTACATGATGCCACAACTTAATATGTATGCCGCATGTCCCGATATACCATCGGTGACAATTTCAATCCGAAATATGACATAACCAAATCCATGGTGGGGCCTTTGCCTTTAGCTCCGCACCATGATTATTTACAATATATGTATCATGCGAACGGGATCAAAACCGGGGTGTTACACTATTTGTTTGCATTTGATGATGCGACGAAGGAGGATCTGCACTCTCTTTGTTGAGACCCAAGCATGGTCAAGTATGCATGGTCCCCACACCTCAGAGCCATATAGGATTGTGGGTTGAATGAGAGTATCCATGGGAGACATCTTGGATGAGATGTCTTGAAAATGGTGTCTGAAGCATTCTCTCAAGAAGGGCTAGGAATTCATAGCCTTGGCCCTTTATTAACTTGAGGCTATAGAGCATGTCACAGACTAAAACGAGGTCCTGTGAATTGAAACCCCAAATAGGTATTGGTGCTAGTAATCTCAATCACCTCCCCTCTAAAGAAGAAATGAAGGTCAGTGAGTTGCCTCTTCGATCCGTTGAAGATCATGACCTTGGTTTTACCCAAGTTGACTGTCAACTGACAAAGATCTCAAAAGATGGCCAATTAACTGTCTTTGCAATCCTTCCAAAGATGAAGTCAAGAGTACCACGTTGTCCGTGAAGCGCATAATAGAGATCAATACTTGGTGGAGAAGGCATGCATTGTTGTCTTGAATGTGCTCCTGTGAGAAGGACTCTAGCTCATCTCGATGTAAATCCTAAATAGAGTGGGGGGGAGTGGACACCCTTGCTTAACCCCATTGGTTGTAATGCCCCCTTCCAACTAAACCACCCTGAGAACACCCGTTAACCTATCTTATTCCCATAGGTTCGAGCGGGTCTTAAAGAAAAGGGAATAACTGAGGATTGATAGCACTAGGAGCAGAAAGGTACATCAATTCAGTATTATTAAGTCATCAATGTGGAAAGAAGGCCATCAGAGCTCATATCCTAAGCATGCGGAGCATGCATGCCTTGTTTTGTCAGTATTAAAGTCAACATCAAATTAGAATTACATGCATGCAAAAGTGAAGCATAAACCCTAAAAGTGACATGCAAACCCTAACATCATATGAAGATCTATTTAAGAAGGGTTATGGGACTAGAGGAGATATCTATTGTTATTGTTGATTGATTTTGGAGTTTCGAGCAGCAGCTCAGTGTGCAGCTGCGGTAGTTAGGGTTGGAGACGGTGTCTTCAGCTAGCGAGGGTTCGGCAGTGAGATATCTTTCCTAGTCTCTTATCGGGATAGATCATCCAGGTTTATCCATTGCATCCATCATATACTACAGTATTCGGAGATCCAACACATTCCGAAGGGTTATTAGCAGATCCACGTTTTGCAGCTGGAAGTAGCAGGGAAAACACAGAAGGATTTGCTGGGACCACAAAACCCAGTCTTTCCTCCGCATGTCAACCTCCTCTTTCTCAGCAGGCCTATCCTACGGTATGCAGTGATTATCAGCCATTAGTTTGCTCACTTGGAGCAGTTATCAGCGAAACAGATCAGTTGGGGGCGTGAGCAGCAGAACTGCCAATCAATTCGCTAGGGCACTTAGAGGCAGCCAAATCTCTGCATGTGCCAGTCCATCTCTCCGGCATCAACAGATGGACAAGCTTAGAAAGTTTCAGCTCGAACGAACCTCTCCTCCTACAAAAACATCACCTTCGGTCTGGAGGGTGTTTATGGTACTGCGGGGTGGTAACACCGGAGGAAAAGAGCATTATTAGACTACCCATCTGGATCCTTATGCATGCAGCTATCTCTAGAGTCATTATCAGTCGAAATATTAGTGGTAAGTGTTAATTTCTCTCTTCAAAACCTTAACCCTAATTCAACTATATTTTAGGGCATTTTTGCATGGCGAGTTTGCATGCACAATTATTTTGCAATTTGTATGAGATTGAGTGTGCGAGTCAACACTATCATAGAACATTAGAGAATATTAGTATTTGGGATATTACATTGGTACTCTTGATGAAATCTAAAATCTTGTGGGCCATACAATGCCAACGAAGGAATGATTCATATTATATCATAATGGCAGTCAAAAGGGTCTCGAAAATGCTAATGTATTGGAACCTCTGGAATAATGTCACTCTGGGGACATAGTCAAACGCCTTTTGAAAATCTATAAAGCAACAATAAACTTTCGAAGAGTGGCGATGTGCCACCTCAATGATGGCTCAGAGCATAAGAATGTGATCAGTGGTTTGATATGCTGGTGTGAAGCCTATCTATTCTCTAGCTCTGTGCAATCTCCTCTCAAGCTCTCTAGAAAGTTACATATGGAGGACTGTAGCATATAACTTGGAGAAAGTGTAGCCAAACATGCTTGTTTTGTAGTTATTGGGATTGGTAGTAGGGATCGATTTATGGATAAGGTGAATAATATGATGTGACCACGGTTTTGGGGCGTTAGTATAGACTACGTGGTTGAATAGAATAGCCAAGTGACAATCAAGTGCTTGAAGGCCATGTTTGAAGAGTTTAACCTGGAACCCT
>LPNX010793370.1:154381-214935 GCA_001517045.1 Pseudotsuga menziesii | reverse complement strand
GGGGGGGGGGGGGGGGGGGGGGGGAGGTAACCTGGATAAGGGGTTTCTCTAGGATGTCATAGAGGGAAAAGGTGTGGGAAAACATGGCTTTTGGATCAAGATCAGGCAAGGGATGAGAGGGTTGGGGGTAGATGGTACACTATAATTGTTTAGGGGAATGAATAAGGGAAGTACTCAACTCACATTGCCTTTGGGCGATGAAGAGGTGTTTCTTGTGGCGGAGGAGACGATGGTTGGAAGCTTTGAGAATTGGGTAGGAGGGTTGACCATGGTTGAAGGCATGGCGAAGTTAGGTGTGGAGTTGCTTACAATTGTCATCATACCATTGGTTCATGGGGTAAGACCTAGGCTCTTGGGGAAAGGGGGTGGTTTGAGTGGAGTGGGGTTAAGTTTGAAGGGAAACCTTCTATATACTAGAAGAAAGACAAGTGTACTTGGTGGAGGCAGAATTGAGGGAAGCGAATCGAGACACAGAAGGGAGCGTCTAACGAAGGGTGGAAGCAAAGGTGTTGTGTTTTCCTACAACAATGAGGATAGTGGTTTGAGGTGGACCCCTAAGGGAGGGGGAGGGGGGTAGAATGGTGTCAATCTGAAGGGAGAAGGAGAGGAGACCATGATCAACCAAAGGGATGGGGGTTACAACGAAATGATGAATGAAGGGGGGAAGGACCTCGCTGGAAAGGACATAATACACAACCCTCTTATCACCATCACGAGGCTGATACGTTAAAGAGAGGGAAGTCGAGAAATAGGGGAGACCGTTAAGGATTAATAACTCGCGGGATTCTCCAAGCTGCATGAGGTGATTGTCGTACCCCATTAGAGGTCTCAAAATATTATCAAATGATTGGTCACCGGTGAAGTCCTACAAATGTTGGATCGATCTCTTGAGCATAGAACACATCCTCATAGGGGTCATGTAGAGGGACTTAAAGGGATTTGGTGTGGGAATTAATAATTAATTTCACCCAATAGGATGACCTCTCCCACTACAGAATGCTGGATGATACTAGAGTATAGATCCAAATATGGGTTGTTGTCAGGTCCGCCATGGATAGCAAACTGAGATGAGGCTGGGGGAATGTAGCAAACTGCTATGAAGATATCTCTAAGGAGAGGGGGTAATTTGTTGAGCCGGACACACATAAACCTAGCAAACTCATCCACTTTGACCAAAGAAACTCTACCTCAAGTAGACTCACGCACTAAACATGCCACACCACTTGAACCTTAGAAAGAGTGTCAAATATTTGAGGCTCTTCATGTCGTAATATCTACCATTCAGAATCTCCATGATGAGTTGAAGGAACTCAAGGCTTGACCAATTGATTCAGTGCTTGACTCCATTCAGTCTGAGACGATAGACCTCAAGAATCCACAAGGAAATTCTGTCCAAGTAAGAAACTTGGAAGTTTGAAAAGTGAGACTGTACCAAAGCAAGAATTGATTGAAAAGTAGTTGGTTGAGCATAATTTTTGGGTCCAAGTAATCAAGGTGTTGTCACCAGACCTGTCCCACAAAATTTCGGATTCTGGCAGCATGTATATAGTGAAGGATTATATCTCTCAAAGCCAGAAAAGTTCATGTTTATTCTAATGTCAACATGATATGTGTGATAGATCTCTTAAGTCTAGAGAGACTTTATTGCCAACATTAAACTTATGTTAAATATCTATCATGGGAGTTAAAGCAGCATCCATATGCACATGGAAATCCATGGTAGAGCATTCTAATGTGAAGATGCACTAAGTATTATCAATCATAGTCATCAACGCAATGCTCATATATAAAAGCCACATGGTGGAAGAGATGAGGGGAATGAAACTTGGTTTGTTTTCTTAGCTCGATGCCAAATATCTGAACACCTAGATATCAACTTCAATGAGGATAAATTAGATCAAATCCCGCAAGATGGTGTTGTGTTTTTACCTGAAGGAGACAAAAATACAACATGTTTATTCGTCATTTTCAAATGACAATTCTGAACGGCTGGAAAATCATTTTAAAAAACTGGAGGAGGTTTTTGTTCCTAACATGTCAAAGAACAATAACCTCTCTCATTTTTCCTAGGGGTGTGACATATTTGGAGAATCAAATCCATCTCTGAGCCCTAATTTTTGGATGTCAGAATTTCCTTGTTTGACACATGTTTTTGAAATGCAGATCTAGGGAAAATGAAAACGAATCTCAAAGAACTGAGAGAGGTTTTTGCTCACAATAAACCAATCTACAATAACCTCTTTCGGTTTATACACAGGTGTCACATATTTGGAGAATCGAATCCATCTTTGAGCCTCAGTTTTTAGCAGTCTGGCCCAATTTTTGTGGTAGGAAGTTTCAGAAATTGTTTGTAACTAATTGTTATATTTGGGATTTGGGAGGAAATTTGACTTCCTAGGGGGAGGATTTCAACTTCACCATATATATGATACATATGGTAACATTTTAAAGAGGCGGAGGGAGTTCCAGTCGAGGGCCGAGACTGTATTGGCAGAGGCATGTATTACATTTCCTGGGTTATTAAAGATGCTTTGCAGTGATTATGTACGATTGAACCTGTTTTGTTTTAATTTGAAGTGATAAATACTGCATGTTGTTCATAATTTTGTTTTGTGTATGGTCATATTCATCTGTACCAGAATTCTTATGATTCAGCTATATGTTTTTCAGTGATCTGAAACAAACCTGGTTCTTTCCCTACATAAGTTCATGCTCGTAACTTTATACCTTTTTTTATTTTGTTTATGCATTCTTTGTTTGGTATATCTGCTATGTTTTCCAGATCTCTGTGATATTCATTTGCAAATGAACTCTCAAACCTAATCATCCATTCAACAATTTAAAGATTTCTCTAAGCTTGTCTCTCTTGCAATCGAGAGTTAACTTTAGTGATAACATCTTCTGGTGCCATTGCCGGGGACGAAGAAACGAAATTATTTTCCCCGGATTTTGATATTGATTAGATCCTTTTCTTTACGGTGAACAAGAAGTGGATACTTTTATGACTGCAAATTTCTTCACTGAGCGACTCCAAAGAATCCAGAGGCGACTCCACTGATTGAAGATCCAAAATGACATCACAGGATCGAATGAAGGCCATTGTGGCTTGGAGGTTTGCACCTCTTGACTTTTCTGCAGTTCCTGGTTTCCCACATCCAGTACCGAGTATGACAGAATGGGGAGATTTTCTGCCTATCTTCAGAGAAAGGAAAGAAGACATTCCTGTAGATCATCTCATTAAGTTTCATGAGTGCATGAATCTGCTAGATCTACAACACGAAGATGTTCGTATGAAGATGTTCATGTATTCATTGGACGGTGATGCACGTGAATGGTATTTCTCATTACCTCCTGCCAGCATTTCATCCTTGAAGGATTTCCACACAGTATTCCATAAGCACTGTAAAAGGTACTTTTCAGCTGAGTTTTTATTTGAAAATTGTTGTGAGGAATATGAATGAAATCTTTTCTATTGCTTCTTCCGAGGAAGATTCACAATTCATAGTTGATGGTAAAATCCATGATTGTGTAACTGAGAATGCTTTAGGTATACCTACTACTTCAAATTCAGATGAGCAGGATGATAAGGATGGGGAGAAAGAAGATGCTTTATTGCTTGCTGTATTTTTTCATAACTCTGTTTTACAGCAAGAGGACTTTCTTTCCCCTTATGTACCCATTACTTCAAATTTAGATGAAAAAGATGATAATAATGAGGAAGATCATGCTAATGTTTTTTTAAATCAGCCTTTCTATCATGAGTATGAATCTGACCCAGGCATTAAGGGAAATGATGAAAGGTTATTAGATCTGTCTACACTATATTTTCTCTTGCATCAAAGATTGAGAAGCAGTTTGAAGAGCCCTTAGTTTCTATTCTTGAGCCAAAGTTTAAAAAAAGCAACAATGGAGAGGAAAAGATTTCTGTTTCAGCACCTATGGAAATTTTAAGCAGTGAGCCTATATATGATGAATACTCAGATGAATTGGAAAAAAGGCTTTTTGAATCAGCGTGTATAAAATTCTTCAGTGGCAGCGAATCTGTGTTTGCTAGCAATGAAGGAAATGGAAAAAAAATAAAAGAGAATTATGCAATGAATATCTTTGATTTTCAAAATGCAGAAATTGATAAGGATTAGCCTAAGTATGATGAATATTCTGATGAAGAAGAGCAGTTTTCTCAATCACCATCTATGGAACTCTTCAGCTATGACATTATATGTGACACTCGTGAGCAGAACAATACTCAATGGAAATTCTTGAGCAGCAGTTACATCTTTCAGATCAAGATATAGCTATCGATTGCAAGTATGAAGGAGTAATTTTTCATGAGTTTCATGATCCTGTGGCTTCTTGGATGGAGTTGTATTTTTTAAAAGTTTTTGATGTTTTAGCTTTTTGTATACTTCCTATTTCCAGCTGTAAGTATCAACTGCCTATAGACTCTCTATTGCATTTATCATATCTTTTGTGGGTTTTTTCAAACAGTGACATGTATCGAGCTATCATTGTCAGTCAAATAGTTTCTTGGCTCTATTGGAAGTATGATTACACATGATCAGCTTAATGCCTGCAAGATAGGAATACGAGTTGTAAATAAACAAGCTCATCCTTGAGCATTTGCTTTAGTTGGTACAGTGTGATCAGATTGTTGTGTGAGGATTATTTCAGTTTGCAGAGTAGTTTAAATTGTAGCATTCAACCAGCAGTGTGTTTTCAAGTTTTTCAATAAGTAGTAGAGATTTGGGATGAAGCCTCCAGCCCAATGAAATGGAAAGGCAATTGGTCTTCTTGTTCTTGGCAGCTCACAGGGAGCATGCCATCCCCAGACGGAGCCAAATGTTGTCACCAGACCTGTCCCAGAAAATTTCGGATTTTGGCAGCATGTATGTAGTGAAGGACTCTATCTCTCAAAGCCAGAAAAGTTCATGATTATTCCAATGTGAACATGATATGTGTGATAGATCTTTTAAGTCTAGAGAGACTTTATTGCCAACATTAAACTTATGTTAAATATCTATCATGGGAGTTAAAGCAACATCCATATGCGCATGGAAAGCCATGGCAGAGCATTCTAATGTGAAGATGCAATAAGTATTATCAATCATAGTCATCAACGCAGTGCTCATATATAAAGGCCACATGGAGGAAGAGATGAGGGGAATGAAACATGGTTTGTTTCTTAGCTCGATGCCAAATATCCGAACACCTAGATATCAACTTCAAAGAGGATAAATCAGATCAAATCCCGCAAGATGGTGCTGTGTTTTTACATGAAGGAGACAAAAATACATGTTTAGTTATCATTTTCAAATGACAATTCTAAACGGATGGAAAATCATTTTGAAAAACTGGAGGAGGTTTTTGTTCCTAACACGTCAAAGAACAATAACCTCTCTCATTTTTCCTAGGGGTGTCACACATTTGGAGAATCGAATCCATCTCTGAGCCCTAATTTTTGGATCTCAGAATTTCCTTGTTTGACACATGTTTTTGAAATGCAGATCGAGGGAAAATGAAACAAATCTCAAAGAACTGAGAGAGGCTTTTGCTCACAATAAACCAATCTACAATAACCTCTTTCGGTTTATACATAGATGTCACATATTTGGAGAACTGAATCCATCTTTGAGCCCCAGTTTTCAGCAGTCTGGCCCAATTTTTGTGGCAGGAAGTTTCAGAAATTGTTTGTAACTAATTGTTATCTTTGGGATTTGGGACTTCCTAGGGGGAGGATTTCGACTTCGCCATATATATGATACATATGGTAACATTTTAAAGAGGTGGAGGGAGTTCCAGTCGAGGCTGAGACTGTATTGGCAGAGGCATGTATTACATTTCCTAGGTTATTAAAGATGCTTTGCAGTGATTATGTACGATTGAACCTGTTTTGTTTTAATTTAAAGTGATAAATACTGCATGTTGTTCATAATTTTGTTCTGTGTATGGTCATATTCATCTGTACCATAATTCTTATGATTCAGATGTATGTTTTTCAGTGATCTGAAACAAAGATGGTTCTTTCCCTACATAAGTTCATGCTCGAAACTTTATACCTTTGTTTATTTTGTTTATGCATTCTCTGTTTGGTATATCTGCTATGTTTTCTAGATCTTTGTGATATTCATTTGCAAATGAACTCTCAAACCTAATTATCCATTCAACAATTTTAAGATTTCTCTAAGCTTGTCTCTCTTGCAGTCGAGAGTTAACTTTAGTGATAACACAAGGGAAAGAAAATCCATCTTTTGTTGATCTCGTTGTCTAGACTAAATTCAAATAAGACACTTCCAGAGATGTGCAATAAAACTTTAAAATTTTTGTCTTCCTGAGGCCAAACAACCCTTTGAAGCAAGAGGCCAATTCATCCACAACACCTTGGAATTGCATGACATAATTCTTGATAGAGTTTGGTTACACAAAACTCTTCATTAAATTTTTGATTCCTTTGTTATAGTAGATTACTCCACAGGGGTAATTTCCTTGAAGGAAACACTTCGAAAGAGGAAACACTCATTTCGAAAATGCCCCCCTGGAAATCTCTAGGAAATGCTTCTAAGTGTTCCCCCAAAATGGAAATTTCTGGTGCGTTTCTTGAATATTTCAAGTTGTCAACCTTGTGTGCTCTTTATTTTTGCATTCTTTTTTTTGGTGGGTCTTGGTGGCTTGGTGTTCTAGTTACACTTGGTTGTATTGTGATGGAAATACACATTGGAGATAGTTTACTCATGGATTGCTATGCATTGACTTGATGCTTATGTGGCACACTTCAGAGGTTGGAGACCTATTTGGCTTAGTGATATTCTTCATGGGTTGTACACTTGGAGAACTCGGTCGCTTGCTTGTGAGGATGACCCAATTAGAGAAGGAGCATTAGGCTTCTTGAAGGAGGGTGTTGAGCCCTAGATAACATGGGGACACTTGATTGCTTTCATGAAGGCTTGTACTTGATTTGAGGATGCTTGGGTTGAGAAGTGATCATGTAGATATGGTGGACTTGGAGGTACACATGTCTTAGGATTCAAGAGGGAGCATTGGAGCATTGGAGGCCTTTGGAGGAGCATTGGACACAACTTGTGGAGTGCTCTCCTCGGGACCCTTCCTTGGTGGATGTGCATTCCTTGGAGCTTGACATGTATCACTTATAGTTTGAGTGCTTCACATGTGGCCCCATCTATTGTTTAGTTAGGTTGTTTGTTATGGTCCATTGACAAGGTCCACTTTGTTATTGTTTGCCTCATTCGCCTTTCATATAATTAAAGGGAGGAAAGAGTCTTTTCATTCATTTTCATTAATGTTCAAACACGTGATCAAATGGTTGTGTTAGAGATGTGAGAGCTAGAGTGAACTAGTCTCTTTGTACTTCTTTACCCTCATTTGTCTTGAGCACTAGGGTTCTTGAGGAGATTCAACTGAAAATTTGGGTTAGGGTTTTTCCCTAAGGAGATAACGAAAGGAGAAACCCTAGAGAAGAAGACAGAGCACTTGTTCTTGTAGTTCTTTTGAGAGAAAAAGTCTACAATTTTGTGGTATTTGGAAACACCAGTGCTCCTTGGAGTGCTTGATGTGGGGAAGATAGAGGGATATTATCGTGTACACTTGTGATGCAAGTGAAGATGCTAAGGAGTAGTTGCTGGTGTGTATGCTAGTTTGTTGGGATCTTTGATGGAATGACTAGTTTTGGTTGAGAGTGATTCCTAGCTAAGAGGAGTTTTCTTATGGTTTCCCTAGCTAGGGTTTGATGAACATGGCTTGTACAGCTTGTAGTAAACTGTGGTATGTACTTGTTCATCATCTTATACATATATATGAAGTGTTTCTGCTGTCCAAACTTTGTGTACTTCAAGATTTGCTTTTCAGCTTATGTTGTCTTCATGATTGAGTAGTTTCAACTTTCTATTGCTGGTTATGCATGCTGATTTTAGATTAACATTGAGCAGATTTTATTAAGTGATTTCACAAACATATAGAAGATAAAGGGGCATAGTTACTGCTGTAATAAATCTGCTGTCACAAGTTATTTTTAGATGTGTGTCCCATGGGCTGAAGCCCGAAACATTGTTGCATTGGAGTACACTTGTTTGGTGTTTATTTTCTTGGGCTGCCTGGTGTTGTTGGTTGGACAAAAGTGAAATATATGGTGCTGTAATTTATATTTCATATCCAGCTCTAAGGCTAAAAGGACATAGGAAATAGATCTGGGAAACCTCAAGGTCGAGTTGAAATTTCTGAATTTGCATTAACTGCTGTATGTTGAAATATCAACACATTCCCTTCACCCTCTGACCGTTTTAACCAATCCCATGATTTCAGATAGTGTGCAGCTCATAATATTATAGGAAAAACTAATATAACGTACAAGGAAAACCATATATCATATTAAAATTAAAAAAGAACCTTTTGTTGCCATCATTTTGGTCTTTATTTACCATCACCATTATGGATCACATCCCATATAAACAAACTGTACTGATCACTGTATATGAACCTGGAACGATTGAGCTGCACATGCACCCAAATATTATATAAATATTCAACCCATTCAATAAAATATTAAGTACAAAGTAATGCAATTGTATTTATTTTTCTTCGGTAGATTATTAAAAACAATTTTCAAAACAACAATATGTACAACTTCTCTCAGAATTAAAAATAAAAACATTTATTGTTTTTGAATGTTTGACATTTTTGAATACATATGTATGCGGGTATGCATGTTTGAATATATATAATATTGTTTTTTCCCCTTTTCCTAAAAATTTGAAAGTTGCACTCTCCAAACTTGCATCTGTTTCAGATTCTGCATTCTTTTCCTTGTTTTAGGTAACTTAGTTTGATTCCAATCTATTGAAGATTATTTGAAGGCCCTTCAAGGCAAGAAAATCATTCTCGCTTCCGAGCAAGATCTATTCAGAGAAGGATTGAACTAATCTCTTGTTGTAAGAGCTTAAGTAAGAACGAGCCTAGGTGATTGCCAGTGTGCAACTAGAAAAGGTAACAAGTGGGCAGTTGTTCATAATTGTAGGACTCGGATCCAAGATTTCCCCCCTTGACCCCCTAGTGATGGTGTTGCCCAACATTTTGAACTTTCTTCAAAGTCAAGTTTCTTGTGCAATAGCAGAATGCATAGTTCTACATGCAATGGTAGATGACACAATTTAATACACAAAAGAAGTATGATAACTTTGTCCTACTTATTTTCGATAGGAAAGATTGTACAAGAGCTTTCCAGTAAGTTGACACATTGCTTATCGATCTCTTCTGGCCCTTGATCCAATCAATGAAAGTGCCAGGACTGTTATGTGTTTGCAGAATTATATCTTTCCATAAACTTTCCTGGGCGATATTGCTCCACAATAGCTACCAAGACATTCCCAAACAGGTATATTTTTCAGGCCCCACCCACCTTCGTCTTTTTTCTCAGCAATATCTCTCCATTTTATAAGAGGAATCCCCTCATTCTGCTTTTTCCCAGATCACATAAACCCAAATCCCTTCTTCTTTATGTTCTCAAAGATCCCTTTAGGGATATATGCTAAACTGTGCCAGAAAAATTCAAAAATATGAATGGCCACTAAAACTGATTTGACTAAAGTCAGTCTTCCACCATTGTATAACCAGCTATTGCACCATTTATTTATTTTAGCCTCTATCTTGATTCTTATCCTCCAGCCATTGCAATCTTTATTAGCATACCCTTTAGGCTTTTAAGCGTACCCCAAGTATTGAAAGCCCTCGTTAAATCCAATACCCCTGAAAGGAAAAAGCTGAGGAACTGGCTTTTTGACCAATCATTCATTCCAATAGAAGTGTAGAAATTTCATGAATTGAGGTTTCTTTTGCAATTTGATAAATTTCACCTCTTTAGAGTATCCATGGATCTAATTCCTGTGAATTATCAGCCTTAGGGATGAACTGAAATTTAAGTCAGAAAAATATGAATGGCCACTAAAATTGATTTAACTAAAGTCAGTCTTCCACCATTGTATAACTAGCTATTGCACCATTTATTTATTTTATCCTCTATCTTGATTCTTATCCTCCAGCCATTGCAATCTTTATTAGCATACCCTTTAGGCTTTTAAGGGTATCCCAAGTATTGAAAGCCCTCGTTAAATCCAATACCCCTGAAAGGAAAAAGCTGAGGAACTGGCTTTTTGACCAATCATTCATTCCAATAAAAGTGTAGAAATTTCATGAATTGAGGTTTCTTTTGTGAATTGATAAATTTCACCTCTTTAAAGGTTCCATGGATCTAATTCCTGTGAATTATCAGCCTTAGGGATGAACTGAAATATAAATTACAGCAGTAAACAGCAGTGAACAGTAGACAATATTTTACTTCACATCAAGTCCAATACACTAGGCAATCTCAGAGAGAAGATACCAAATATATGTCAAGGAGTTTCATCCCTTTAGGACAATCTTTTTATGCACAAACCAGATTTGAAATCACTGCAATTAATGCAGATTTACAGCAAGAAATCTGTCCTATTATCTTCAATATAAATGTTAAATCCCTTAACAATTTCAGCTTTAACTTATGTCAAATCAGTGAGACATATAGGTGGTGGAAATTACCAAATCATGAAGACAATGATAGTTGAAAATCAAATCTGTAATAAGACAATTTTGGACAGCTGGAAACTTCATATATATAGCAACCTGGTTTACTTTTTTATGGTGCTCCCATCTACTAGGGGCATCAAGAGGCAAACGGATAGTGACCCGGTTTCCAACCCCAGATCCATGCATACTCGAAGGAACACCTCCACTTTGGCAAGACGCCAAGGGCATTGCCATCCCTGGTCCCATACCGGCAGTTTAGTGGATATCATCTAGATCACAGTGACGTGCCCCCTCCTCCAGTCAACCACACATTGCATTGTCTTCCAGTTCTTTCTTCAAACAAACTTCTATGTTGAGATTCCTCCATTCATTCTTAGATGTTAGGAGAGATGGCTCTAACAGACCATGATAGGTTGGTACCATTTGCATCACAGATTCTAGATCCATTCTCTCAATACATCTCTCTAGCGGATCCATCCTCCATCTTTATAGTTGGCTTTCCGAGATTTAGATTAGATTCATACTTTACTTTCTGCATATTGCTTTTCATAGGAGTCTTTTTGGTGTTCCCACTTTTTATTGACATCATTTTGGACCCAACAGTCCCTTTGACCAACTTTAGTGGTCATTCGTTGGACATTAATAAAATTATTATTATTATAGATAAGTGATGAAGTTTAAGTACATATATACTCTCCAAAACAAGTTGGGATCCAAGTCACTTGGTTCGAGTTTGTATTTGAATTCCGAGACCTTGAAATTCGAGAAATATTCGGCAATGAAAATTTTGGCAATAAAATTCAACATAAAATTTGGCATGAAGATCGAGTGACTATAAAATTTGGAAATTAAAAAATATATGATTTTTTTCAATAAAATTTATTATTCTTTGTGAACATTGGACACATCAACATGATAGTCATAAAATCATAGAAATAAAAATATGGCAATATGAATGATTAAATAGATATTTCAAAAACACTGAAGTCTACATCTTGTTTGAAATTTGAAAACATGTAAAACATAATATTAAATTGTCAAACAATATTTAGCATCCCAAAAGCAAAAAGAAACTAGAATTTTGGAACGAAAACACAAGTTTTATTCTTGGTGTTCTTGTGGCCGTCAGTTTTAGCCTGTAGTAGTGATTACGGGCCGCGGTTGCTAGTGTCCACTTTCCAGTCGTCGCTGTTAGTTGTAGCTTGTAGTAGTGATTGCTGGCCGCGATTGCTGGTGTCCATTGCCTAGTCGAAGTTCCATTGCCCATGCCACTGCCTAGTGTCGATTTTTGAGTTTCGAGTCTCAACTTGCCGAAGCCTTTAACATTGCCCCTTCACCAAAGTCACAATGCGCGAAGCTTGTCCACTGTTCCACAAAACTCGTTACTTGACAGTTGACTCACGAAACTTCAAGGTGGCCCCACGCTCACACTTCAGAAGACTTAGCTCTAGGTTGAGTTCCCTTAGTGCTGGACTGGTTCCACATCCTGGTCCTTGACCAGATGTCCCCATTCAACAGAATGGCTACTCAGCTCAAGGCTGAGTTCCCCCAGTGCTGGATTGGTTCCACATCTTGGTCCTTGACCAGATATCCCCATTCAACAGAATGGCTACTCAGCTTAAGGCTGAGTTTCCCCAGTGCTGGACTGGTTTCACATCTTGGTCGTTGACCAGATGTCCCCACTCTCCTAAGAGAATGGCTCTCGATGCTGCTTAGGAAAAATCAACATCATAAGCAAGCAACCTCTCTTCATGTGTCAACTACATGAGGAAGTCTTCGAAGCTCCATAGGTCTTCAATTCTCCAAGAAACAATGTCATGCAAGCATCCATACAAGGTCTAACAACCAAGAGTAAGTTCATCACAGAACACAATGGTCAATTGTACACCTTGCACCCCACATCTCATGAAGCACCCCCAAACTTGGTGTAAACACTTTTGGAGTAGACCTGAAAGCGAACAAAAAATTGAAGATTTCCAAATGTTTACCTCTAGACCTGTAGTTGTGCTATACAAATCCATCTTCTTGTTTCTCCCATTGTACCATTTAGAAATAATATAGGTATTAGGACATCATCCACAAATAGCAAGCGGGATAGCGATAAGTCTCTTCCCTCTTTTACCCCTACTATACCTCCAACTCTTTTGCCTCTCTTATAGATCTACTGAGCATGTTAGCGATTATTTAAAACAGGAAGGGAGACAATGGGCATCCTTGTCTTACTCCCCTAGAAGGAGAAGAAAACCTCGATGCTGATCCATTTATTAGCACTACAAAAGATACTGAGAATACATGCAATGATCCAATTTACCACAGGCAAGCTGAACCCAAATGTATCAGGATCAGCCTGATGTATAATCAATTGGACCTGTCATATGTTGGACCTTCTTGAGCGGCCCCTATTTTATTATGGATTAATCTTCCTTCTAAAAAACCAAACTGCTGCTTTGAAATCCCTTCTCGATTTTTTTTTTTAATTCTAAGAGAGCCAAGATTTTATATATGCAATTACATAACAATATTGGTCTGCACTCCTCAAAATTGTCCAGATTGTCCTTAGGAATTAAATCCAAGAAAGTAGCATTAAATGCACCTAGAACTTTTCCAGATATTTTGACCTATTCTATTACTCTTAGCAAGTCTTCTTCAAGCTGGTCATAAAACCCTATATAAAATTCCACAGGAAAGCCATCTTGACCAGACAAATTTGAGAGCAAGGTAAGGTTTAGTCTCGGAATACTGGGAACATTTTGCTTGCTTTTCGTTGATGAAATTAAAACTTAAATTCAGCCTACATGGATTTTAGTTCTCGACTTCTGGACTCTTTCATGGGGAGATGATTCCAGAAAAACTTTAGGAAAATTTCTGTGACGGCTGACCACACGACATCTGATGTGTTGGAAGTTCACACAAGGCTACCAAATATTTTTTATATTTGGAAGCTGAAGCTGTCATCTAATGTGCAAAATATCATTCTCTTCATGCTTTAAAATTAACACTAAGTGCTTCAAATCTTGATTTTAATGGAATTAGTAAATATAACTGTTATGCTGGAACTGACATTTACAATAAAATATTTAATATTAAGGGTGGTGGCTCTGATGCAGTTTATGATGGCAAATGGAGCATTAGTTCGAGTACTCATTCACACTGATGTCACCAAATATTTATACTTTAAAGCAGTGGATGGTAGCTATGTGTATAATAAAGGAAAGGTACGTGAACTTGTATGCCTTTGTATGATTTCATACTGAAACTAACACTCTGCATATTGTGTATGATAGTGGGTATCCATATATTTGTCATGTATATGTTACCTTTTATGGATACAAGAAAGAGTGAGATACTCTTTAAATTGTTTCCAAAGTTGATATGTTTTTAGTAAGCTTTTTGATTCCAGTTAGTTCCTTAATCATGTTGTCATAAATGGTATGATTTTCTCAGATACATAAAGTTCCAACAACTGATATGGAGGCTCTGAAGTCTCCTCTTATGGGGATCTTTGAAAAGCGCCGTGCTAGGAAGTTCTTTATATATGTTCAAGATTATTTGGAGACAGACCCAAAAACCCATGATGGATTGGATTTGACGAGAATAACAGCAAAGGAACTGTTTACGTATGGTCTCTAGCCTTATTTCTGTCCCTTTTTGTATCACTGTTTACTTCTATTAATGAATAGTACACTTTTAATTTCAATATGGCTTTTCAAACAATTATTTCACTGTTCTTAAATTATACATATTTGCTGCCATGATAGTCATTTTTTTCTTCTCTTTTGACTGTAAATCACTTAGTCAGAAGTGAAAAAGACAAATATAGGAATGAGCTAGCTGTGAGTAGCATTAGGTGGTTATTAAATATTATATCACTCATATCATTTTTCTAGACAATAATCACTGAGCCAAAATTGGTTGGAGATCAAGTGTGAAGACAAGGAAAATCTGATATGCCCTGGTCCTATGTTAAATGCTAATTGCACATGGCGCTGAGAGTTGCTGACTGTTACCGGATGAACTAGTAGGGCTAGTATCCGATAAACAAATGCGCGGAGAAAGTGACCACTGTCACCTTAGTCACCCCTCCAAACTACTTTGGAGTGCCGTAATCTCCAAGGGGAGAGCCCTCCTGCAAGACACTTAGACAAACAACTACGTATTCTACTCAAGAATGTTAGTGACCAGTGCCTTGTAATGAATTCACTTCAGAATGAAGAAGACATGCAATACAAATGTGTTGTTATCATGTCATTGAAGTGCTCATAAAATTATAACGTATGCCACAAAAAGATAAAAAGAGATATTCAAATGGTGCACTGCTTGTAAAGATAGAGATCATTCATCAATAATAAGCATTAACATGTACCATTCAATGTAAGTGCATTAACAACAGTATATAACCAATCAATAGCTCTTTAATGGTAAGTATGAGGACTGATATGGTAAAAGTAAAGTCAATACAGTATGTCAGTCCTATTGTGGTAGCAGAAGTATGACAGTGCAATCAATGTTGTTTAAACATGTAATGTAACCACTTCCTTATTACAACCATTAACAATGTATGACTGGCAACCGATATTGCTTTTCAGATGGTCTGTAGTGTATTTTCAGACCTCATAACCAGAGCAAATGGGATAGCCAAATAAACAATTAACATATAATCAATAACTAACTCCCTGTTTGTTGTTTTGGTGTGTTGATGTGGCAGGCATTAGGACTGTCCAAAAGTGGGCAGTCTGCAACTTATTGCAGACTTTAGGAGCAGTGAATAGAGGGCTGTTTTAAGGCTGTTACAGACTTGGACAGGCCTTAAAGTATGGGACCGAGGCCAAGATGAGGCTTAGGGAATAAATCTCAAGGGAGGAGGAGCAAGGTCAAGGAAAGGAGCAGGCTGTTGTAGGTCTGATTTTTGCAGCAGTAGGGCAGACATAAAAAAGGGTAGGCCAAGGCTGGGAAAAGGTAAAAAGGGGGCTGTTTGGGAAGTCCTAGGGCTGCTAGGTGAGGGAAAAGGGTAGGTAAAGTTTTAGGGCAGCAAGATAAGGGTAGGTTAGGGTAATTTTTAGGGTTTTAGGAGTTTAAATGTTTTTTAGGTTTTTAGGGCTTCCCCAAATTTCGCCCCAGAGTTTTTAGGGCTTAGAATGGCTGGCCAAAATTATAGGGAGGAGGGCCGAAATTTTAGGGAGGCCCCAAATTTTTTTTTTTTTTTAATTTTTAATTTTTGGGTTTTAAGCATAAAATTGCAGACCTAAATTTAACCTAATATACCATACAAAATGCAATAATTACACATGCAAATGCAAGAGCAATTTGATAAGAATGACAACTTAGGGTTTTTATGGATGAGACCCTTAAACCCTAGCCTAGAGGAAGGTGACCAGCCTTCCTCTTGGAGGTATTTCTCCCTTGCCCACTACATTAGGCTTATTGAAACAACATCTAGGTTTCGTTTCAAGAGCCTAAACTAGGGCAAAGTTGTTGATCCAAGGATAAACTTTGTAAAAACCTCTTCTTAGGAGTGTTTTTACTATGCTAAGGGGATAGGAAGTAGATAAAATGCCCTATTCAAAGAGAATGCAGTCCTAGGGCTACCATTGAATCATTCAAGAAGCAAAATTTACCTACCATTCACCAAGCAAGACTAAAATTGGAGTAGACTTACTTGAAAGTTTTAACCATTCTAGCATCCACAGAACATGTGTAAACCAAAGAGAGCATCCAACTTCATCCACAAGAGCAAGAGAAAAACCCTCCAAGAGGTGTGCATCACTCCAAAAGACTACCTTGGGTAAAAAAGTAACATAATGAAGTTTTATCCTATAAGTTGTAATTTGAAATGAAGTGAGGAGAGCTTATTTATAGCCTCTCACACTCACTTTTACAATATAATCAGACCAACATGCCTTAAAATGTCAATTTGAAATTATAAAATGTCAATTTAAAATTATAACATATAATAATAAAAAATAATCAAATCTGTGTGTAACTTAGGGCATTTTCCCCAAAGTTTACCCAAGCATGACTAAAATAGCTAAAAATGAGCAAATTACTCTGAACTGAAGGCTAGAGTAAGCAGGTGGGGGACGTCATGGCCCATCTAACCCCAACAATGCTGATAATCCCTCAACGCCCTGCTCACCCCCCCACCCCCCCAAATCAAGCAATACGGCTTGGTGGAGATGTCGATGTCATCTGTGGAAGAGGCTCAAGGAGAGAGGGTGCTAGTTTGTAAAGGTACCATGAGGGTGCTTGAGGTGACTTGGAAGAGAGACAAAAGCCTCACAGCTGAAATAAATGTCACCAGAGTAATGAAACAAGGAAGGGGGTCACGTGACCCAGTGACCTACCCCTAGGAGCCCCGAACACCAATCCCAGGGTTAAAAAACCCCAACAAAGGGCAGTCAGCAGTGCCATGAAGCGATAGTACTCCTAATGGAAGGACCAAAGGGTTTGGCCATAACTATCCCTCAAAAAATGTTGGATAACACCCCTTTTGGTCTGAAAAAAAATGACCCTCTCTCCCTAGGGACACATATGAAGGTGTGTTGGTATTGGTACCACGTAACACTGACAGCAACAAAAGAAATAACTTCTTGTAACAGAGGAGAAAAAATATACCTCAAAGTTCGTCATATGGATGAGTTCTTACACAAAAAGTGCAGTTGTTAAGACATTGTAATGTTTATTTATATAGTTCTAGGGGTCATGTTATAAAGTCAAAATATAAAGTTAAGGTTATAATGTCAAAATATAAACTTAAAGATATACAAAGGTTATGTTAGAAAGTTAAGTTAGGTGCTAATAAAATGTTAGAACATGTCAATGACATGTTAGGATAACATTATAATAAAGTATTTGTGATGTAATTAAGTAAGTGGGTCCTTGTGGGGATAAAGGAACATGCCTAATGCATACCGCCTTTTGTAATGTTTATGATGCATTATCCATGAGGTATTTTTTTGTTCTGTCTGCCACAGTTAAATAACTTGATGCCACAAATATATACCCCAATATTCATGATTAATGTTGCAACCACTACTAGCACTCCTAGAACTTGCTTTGAACATGTCCAATGTCAGCTTGCTTTGTAACACTTGTGCCTGCTGTTACCGTTCAAAATAGCAGGCTATGTTTTTAGCATCAATGTAGCCTAATGCTAATGAACGACAATCACATGAGAGACTTGGTCTACTATCACCTTTGTCCACTCTCTCAACTTCTTCGGGATCTAGTGTTGTCCCAAGGGGAGAGCCCTTTAGTGTATCTTCCAACAGAATTATACAAATACTTCCCACCACCTTATAGCAAAGATCAGTGCCTTTAATGGAGTCTAATAGAGAATAATGAAGACATACTAAAAGATGACTAGACCAATTAAGTATTTGCACACTGTAAATTGTATCCACCTCTTTAAACGCAATTATGAATAGTCAACACATACATAATTTGCTGTAGGGTACTTTAGTGATGAGTGTCAAACGTGTACAACATGGTTAGACCAACAACCCAAATGAGCAATGGATTTATCCTGTAAAACTGTCTATAATTCTTCAAAAACAGCTGTGCGTAAACCAATCAGATAACCTTTCATGGTATATATCAGCAATAATCAATGGGATTAGAATCGATTCTTAGCATTCTCTTATTTAACCCTTGAGTCACTTATAACAAGCACTTCACATAAATCGTTGTCAGTAGTAATGTAAGCTTATCATATCACACAAGTAAGCCAAATAGCAGCATCAAATCAGCAGTAATGACAATTCATACATTTCAGTATACACTTCTAATTTGTGGTTTGAGCACATGTCACATATGAACCGTCCAACAGTAGCTTTCAACCAATCACAAGGTAAGTAAACAATTCCCAAAATCGACACTTTAAGATAACTCAGCTTTCAAGCATATTATAGCAAAGGATCACTTGAGATTCAGATGTAAATTGTATCCACCACAGTTTAAAATAGTTAGAGAATCCACAATTTGTAAGAGTTTACAAGGAAAACCAAAAGATGTCCCAATTATCCTGCCTTTAAAGATTGTCTAAAACTTGTCAGTATTGGGGCTGCTCTAACTGCCAGATGTAGCAGCAGAGTAACAGGGCTGAAACAGGGTGTTGCCGCTGAAGAAAAACTGGCATAAGCATAATTATTTCTCACACATGCATTATGTCAAACACTTTGAATGTCTAGAGTTTTAATTAAAATTTGCTCATAAAATTTTAAATTAAAACCACATATCCAAAGACACTTCTCAAACACTGAAGATGAAGCAAACACATTGTACATAGATATTTTGGTCAAATGACCGGGCAAAACCCTAACTTGGGAAAAACCTTGAAGAAGAATTTCTGATTAAAGAAGAGTACTTAGAAATTTTTCTACAACACAAGAAACTATTTCTTCAACCCTCATTGACAAATTTCACTAAACTGGAGCAATAGATGAATACTTTGAAAAACGTGCCAACTAACAGTTGTATGGCCTGCTAACACGTGCTGTACAGCCTGTACTTTCTGCCTCGTTTTTCGTGCCACACGTGCCATAATTAATGCTGCTGTACAGCCCTGTCAGTCTGCTGTACAATCACCTTTTGGATGCCTTGAAATTCGTGCTGCTACTCCTCTTATTGGAAATTGTGCCACTTTACTAGGGTATCTCCTTTTTCTTCTTCACATTCTTCTTCTTCCCATTCTGATAGTGTGTGTCCTTTCATTTTGTCTTATATTTCAATTTTGTAATTACCATCCCTAACTACCCTAATCTAGGGTTGAGAATTAATTACAAGATCAAGGGTCTCCATTAAAACTCACTTTTAATAATTAATGAATATACCTTTTTAATAATTAAATTCATTAATCATTAAATACATCACTTAAAGTGACCCACTTTATAAAATACAAGGAAAAAATCACTTTATTTATACAAAAGACACTTTTTACATAAATACAAAGGTCAAAGCCTTTACAAGTCCTTCTCATCACACTCACACCAAAAATATGATGTAGGACCTATAGAGTTGTCATCTTCCAACATTCCCTCCTAACGAGGAAGGTCCACAGCACCATCTGTATCTCCACCTCTGACTCCTAATGCAGCTCCCTCTTGCTCTGGAATTTGTCTTGGATACAAGTGCCCAACTCCATATTGGAACTCTGAAGCCTGAGTCTCGACTTGAGCCTCATCCACCTGCTCATCATCACCATCACTGGATTGGCTGAGTCTCCTGCGAGTACTCTGGAGAGAACCACTCTCCTCATTAGAAGAAATGTAAATCACATGTCGATCAGGTGCATCTCCTTTCCCACCCTTTGACTCTGACAACCACCCCCTTGTGCCTGGATGTACAATTTGCCCTGTCAAAACATATAACCTATCCCTGCGATCTCCTAATCGAATTGTAGTACCAATTGGCTCATCTCTTTGATACAGGGAAACATGACCAGATCTCACCATCATCCTATAAACTTCATCCTCAAAGGATGACATCGAGAGTTTGCTAACTCTCATGACAGGGACAAAGAGCACTCTCTGTATCTCCAAGACCTCACCAAGGTCTAGTTGGAACCCGACTGTTCCAACCCCTCATATTGCCACCTATGGACTATCTATATCTGTTTGAGCATAGTGTCTTGGTCCCAACTTTGTGACAATCTGAAAGGCATCATAGACTCCAGTCATGTGTCTGGTTGATCAACTGTCAACAACCTAGACATGCTCAAAGGAAGAACTTCCTATACTAGAGTCAATAGAGACCAGAGAAAATTCATGCTCGAATTTGGCTGCAAAGTCTTCTACTGCTGCAGTCACTGCTGAATCTTTCTCTGTCTTCCCTTTCTTCTTCTCAAGACACTTCAAGGCATAGTGTCCCATCTGACCACACTGATAACACTTGACTTGACTCATATCTTTCTTCTTTTTATTTGCTTTTGTTGCAAGTGCCACGTTTTGCTCCACTTCTTCACTAACATGGCCACCCTGAGACCCCTCCCGGATCTCCTCTTGAGTAAAATTATCCCACAATCTCGACCAATTGGGAAGTTTTTCTCTACTTACAATGCACTTCACAAATATGTGCCACTTCTTGGTGAATCCCTTCAAGGCTATCCTCACCAACTCTGAATTAGGAACAATTTCTCCCACAACAGCTAACTTGTCCTTGACTTGTGCCACATGAGTCAAGTAGGAGGCTACACCCTCATCCTTATTCATTTTGGCATATTGTAGCTTGTCTTCAGTGCCATCTTGCAATTCTCGTTCTTGGCTTCAAACAACTGGTTCAAAGTATCCCACATCTCCTTAGCCATTTTCTTCTCTGCTAAATGTGGAATGAGATGATCTTCCACTCCATCAAAGATTACTCTTTGGGCTCTGGCTTCAAGGGCTTCAAACTAGTTCATCTCTAGTTGTTGCTTTGGTCATCTTAGAATTTCCAAATCTCCATATTTTCCACTCTTTCAATACGACAGTAATTCTTACTTTCCATGGGATATAGTTGGATATCCCATCCAACCTATTCTCAAACTGTATGCTCATCATTTGGAAAACAACTTATAATAATAATAACAAAAAGACTACCACACTTCTTTTGCACTTCCTTACTGTGTAACACTAGCTTGCTTAATACTTCAGTATCGCTTTGATACCATGAAGAAAAACTGGCATAAGCATAATAATTTCTCACACATGCATTATGGCAAACTCTTTGAATGTCTAGGGATTTAATTAAAATAGGAGTCTTAACATTGAAATAGAAACCTACACTTCAAATTCGATCCTGGTACGAGAGCATAATGTACACGAGCAAATACTGCATTTAATTACCCAAATGCCATTTTGTTTTTTCACATGATTTTCTCAATTTCTTTTTGAAATTCTTTCATTTTTAATCTATTTTTTTTCGACCAGATAAAAATCTCCAATCTAAATAGTAACCAATAAATTAAATTATTTGAATTATAAAAAAAATATTATAAAAATTTAAATATTTCGATTTAATAAAAAATATTTATTAAACATCATCAAACTTTTACACATAAAATTAAGTCAGTCAAATCATTTGACTTATAAACAATTACGATATACACTACCGGAGGCAGGTATAAAATATTAACATGGCAATGTAAGTTGTAATATTCATTGAAGGATATGACTGCATATTCAAATGAATAATATATGCACTCAACAATTCAACTATTATGTCACGTGTATCAGTTAAATTATAGAGAGAGTGTAGACTCTTGACAAAGTACAAGACCTTGCAGTCCTTTTTCATACTGGCATCTTGCTTTGGTTAAACTTGTTGATTTTTGTACCTAGGAAAGTGTTCCCATAGTGATTTTTTCCTAAGCCACTTAAAAAGGGAAAATAACATGACCCTTGCAATTAATGACTTGAGATGAGTCTTAATGAAATTAATTTTTGGTGAGAATTAAATGTGCATTTAATCTCATCCATCCATCTAAATCATTGTGGGCCCTTGGATTAGTGACTATTCAACTTGCTCATTAATTCCAAAAAGCCAAGGAAAGGCACTAGAGACACATTCAGTTTTTCCATGTGCATTGGAGAAGAGAGAGTGAGAAAGTTGAATTTGAGAGAAGGTGAGCAGCTTGAGCAGAGGCATGATTCCCAAGGAAACCATACAACTTGAACTGGCACAAATTCCAAGGAATCCGTACAACAACATTGGCATGAGTTTCGAGGCAACAATTAATGCATTAATTACAGCAGTATTGTACCTTTTCGTACAGTGGTTTTCATTCAGAGACATGGCACACTTTTCGAGGTAGGGGCACAAATTTTGAGGCAGCAGACCGTACTGTCATTCTGTACGGTATTTGTACATCGTCCGTACAGCCCTGTAGTAGCACCAATTTTGAGGTGGTTAGTGTTATCCACTACGTTGCACTAAGGGGATTTTTCAAGTGAGCCACCAAGGATCGAAACAAATCAATTGTTCTTACTCAGTTGCTCGAAAGTTCCGTGGTTTCATCAGGGCTAGTTGTGGTCCTTTTTTTTTCACATGTTCACATCCCCTTGGGGGAATTGTAATAAATGACATAGCATGATGGTTTCTTTTGTAAAAGGCTTGGTCTTGTTAGGACTTGTTCATCAACATCATCATCCTTGAGTGCTTTTTCCCTCGTCAATTATGTGACGCTTTTTAAAGCAATATATAATTTTCGAGTTTTTCACTCAAAATCCTCTAAAGTCGGGATGGTGATATTGGTGATTATGTCTTAAAAGGTTATTAAAGCCTAGGGTCTATGTATTATACCATGCTAGTCATAGTCCCAATGTTTCGTGGACATGCGCCAAGTCTTTCATAGGATTTTTTAATTTTTAGATTTTTAATAAAATCATCGATAAGGTGTATTTTAATTGTAAAATTTCAAAAGGTCATAAAATTGGGCCTAGGGAGGCAATTTGGTCATGGAGATGCTTGTTTTTGGACCCAGAGCCCCACTTAACCTCTAAACCCACTTTTCCTACGTTTTAAGTGAAATTCTCTCTGAAAAAGGCAGAAAGTGAATAAAAAATTAGAAAAAAGAAAAATATGGAGAAAAAACACATCCCTAAATCAGTGGGAACTTGTCCCAAACATGTTTCGGGTTAACTAAGGATGATGTTGGGGGTAATTGGAGACCAAATCAAGATCAAATCGTCTTGATTCCAATCAAATCCATGAGGGGGCGAATTTATCCTTAGAGGGGCACATTTATCCATGAAAAAGCTCACCTCTTGTTGTATATGTGTCACAGAAAGAGTGGGGGGTGACCTACCTTGTGAGAGGTGACGCCTACCACCTCTAGTCCACTCTAGTTCGCCCCCAATCATATAAAAAAGGTACAACACTTGGCAAATTCGCCCCCTTGGGGTTTGCTCTCATTTTTCCTATTTAAGTGAGGCTTTCTTCCTTATTTGGGAGGATGCAAGGAACCTCTGCTCATTGTAACACTATGATTATTTTGATTAATAAAAGTTGAAGGCTTTGGAGGTCCACATTGTGCCATTGGATGAATGTTGTTTCTATGAGGTGATATAGTATTGCTTTGATTTCCTTTGCCAAAGTTGTTAATAGATCTAGCTTAGAGGGTTTTTTTATAACACATAGCGTAAGCATTTACGGTTGTTAACTTGCTTGTACTTTGCTTTTGAGAGATATGAGAGTAGCCAATTATAATCAGTTGTATTGAGGCCCTTTTAATTTCTTTTCTTCAAACACACTAGATCAAATCCATTTTTTGTGCAAGGATTTTCTCATAGTTGTGTAGGGCACAAATTCGAAGGAGGATTTGAACTAAGTTTTCTGTTCTCTTCTCTTTGGCATTTTTTAAAGCTAATTCCTTTGTTTGCAGAATCTTTAAAAGTCTTCACAAAAGGATCAAGCAAGAGCTTGAAGTTTTCTTCCCATCTTCTCAAATTAAACTTTGTCTCTTCTTTGGTTACTTTGTTCTAGAAATGCTAAATAAGTAGATCTCGTTCTTTGAAAGTTTATTCCTCAAATCCACTTGTTTTAGCATGTTAGAGTAGCTAGATCAGTGTTACAAACATCGCCGATATATCGGCAACATCGCGGCAACATCGCGATATATCGCGATGTTAACTTGCTGGCGATATATTGGCAATATATCGCCCCAATTTTTTTGGCGATTTTTTCATGATATTTGACGATTTTTTGGTGATATTTGTTGATTTTTTGCGATATTTGCCGATTTTATGGCGATATTTGCCGATATTTTCGAATGTGTTGTGATTTTTTGTATTTTTCGTATTTTTAAATATTTTTGTATTTTTTATTTTGCCG
This sequence comes from Pseudotsuga menziesii, assembly GCA_001517045.1. NCBI lineage: Eukaryota > Viridiplantae > Streptophyta > Pinopsida > Pinales > Pinaceae > Pseudotsuga > Pseudotsuga menziesii. The sequence continues at coordinate 190,563 of LPNX010793370.1, read as the reverse complement.
ATATATTGACGATGTTTGCCGACATTTTCGCCGATAATTTCGATAATTTTTTTTTGGACCCTTGGCGATATATTCACCGACACAATATTTGTAACATTGAGCTAGATATAAAAACATCGTCAAAGTTTTATTATTTTAACTAGATCTAGGCTTGCTGTTTTGGTATCTGCACTTGTAAATTTTTCCAAATTTATTCTAAGTACCAAAACTTAAATACTTTTATTTGTTTTTGTGCATACCACCATCATCTAATCATTGTTGATTTTTGTACCTAGGAAAATGTTCCCCTAGGTGACTTTAGCCTTAGTCACTTAAATGGGCAAAATAAAGTGATCCTTGCATTAAATGACTTGAGATGAGCATTTAATTAAGCGAGGTGAGTGAATTTAATTTTTATATGAGATTTAATGAGCAATTAATCTCATTCACTCATCTCATCTAATCTCCACCGTTGGATTAGATGAACCCTAGGGTTCTCATCTCATCTAATCTCCACCATTGGAAAATTTAAGCGAGGTGAGTGAATTTAATTTTTATATGAGATTTAATGAGCAATTAATCTCATTCACCCACCGTTGGATTAGATGAACCCTAGGGTTCTCACCAAAAAGGCAAGGAAAGGCTTTTTTTGACTTCACTTTTGCATTTTCGTGAAGAGAGTGAAGAGGAGAGAGCAGAGAGAGGAGGCACGCAAATCGAGGAAGAGAGAAGCTTGAGCAGGGCACGAATTTCGAGGAGCAGAACTAGGCACAATTTTCGAGGAGCAACATTTATTGCAGTTGTCCGTATAGGGTACATTTCCCGAGGCAAAAATTTGAGCACATAATTCAAGGCAGATTTTGGGCACATTTCCCGAGGTTGAAGTTGGCACGATTTTTGAGGCAAGAGTTGTAGGCACGAATCTCGAGGCATTTTCCAGCAGCATGGTTTTTTAGACAGGCTGTACAGTCCATACAACAACACGTTTTTCGAGGCAGCCTTCAGCAGAAAATTCAGGGTTTGATTTTTTTTACTGTTCGGCACGAATAACAGGGCAGAAGTTTTCTCTTCTGGGTTGAGATAAGTTGGTTTGAAAATTTCTGAGTTTTGCCGAAAAATCAAGCTTTGGGCCATTCGGAGCACCCACGATCCATCTAAGCAAGTTTGTAAGCCTTTTTGACCCATTCTTCAAGGGTCAAAAGACATTTCTTTTTCTTTTAAGCATTGTTGTTAAACTAGCAACAACAAGGGAGGTCTTCCTGCATGCATGTGTTCTTGCATGCAGAAGACTTAAATTAGGAGGTCTTACTTTGGAAAATAACTAAAGTGATCTAATTATTTATTGACTTTAAGTGAGAGTGAAATTAGGGTTCACTTTACCTAAAGATATAAAAGAAAGATCAATTGGTGGAGAGGACACACAATTGCATTCTGATAGAGACGGAGGAAGAAATGTGTGATAGAGAATTTTGGTGAAGAAGACAGAGGAGCATTAACTCAAGAAGGAAGCCCTAAATTGTAGAGGAGAGAGACAAGAGACTTCGGCGGAGGTACACCATACAGCAGCAGGCCGTACAACAGCAAGCTCCCTTAGGAACCATGCCATCTCACAGGTTTTTCTCAATGATTTTTGGGTGTTTCGATTTTGCCATCTAGGGCATAAATCGATTTTCTGATATTGTAAAAGCTCTGTATTTTTTAATAAAATATCCTCTCATATTGTTGCACTGGTTTTTCCATCTTGGGTTTTGTCCGGGGGTTTCTACCAAAAAAAACTGTGTTGTTTCTATTGATGTGATTGATGTTGTAAATGGTTCTTAGTTTTATATTATGTTGCTTACAGTAAAGAAGCTCATGTGTGGTTATTTTAGTTAAATTTAAATATACTGTTTTAGCCCTAGTTGCGCTTTAAAGCAAAATTTACATGGTATCAGAGCTCTGGTGAGCTAAAGGTGAGAGATTTGCAGCAGTAGTGATAGATCAAGGGCAGATCTATTGAAGACACAAACTTAGATTGGAGATCTAGGGTTTGACAGGTAACACTTCAATATGGCCGTGCAACTAAGAGTTGCAGATAGACTCCAAGGTGCTTAGAACTTTCCTACATGGAAAGAAAGGATCACAAGGATTACAAGGATCCTAGATGTCAATGATGCAGAGGAGCACATTGACTCCACGAAGGTTGCACCCACAGATCTGGCAGATTTAACAACTTGGAAGAAGATTAATTCCAGAGCCATGTAGATTATCATGGATGGAGTGAAGAACCATATAGTCCCTCACCTTTCTGGTAAGAAGACCGCAACAGAGATGTGGATGGCTTTGGAGAGTCTATACCAAAGCAAGAACGAGAACTAGAAGATGGTGTTGCAAGAGAGGATGTGCAACACCAAGATGGCCAAGGGAGGAGTGGTGCCTTATCTCACGAGGCTCACACGGATTAGGGATGAGCTTGGAGCAGTTGTTTCTAAGACAGTGGATGAGGAGCTAGTTTGGATAGCCCTCAATGGCTTCTCTAAGCCACGGGACTCCTTTGTCAAAGGTGTTGTGGCTAGGGAGAAGCTCTCTGATTGGCAAAGACTATGAGATGACTTTGTGCAGGAGGAGATCCACATGGGTCAAGGATCAGGCTCATCCAATAGTGCCCCACAGATTGTGGATGAGGAGGCTCTAGTCCTTATAGGGAAGAGCAAGGGTAAGGAAAAGAGGAAGAAGGATGGTAAGAAGAACCTTGACGTATCAAAGGTCAAGTGTTTTATCTGCCACAAGCAGGGACACTTTGCCTCCCAGTGGCTAGACAAGAAGAAGAAGAGTAACACTTAGATGGCTGGGTCTGTAGAGGTGGATGAGTTCAGCATTAACTTTGATGAGGAGTTTTGCTTGATAGCTTGCATGGAAAGCACCACAAGGAGCAGTATATGGTACATCGACAGTGGAGCATCTAGTCACATGACTGGACAAAAGAGATTATTCAAAGACTCGCAGGAGGATGGAATAGGTATCCACGTTGAATTGGGTGATGATGCGTGGTATCAGGCGCAGGGAGTTGGCATTGTTTCATTTCAGAGGGAGTCTGGAAAACCCTTTAGTTTTGCTGATGTGTTATATGTTCCAGGACTGACCAAGAACCTTATATCTGTCTCCACTTTGGAGGACCAGGGATATCAGGTGAATTTCGAGACCATAGAGTGTATATCAGGCCCAAGGGGTTAGATAGGAACTTGGGGTGAGTTGTGGCATAGCAGGAATGCACACTTACACCATAGAGCACTGAAGCATTTGAGACAGGCAGTCATTGGAGTTTCTCAGGTACATGAGGAAAAGCATAACCACTACAAGGGTTGTGCTTTGGGGAAGAACATCAAGAATCCTTTCCTACAGAGTAAGCACAAGTCTAAGGAGCCCTTGGACTTGGTGCATTCGAATGTATGTGGACCTATGAGTGTCCATTCTTTCAGTGGTTACAGTTCCTGCGTAACCTTCATTGATGACTATTCTAGGAAAACCTGGATCTATTTCTTGAAGGCCAAGTCAGAGGTATTTGAGAGGTTCCGAGAGTTCAAGACTCTCATGGAGAACCAAACAGGAAAGAAGATTCGGGTGTTGAGGACATACAACGGGGGTGAGTACACTTCCAATGAGTTCATGGGGTATTGTTCAGAAGAGGGGATCAAGAAGGAGCACACTGTGCCCCATACCCCACAACAGAATGGAGTTACAACGCAGAAGAATAGGACTATGGTAGGAGCAGCCAAGGCCATGCTATTTGATCAGGGATTACCACTCTTCCTTTGGGCCGAGGCATACAAGATTGTAGTATACATTCAGAACAGGTATCCCCGCACAACTTTGGGGAGGAAGACACCAGAGGAGGTCTTCATAGGCACTTGACTAGATGTGAGTCGCATTCGCATATTTGGCAGTGTTTGCTATTGTCATGTTCATGCTGACAATATGACAATAGGAAGAAGCTGGACCCTTCTGGAGTGAAGGGGTTACTAGTTGGATACAACGAGACTTCGAAGGCATATAGAGTTTACATTCTTGGTCGCAAAAGGATCATTGTGAGCAGGGATGTCCAGTTCGATGAGGACATGGCCTTGCAGAGATCTTTGGACTTACCAGCAGAGCAGTAGCCAACACAGGATTTGGGGGTCAAGTTGGAGGAGCCAGATGTACAGGTACAGGTACAGACATAGAGCACAGGTTCTGGTGGTCAGAGGGAGTCAGGTGGACAGGATCCTATAGTCCTTGACATGGAGGATGAGCTGCAGCCGGAGACGGATATCCAATAGCCACAGCACGTTGACATTAGGCCAAGGCCTAAGTGGTTTAGGTCCACAGTACAAGATTTCAGGTAGGTTGATCCTCCATAGAGATATTTTAGACGGAGCGTACCACCATAGAGGCTTAGTTACATGGCAATGATGACAGAGTTGATTAACTCTGAACCTTCTTGTTTCGAGGAGGCTGCACAACATGACGTGTGGCAAGAGGCCATGGTTGAGGAGTATGACTCAATCATGAAAAACTAGGTATGGGAGGTTGTGTTGAGATCACAAGGGAAAAAGGTGGTGGGATCCAGATGGATCTACAAGGTGAAGCATGCAACAAACATAAGCTTTGAGAAGTACAAGGCGTGCTTCGTGGCAAATGGGTTTTCACGGAAGGAAGGTATTGACTATGAAGAGACCTTCGGCCCTGTTGCCAGGTATTCTTCCATTCAGACCATTTGCCATTTCGGTGTATGCTCTTGCCCATTGCAGGTTTGCCCTGAGCTTTGAGATAATCAAATGCAAGAATGCGCACTAATTAATTCCTCACATTTAATTTATCAAACTCACATTAATAAAGTTACAAACCTTCAAACATTACGAAAATTTGGCGTAACGAACTTGAGGAACAGTGGGCAAATTCGTCAAGGAAAGCGGAAACAACTAGAAAGTGACCATGGGGTCCCGTTAGGCTACATCCTTGGTGTAGTGTTGAACACCTCCCCACGACTCCATCTAGCCCACTTTTTCGTGTGCGAAGCCACTTTTCTCAGAGTCCAGACATATTCCCAGTACCTCACGGTATATTGGGAATCCCCTTTCCCCCTTAACTTAATTCATCCTAAATAACTTTAAAACTGACCAAGAACAAATTGCAAAACATTTTCCATTACATCAGCAACAACTTTTCGACTCCATTTTGGCATTGGTTTCATTTACAAATCTTATTTGCTTTAAAGTAATTTCATATTGTGAATGTTGTATTATCTCATGTTGTTGAGTTAAGCTTTATTTTTTGCAATTTATCTTGTTCCAATATTTTCATTCAATAAATTCCTAACAAACTATCTAATTCGTAAACCATTAAAATCAAAAGAACCTTAGTAACTGTTTTTAGGGACTACCCCCCTTGGCTCCTCTAAGGGTGGCCTAAACGGAGGAGTTAGGATCATGTGACAGCACCTGACTCGAGACTTGCCCCCAAGGACGCACTTAGCAGCTTGAAGATTTCTGCTGCGTTATTTCCCCCCAGGTGCGTGAAAGGTGGTAACAGTTAGTAGGCTGGAAATTCTGAGAATTAATTTATGAAGTGACACGAATTTGGAGGCTGAAATTTTTCTCTTTGGTTGAGATAAGTTGTGATTGAATTTTTTTATTTCTGCTGTACTGTTGACTGAATAAATAAAGAATTTCTCTCTCACAGGTTTTCCACGGAGGTTGGGGATTTGCCTGGATCAATTGACCAACAATCTGAGTCTGAATTTTGATGTGTGACTGTGTTTTTATTACTGCTCATTAGAAGTCGTAAAATTCTTCATGTGTTTCAGTCAATATTGTTTCTGAGAAAAATGAACTAATTTGCAGCTGAAAGTGAATTGGGTTAGGCATTAAACGATGATAAAAATGGTGGCTTGAAACCGGGTTGAGGAATGAGAAAAATTTACACAACTTTTATGCTGCCTTGAAATTTCATCCCATATCGATCCACTCAACATATCAAGCTTTTCCATCTGAATTCTTCTTTCTACTTTCCAAGCATTGGGTAACACAATCAGGCAATCACCCTGTGAATCGGGATAATGGAGAGTAAATAATCGTGAGATTCTTATTGTGTGCTGCTGTTGCAGTTGAAGCACTTGATATGGCTAAATTTCTCTTCTATGGGTTAGCAGACCCTGGATATTCTCTCTTCTTTTGACTCTTCTTTCCAGAGACTTTATTTCCTCCCTTCCTCACCTTCTTGATGAGGGCTAGGTCTGGAACATCCTCATAATTGGTTGAGACTCGTTGTAGTCTTATCTACTCTCAAATGAAAGCATCCCATAACTGCTTAAAGTTTGGTAAATGATTGTGACCATGGTTAACTTGGACTAAGTTGTGACACAGTGGACTAAAGCCATTCACAAAAATCTGAACTAGTTCATTATCCACAAGTGTTTTTCAACTGCAGTGATTTGGTCTCTAAACTCTGCTATCTTCATGAGATAGCTTTCTACGGTATATGTTTTGCTCATGCCGGTAAAGTTGATCCTGTCCTTTAGGAACATATTCTTGGATACATTCACGTTCTAGTACAAGGTTCCCAAGGCACCATACATGTCTTTGGCAGTTGTTTTCTTGATGATATGAGGGATTGGGTGATAAGTCTGCCATTTCTAGGCAGTTTTGCAATCTCAACTTCCACAACACAAAGTTGGAGACTCCTTCCAACAAGTGACTTTCTCACATATTGAGAGTTGCCATTGCTGCAACTGCTTTAAATAGGCTAAAATTTAATCACTGTATCAAAAGTAGGGCTTCGAACCCCACAACCGTATTAGGTTCATGTGTCGATCATTAGCACAGTTATGCTTTGATCACTGTAGCTTGGAAATACTGCCCACTAAAATCCTCTAACAATGCTCTACTCTAGAGTCCAGATTTCAGAAACTATGCTCTAAACCATTGCAAGTAGATTTTTGCACTAAAAGAATTCTTAAACCACTAGATAGCTCAAACCTGAAAGCCACCCAAAACTGCCGAGTCTACAAACACATACTGCAGAAAATAATAGCGGAAACTCGCAGGTATTTCCTAGATCCAATGTCTTACGACTTGGACTCGGAATCGGTTGAGGGTCAATTCTGACTCTTCTGACTAGGAATGGTTTGAATTTTATAACTCAGTTAACTAGAATATACATAAAATATAAAATACTAATGTACAAAAATATTATAAAGATTGCAAACCATTAGAGACAAAATTTGCAAAGTTTGCTCATGTATATACCATGTAAAGGTGAATATATCAAAATGGTATAGAGTGCAAATTACAATACATATTACATATGTGAAACAAAATGGGTCGAGGTACAATCTAACAAGGTCTTGCACCTGACCACGTCTGCACCCACTGGATGGGGCTTCAACCTGGTTCTTCATGTTAATACAAGCCTGTTCATCTTCGTGCTTGCCACTAGACCACGTACCTGTGGGCCTCATGCCCACATGCTTGATGTTTCTGATGAAGCTGGGCGCTTGCCTATCCATCTCACTCTCTTGCTATCTAAAATGTATGCATTGCAAGATGAAAGTTGAAGCTGAATCTGGAGCACAAGTGTCCATCTTAGCATCAAGGGTTCTACTAGGAAGCAAGGAGCTGGACAGTCTATGCGATGTGGCTTCATTTGGGTTCTTACCCTCTGATTAGTCTCGCAGGGTCTCAAGTTCAACTGATGGGTGGTACATTGCTTGATTGTCTTCTTAACTGCTATAGTCTTATCAAGTGGGTGTTTGTTCCCCGTATTCTGCCAAAAGGTTTGAGTTATGGAGCTTTCACTCTAATTGATTTCTATGGACTTCTGTCTCATATTTTCTATATAATATATATATGATACTAAGTTTTCTAGTTGACTAGGAGAATGTTTTGGCGATAATATGTTTAGTTGTCTTGAGTTTTATTTTTTTAATACACTGCGACTGTCTTGGATTTGTCTGAAATAAGTGTTTTGGCTATTTTTGGACACAGGAAATATGGACTAGATGACAACACTGTGGATTTCATTGGACATGCCTTGGCACTTTATCGAGATGACCGTTATCTTAATGACCCTGCATTGGAAACAGTGAAGAAGATAAAGGTAAGCAGAGTGCTGCAGTTAAGGCTATTTTTTCAGTATACACCTTTCTTTATGTTTTTCTTCATCACATCTAGAGCTGCAAGTGTCGTATTTATCCAAGTTGCTTAATCTTATCTATGAATGCAGAAATTGCCAGATAGATTTAAATTCAGCCTGTAATTGATACGTATGCAAGTATTTCTTTTATAAGGTTCATTTGATGAATTTATAGAGGAGACTGCTGTGCCATCCTCGTCATTTTGTTACAATCTATAATGTTGTTAATTCAAACAAAATCGTTGGTGGCTCTTCAGATACTATGAAGGCTTTAAAACAGCCTTGATTGATTTAATTGCCATATATATATATATTTTCCCCCATGTGGTTCAGACAGTGGAGATCGGTGCTCGCTATGTCCATGGATACCTCCCCGAAACCACGAAGGAACATGGGGTGGTCGAGAATTTTCGGTACATTGGGGGCTCAACAACAAGAGCATCTTATAAACCCATTTAAGGGCTCAACATGTCACTTACATAAAATCATTCCTCCCAACCATCCAAGCCACATCCAATGGACGTGTGTATATATATATATATATAGAGAGAGAGAGAGAGAGAGAGAGAGAGAGAGGCATTTGTATTTCCTCTTGTTTTTAAGTCATCCATGTTTAAAACAAAATTAAACATTATTGTGCTAGCCGAGATTACCAACAAAAAGGCTTTCACATTCAAGGTTGAGTCAAAGACAACTAACTCCATGCTCATGCAGACTAAGATTTACTACAACTATGTGCATGTCACTCTCTTCTCAAGAAATTTGGGTAAGAGGGAGTCGGAGGTTACTAACTGATTCAATGGATTCTTCACTATTACCAAGCAATATTGAGACTTATTTGGTGGGCAGTTGTAAGCATTTCTCAAAGCCCTGAGTTACTGGCAACTGAAAATTTCAGAGTTCTTTGCAAGTTCTATTTTCTACTGGCATAAAAATCTACAAATTACATTGCATGGATGACACAACTTAACGGAGAAGGTGGTGGCCCTAGAGAAGTCCATTCATCTACATTTTTTTATGTTCTATTTTTTCTTTTTCAGAGTGTCTCTAAACCACCTACCTTGTATATTTTCTCTAGCCTGATCACTTATCAATTGTGATGAAGGTTAATGAGACAATTATAGATGCCATCTTGTGAGAGAACATTCCAATCGCATGGGTTGCTCCTCCTAGGACCCAAGATTACTCCTGTGGGACTCTCAGTTCTGGCCACTCTCCAGAGGACATTATCCTGCAGGTTTTTGGTGTTGACATCTGTGCTATAGATTCATACGAATGAGTAGGAATAACTCCCTCTTTCCCCTCTGTGACAACTGCATCTTTGATGACCAAGCTATATTGTCCTCACTGAATCTCTGTTTTGTAGTGTTTTTGTATGCGTATGCTTATGTCATTAACAGAATTTTGTTTTTCAATTTTTTTTGTGGTCTAGCTTCTATGTCGAACAGTGATTTCATATATCAAATTTCATATTTCTTTGCTTGGTTATCTTTAATAATATTGGTCTGTTTATTTCAATTTTTATTCAAATTATAGCTTTGCATGTAGAATACCCTATTTGTGAGTTTAAGGATTAGAATTACCTCAATTAATCTTAGGGTTTATTCACTTTAACAAGTGCCGAGATAAAACATCATATTCTCAAGGCATATTTTAATATAGGCTTTGTTCTTTGCGTTTTATATCCAAATGCTTGGTCTACTACAAAATTACTCAAAACAGCAAGGGGACTACTCTCCACCTTCTTTATGTTTGAAGACTATATGTATCAAATCCTATTTATTAGGAAGCTGTTGTACTGAACAATTCTTGTTGAATGATAGATAAGGGATAGGACTAGTATTTCGTTGCATTTGTTTTTTCTTTTAACAGTCTTATGACTATTGTGAGACAAAAAGCACAATCTAGAACCTATTGATATATCTAGACCTTAAGAAAATGTTCTCTGGTAGGAGTCACGACTAGGCAGCAACAACAGACTTTCACCCTCTTCACAAAATGAGCACATATATATCATCACACAAGCTCTTTGCACTGAGAGAAGTGAGGTGCTCTTCAGTCCAGTATGGGGGAAGTCCTGTCACGTCAATCATGTTATGCTAGCCGACATAAATAAAAAAAATGAAAAAATGAAAAATATAAATTACATATCGACTTAAATAAAATATAAAAAATAAACAAATTAGCATAGATCCATTTTAAACCCAAATCTATCAAGTACCGAGAGGGATCCAAATGGTATAAAAATGTATACCTCAAGAAATTGGATCCCTCTCGGTGCTTGATAGATCCGGGTTTAAAATGGATTTATGCTAGTATAACATCATTGGCAAAATGCCATTTGACCTTTTAGGCTTTTTATGGCCATTTGTTGGACATTAATAAACTTATCATATTTAAATTGGATATTTTCATAATTATCAAACAAATGGTTAGAATGTTGGGATAAAAACTTGCTGATCAGGGCCTTTGGCCACACAATTATCACTGTCAGACCTTATGTGACCAGTTCAGAGCTGTTCTGAAGGCAAAAGAGCATTAAATATCTAGCGTTATTTTCACAATGCCCATTTTAGGTAGCAAGTCTGACAAAAGTCTTGTAGATCTGGAGCATTATGGGTGTTTAAGCATTATGGGTGGAAACAGGTAACCATTTAATAACACCATTGTCTGCAGATATCAACCATTATCTGCACATAAATCTGGCAGGGGGTTGAACAGTTGTTAAGCTTATTAAAATAAAGAAAAATCACACCACTACCACAGGTGTGTCAGGAGTCACCAGCGAACCAAACAATCAGTGTTATGGTAAATATCATTCCACTGCCAAATATTAACGAACCATCATCTCAACATATCAAGGATTCTTTTTTCAAGGGGAATTATAACTTCAGTTATACAAGATAAAAGACTGTTGTGGATATTAAAGCACTTGTAGTAATCTGTCATCCGTCATCCATGCTGTGAAGGGAAAGAATTAACTTTCATTGTTTGCTGAAAGCCACCATGAAACTCTTCCGATGCTTCTAAAGACTGGAATCACCGTTAAAAGATTTGGCAGTGGGGAATCGACAGAGAAATCCTCAAAGTTTCATCGAATATCTTCTACATTTACCTATTTGTCATTGATTAGACTCTAGAGTTTGTGGAAGGGGACTCCTTTGGTGTGAAGTGCAGCGAGTTCTCAAGCAATAGTGTTGTCATGCAGTAATGGTGCTGCTGTCTGTTCGAGCAGCTATCTGCCCTGATCTGCTGTCTGTTCAAGCCGCCATCTGTTTTGATCTGCTCTGATCGTGCCACTCAGCTCTAGCAGCCATTTACAATGGAGCCACCGTCTATTTGAGCCACCATTTGCTCTGATTGTGCCGCTGTTTGATCAAGCCTGCAGGGCTGTCATGGAGGTGCATTGTCATTGTGCCCGCGAAGAGGTGTTAAGCTGTAGTTTGTTCATGACTGCAGAGCCGTCGCGGAAGAGATCGTTGGGCACGGGAGCCACCGTCGACCATTGGGATGTAACCAGGTGCCATTGTTCCATCATGGAGGTCTGCCGTCGTGCTTACGAAGAGGTGCCGTTGTTCCATCCTAGAGGTGTGCCGTTGTTGTAAGGGGGTGTGCTTCTCATTATGAACCTCCCAAGTTAAAAATCTGCTAAATCGGACAAGATTCCTAGAAATTGAAAACCACAAATGTCATTCTGACCTCCAACAAGCTCAACAGGAAATATTATAAAGTGGAATTGGAAAACCTCTCCCCAAGGAAATTACTAGATGATGGAAAAGCACTGGAAAACCTCCAACCCCCAAATGATGCCTTACATGCTGAAATCCTCGACCTTAAAAACAAACATGAGGAGATCCGCAAACAATAGGTTACTTTTAGACAAGAGACAAAAACACACATTAAACCTTGGGCGGAGACGGTTAGGGGTGGGGATAAAACCCCTCTTGTTGCGGTTGAAGTTGTCCAAGCCAAGCTTCTTAAAGAGCGTAATTGGCGTGCTCGTGAATTGAATATGAAGATCAAAGGGCTTCCCTTACCCTCTCCTTCCCAGGATCCCATACAGGTTGGTGGCATGTTTCTCTGAGATTACCTTGAGGTTATTGATATTCATCTTTAGAGAGCTTGGTTTGGTCATGATTCTACGCTGTTTATCCAATTTAGATCAGTAGTTGACCGACTTCGGGCTCTGTAGGCTAAGACTAGGTATTCTCTCTTCCTACTAAGATTTTTCTAGATGTTGATCTTACTAGGTCCCAAGTGGTAGAGCTGAGACGCTCTAGGGAGCTCATTCTTGCAGCTCGCCAAGCAAGCAAATGGGCAATCATTCGAGACTTCCGGGCCATCATTTGAGACTTCCCACCTTCGGGGTATTCTCGGCATGGGTTCTCTAAATGACTAGCTAGATGGAGGAGATAGTATGGAAGTGGGATCTTAGTGGGATGTTGGAACGATAATGGGTATTTTTGGTCTTTGTCGGGCATGCGACAAGATGCTCTTGGTTCTTCGGATCTCCTTTTTATTACCCAAATTGATGAGAGTCCAGTTTGGCCACTTTCAGATATTACAGGTTATCATTGGTTGTCTACTTGTTGTCAAGAAACTCGTTCTGTTGTTGGGCTCAAAGGCTTTGATGGTATGGCATGCTTACTACATGAATCTTTTCAGGGTAGAGTTTCTTTTGTCATAGGAGATGAGTTTGCTAGGTTTATGTGGGTATGGCTCAACAGATTACCCCTTTGTCTAGAGAAATATGTTAGAGATTTAGCTCTGGAGGCACTCCGCATGTTTTTGTCTTGTATGCGGAAGTGACCATGCACTAGCTAGGCTACTTTACTTTGTAATGTTGTTTTATAAAGTTTTAAGTGACTCTTATGTAAATGGGACTTTTTATAAAGTATTCCCTGGTTTTAATTTTATAAAGTGCACTTGTTTCATAAAGTAAATGTGGCTTTATTAAAATTAAATGTAATCGCTTTTGGGCGGAAAGTTTTTCAACCCTTGATCTTGAAAAGGCAAGATTTAATCTTGGCCTTTGGATTTAGGGAATGGGGAAGGTGAAAAGTCACTCTCAAGTTATAAGAGTGAGCCTAGGGTAGTGTGCAATACAAGTTGAAAGAAAGCATTTCCAAGAGTGAGCATTTGGCTGAGTTATTTGCAGAGAAAGAGTGCGCTGCAATTTTTCTCAAGTGGACACGAATCTTAAGGATTTTTTTTCTCGAGTGGGCATGAATCCCAAGGAGTTGGGCACGTTTCTCAAAGCATTTATTTCTGTTGAGTAGTACTGTTTCCTATAGTTTGTACGGTACAACAATGGGACAAATTTTGAGAAAATTTATGGGCACGATTTTCGAGAAGAAGATAATTTTTTTGGGCACGAAAATCCGTACACAAAAATCCGTACATTCTGTACAATTTCGTACAGTCTGTACATTCCATACATGCTGTACTGTTAGCCGAGCACGAAAATCGTGGAATATGGTACAATCATTTAATGTTTAAATAAATGCTGCTGTAAATTAATTTCTGCCTGATAAATGCTACAATAAAATTTCTCGAGGACTGGTTTTCCCTAGGGTGGGGTTTTTCCAGGGTCACATTGACCAAATTTTTGATGTTTTATGGGTTTATCAGTCTGTTGTTTTTTATGTGATTTTTCCGCTGCTACATACTTAGTTTTAGTGTTTCAGCTTGTTGGGTTATTGATTTAAATGCATGAGAGGTGTTTTTATTAATGACAAGTTTTAACTTTTTATTAATGACTAAGCGTTTGACAAAAGTCTGAAATTTTTGTCATTATTTTTACAAAATCTTCATTGTAGTTTGGTATTTCCCCCCAGCCTCATCACAGTTTGCTATACATAGTGATTTTGACAGTGACCCATTATCAAATCTATACTCTAGCATCATCCAACATTCCACAATGGGAGATGTCATCCTGTTGGGTGACTTTAATGCACGCACTAGAGCCCTCCAAGCCCCTCTTCAGGATCGGTTTAAGGACATGTTATGTTTTCAGGAGATCGTTCTAGTTTCTGTGGGACTTTATCAATCATCTGATAATATATTAGGGCCTTTGACAGGGTACAATAGACATCTCTTGTGGCTTGGAGAATCCCACGAGCTTTTGATCCTCAATGGTCTCCCCTCCTTCTCGGCTTCCTGCTCTTTCACTTGCCAGCCATGGTGGTGATCACAGTGTGATGGATTATGTCCTTTCCAAACAAGACGCTCTCTCCTTCATTCATCACTTTGCCATAACCCTCATCCCTCTTGTTGATCATAATCTCCTCTCCTTCCGGATTGACATCCCCCCACCCTTGAACCCCCCTCCTCCACCATGGGGTCCACCTCAGACTAATATTTTCTTTATTGAGGGTGACCCCAACACCTTTACTTCCACCCTTTGCCTGACGCTCCCTTTCGTTTCTCGATTTGCTTCCCTCAATTCCACCTCCGCCAAGTACACGTGTCTTTCATCTATCATCTGGGAGATTGCCTTACAAATCTACCCACACTCTACTCGTCATGTCCCCCTCCCCCAAAATCCTGGATGCTACCCCATGAACCAATGGTACGACGATGATTGCAAGCACTTCCACACCAACTTCAACATGTTTTCAACCATGGCCACCCGTCCTACCCAACTCTTAAAGCTTCCTATCATTGTCTCCTTTGCCACAAGAAATGCCTCTTCATCTCTCATAGGCGATGAGAGCTTAGTACTTTCCTTATTCATTCCCTTAAACATTTTCGGTGTACCATCTTCCCCCGCCACTCCCATCTCCCACTTGATCTTGATCTGAAAGCCTTGTTCTCCCACACCTCTTCCCTCTATGATATCCCGAGGAAACCCCTTATCTAAGTTACCTCTCCCATCCTCTTGTTATCTTTTTAGCCCCCATGATGTTCGCGAGGTTGTTTGGGCCACGAGTTCTAGCAGAGCAGCGGATGAGGAAGGGTTTCAGGTTGAACTCTTCAAACATGGCCTTTGAGCGCTTAATTGTCACTTGGCTAGTTTGTTCAACCATGTGGTTTGTACTGGTTTTCTCGAATCATGGTCACATCATATTATTCATCCAATCCATAAATCAGGGCATAACACTGATCCCAATAACTATAGAACGATCATGGTTGGCCACACTTTCTCTAAGCTATATGGTACAATCCTCCACATGCAGCTTTCTGGGGAGCTTGAGAGGAGACAACTCAAATCCAAAGGACAGGTGGGCTACAGACCAACACACCAAACCATTAATCACATTCTTACACTCTGTGCCATTGTTGAGGAGGCACGTCGCCGCTCCTCGAAAGTCTATTGTTGCATTGTAGACTTTCGATAGGGGTTTGACTCTGTCCCTAGAGTGGCCTTGTTCTAGAGACTCCAAGACATTGGCGTTTGTGAGACCCTTTTGATTGCCATTCTGATATTATATGATTCAGTACTTGGCCGTCTTCGCATGGCCCACAGGATTTTAGATTTCATCAAGAGTACCATTGGGGTTAAGTAGGGGTGTCCACTCTCCCCCACTCTATTTGGGATTTACATTGATGAGCTTGAGTCTTTCTTACAGGAGCACATTCAGGATGGTGATGGGTGCCTTCTTCACTGGGTCTTGATTTCTATTGTACTATTTTAGAGGGTTTGCAGAGACAGTTAAATGCCTTGGCCCTCTTTTGTGATCTTCATCAGATGGTGATCAACTTGAGTAAAACTAATGTTATGATCTTCAACGGATCGAAGAAGCTACTCGCTGATCTTCATTTCTTCTTTTGAGGGGAAGAGGTCGAGATCACTAGCACCTATACCTATTTGGGGTTCAGTTCATAGGTCCTCATTTCAGCTTGCATAGGCAACAATCCACCTACCGTGGGGGATGGGGATTAACCACCAAACATTCTATATGAGCCTGAGGTTTAAGTTTCAGCCCTTCATTTTTTTGGATTTGTTTTGTGCAACCTCCTCTTCTTGTATTTGTTTATCTCTCCCATTG
Organism: Pseudotsuga menziesii; assembly: GCA_001517045.1. Classification (NCBI taxonomy): domain Eukaryota; kingdom Viridiplantae; phylum Streptophyta; class Pinopsida; order Pinales; family Pinaceae; genus Pseudotsuga; species Pseudotsuga menziesii. The sequence continues at coordinate 174,445 of LPNX010793370.1, read as the reverse complement.
ACACTTGGCCATAGGTTTTGACTCCTATTGTCTTACCTTCATCCCATGGCATAATCCCATATATATGCTTTCTCACATAGGTATATGAACTTGTGTAAGCTTTAGTACAATGGGGGCTTATGAAAATCGTGCCCTGCTGTTGTACTTTCCTTTCTCGATTTGCATGCCCAAAGGAAAAATGCTCCTGCTGCTATTTCTCCCTCTTTCTCAGAAATGGCTCTCCTCTCTTACAAAATTACAAAAGTGCCTCTTCACTTGGAAAACATTCCTTTTATGTAAAAAGTTAGGGTGAATGAAAAGCCATCTAATCCAAGGGCTCAAATTAGATTAGATGAGTGGTTGTGATTAAAATCACTTTTCTCGACAAAATAAAATTTAAATCACTCACTTTTTAAATTTTTACTTAAAGTGCACTTTATTTTCTAAAGTGCATTTAATGCTCATCTCAAGTCATTAATATAAAGTCCAAGTGACTCAACCCCTTTTCGTAGTGACTTAGGCAAATGTCACTTAGGGGAACAACTCCTAGGTATGAAAATCAACACTCCCTCTTACCAAGGAAGTTGTTCTTCACCACACCCAACTTGTCTCTGAAATGAATAAACTTGCCTCTTCCAAGAGACTTCGTCAGGATATCTGTAACCTGCTCATCAGTGAAAATGTATTGCAATGCCACAACTCCTCTCTGAACATAACCACGGATGAAATGGTGTCTGATCTCAATATGCTTTGACCTGTCGTGAAATACTGGATTTTCAGAGAGCTGGATGCAACTTTGATTGTCACAGTAAATCACCGTAGGCCTCAGCTCCTGATCAAATAAATCCACCAACAACTTGTGAAGCCACAATGCCTCGCAACTAGCCTGACTGGATGGCATATACTCGACCTTTGCAGAACTCAAAGCAACAGACTTTTGCTTTCGACTGAACCACGACACTGCTGCCGAGCTCAAACTAAAACAACATCCGGAAGTGCTCTTTCGGTCTGCCACACTGCCTGCCCAATCTGAATTTGTGAAGCCAATCAATCTAATCCCATTCGATCTCTTGTAGTCTAGACCATAATCCACTGTCCCTGCAAGGTATCTCGATACTTGTTTTGCGGTAACCCAGTGCACCCTCCTAGGCTCCACCATGAACTGACTGAGTGTGTTCACCTCAAAACACAAATCTAGCCTAGAGTTGACCAGATACATCAAAGAACCAATGAGCTGACGATATTAAGTAGGATCCACCAACTCTCGCTCAGAAGCATGAAGCTTCTTCTAGTTGGTGACCATAGGCGTAGGCATCGACCTGCAATCCTCTATCCCAAATCTCCTCAGCATATCAACTTCATACTTTCCCTGTTCCAGGAAAATATGACTAGGCTCCTGCCAAACCTCCAATGCCAAAAAATAGTACATCAACCCAATGTCCGTCATCTCATACTCTGAAGCAGATCTCTTTTGCAAACTGCAATAGGTCTCTCTCCCCCTGTGATAAACAAGTCATCCACATACAACAGATTAATGAGCGGATAATCTCCAACCATGATGAAATAGAGATTCAGATCTGCCTCACTCTTCTGGAAACCCATCCGCTTCAAGTAAGAGTCAATCCTGGAATACCAAGCTCGAGGAGCTTTCTTCAGCCTGCAAACATGAGACTCTCTCCCATGAATCTCAAAGCCCAGTGGCTGCTCCACATAAACCTCCTCGTGTATGATTCCATCGAGAAATGCGGTCTTCACATCCATCTGATGGATCTTCTAACCCATTTTCGCAGCAATGGAAATCAATGCTCTGATATAAGTATAATGAGCAACCGGTGCAAAGGTCTAATCATAATCAACTCCCTCAACCTGTGAGAACCCCCGCGTCACAAACCGGGCTTTGTACTTCTCCACACTACCATCTGCAACATGTTTTAGCTTGTAAAGCCAATGAAAAGTCACCACTGACTTCCCCTTAGGTCTCAGAACAATCTCCCAAACATCATTCTTGATGATGGAATGGTACTCTTCCATCATGGCATCTCTCCAAACATGATGCTAAGAGGCCTCCTCAAACGTAGATGGCTCTGAATCACAAAGACTAGCAACCAATGCCATACCCAATCTGTTTGGCATCTGTATAGCCCTCACTGGCTCCTTGGGCATTCCAAACTCCTTTGCTTCCTTCAAGGTCTCTCGAAGCCACTTAGGCTTCTTCTTCCCTGAAGGTTGCCCCCACACTGGTCTGTCCTCATCTGATGAAATCCCAGAGGTAGAAGGCCCAATAACCTGTGAACCGGAAGCTGGTGAATCAATAACTGGTGAACCCTATGTTCCTGTAGCTCTATACGGTGAACCTGTGACCTGAGACCCAAAACCTTTCCTCGAAGATCCTGATAGCTAAACCACTGAAACTGGGGATCCTGTGCTGATACTCTGTGGTCCAGTAACCCCATAAACCTGTGAACCTGTCATCTGCACTTAAGGTACCTGTGAAGCTACCTAAGGTGTGCGAACCTGGTGCTCTCCTTGCTCTGACTCTCTAGACTTCGTGAAGGCCCGCTCCTCGTCAAATCTCACTTCCCTCCTCACATCCACCTTCCTCTTGGAAGGAAGATAAATGTGGAAGGCCTTCAAAGTCTCATCATACCCCACAAAGGTGCTTCTCTCTGCCGTGGGCTCAAACTTTGTCCTCTTCTTAGAAGAGATGTGAATAAGTCAGGCAACCAAATATTGGAAAATTACTCACCTCAGGCTTCTTGCCCGTGAAACTCTCCTCAGGTGTCTTGTTGCCCACGACATGATGGGGACTCCTGTTCTGAAGGTATACAACTATAGTACATGTCTCCGCCCAAAGGAAGAAAGGAAGTATTGATCATGTAACATGGCTCTCGTAGCTCCAACAATAGATCTGTTCTTCCTCTCTCCCACTCCATTCTGCTGAGGAGTGTATGGTACTGTCTACTGTCTTCGAATTTCCTTCTGTCTTTAATACTCATTGAAATCCTTGGAGGTATACTCACTCCCATTATGTGATCTGAGCGCTCATATCTTCCTCCCAGTCTAGTTCTCCACAAGAGCTTTGAACTCTTGGAACCTCTGCAAGATCTGCTCAGATTTCTTGCTCTTGAGAAAGTAGATCCAGGTCTTCATGGAATGGTCATTGATGAGTGTCACATAATACTCGAACCCTCTAAGAGAAACAACTGACATAGGACCACACAAGTCGGAATATATAAAATCAAGACCTCCTGCTGACCTGCTATCACTACTAGTAAAAGCAGTCTTGGTGTACTTTCCCAAAGCACACCCCTTGCATACATCACTATGCTCTATGTTGAACTCTGGCAAACCTGTAACTATATACCTCAACATATGCAAAGCTGGATGATACAGATGAGCCATCCTCCTGTGCCACAACTCACAATGCTCGCTGTAGCTGCTATGTGCCAAAGCATGCTAGGGTTGAAACAAAGGCTTGTACAGTTTCCCACATCTAACTCCAATGGTGTAGGAAGCAGATGGTCCTGCAGTCTTGGGAAAAACATGCACATGTCCATCCAGGAAGGACACCCCAAGACCCCTATCCTCGATCATGGAAACTGAGATCAAGTTTTTCTCTAGCCCAAATACATATAGTACATCTCTCAAAATGATGGGACTCATAGACTCTCTCAAGAAAGTAATGGTCCCATGCCCAACTGCTCCGACAACTGTGTCATGCCCCAACACTACCTCCACATCAATCTCTACTTGTGAAAGCTCGGAGAACATCTCTCGAGCACCTGTCATGTGGCTCGAAGCTCCACTATCAATATACCACGTACTGGTGGTGGATGCACTCAAAGAATGGCTTGTCAACAAAGAATACTCCCTCTCAATATCAATATCTGCATTGGTGATGATGGATGCTCTCTCTCTATCAACATGCTCAGTATAGAGAGAAAACTCTTTCTCGAATCTAACTGTAAACTCCTCCACCTCTGCCGAAGCTGTTGTTTGCTTCTTCTTCTATGGATACTGCCCAGCATAGTGCCCAAACTTCTGACAAGCGAAGCACTTCACAGTGCTCAAATCCTTCTTCTGTCCCTCTTGCTGCTAAGCCCCACCCTTTTTGAACTTCTTCCCCTTTGCAGTCAACGCCACATTCTCCTCATCCTCCCTGCTAGTAGAAGAGCTACCCTGAGCAAGACCTCTTCGGGTCTCCTCCTGAACAAAATCTTCACAAATCCTGTCCCAAGTAGGCAAGTTCTCCCTAGCCATTATAGCCTCCACAAACACAACCCAAGGCTTTGAAACCCCATTCAAAGTTGTCTGCACTATCTCCAAACCAGGAACGACCTCCCCCATTGCTGCAAGCTCATCTCTCACCTGAGAGATACTAGTATGGTAGGAAATCACAACCTCAGCTTTGGCCATCTTGATACTTTTCAACTTCTCCCTCAAAACCATCTTCCTATTCTCGTTTGAGCTTTGAAACAAGCCGGTCAAAGCATCCCACATCTGATATGCATGGGTCTTAATCGAAATGTGTGGGATCACATGGTCTTTAATTGCATCTAGGATATTCTTCTAGCCTTTATGTCCTTCTTGTTGAAGGCAGAAAGTGCTGCTGCATCGGTGGAAGGGGGAACAACAACAGGATTTGTTGTAGTGTTGTGAACCACCTCATCCCACAACTCATTTTCCTCCAATATCAGGACTAGCCTGGCTTTTTTCCATGGGACAAAATTCCCAACCCCGTCAAGCCTATCCTCTAACCTAAGTCCTGTTGCCATTTTCTCTACAAAGTTCAAGTTTCAACAAGGTGCTGCCCACTGACAAAAGAAATCACTGAAGTCTGAGATTTTTCACTGTGTAAAAATCTGCCCTCTCTTTAACAAAGCTCTAATACCATGTAGAATTTTCAGCACTCACCCAACCTGGTTTCCAACTCCGTTTATAACATTGTTTAATGCCCAACCCAATTTATATTTCTGCTGCAAATTAGATTTTTCTCATAAACAATATAGGACTGAAACACAAGAAGAATTTCTACAACTTTTTCATGAGCATCAAATAAAACACATCCACACATAAATTTCAAACACATAGATTTTTGGTCCAATGACCTAAAAAAAACCCAACCTCCGGGGAAAACCTGTGAGAGAAAATTCTATTTATCTGGAAAATTTACAGCAATAGATAGAAAAATATCAGTCCAACTTATCTCAACCAGATGAAGAAAATTTGACTCGATTTTTGTGCCAAACAGAAAAAAATCAAACTCGAAAAAATTATGCTGCACTTTCCCCGATTTTCGTGTTGCTGTACGGATTGTATGACAGCCGTATGACCGAGCTGTACGGCCTCTCTGTACTGACCTGTCTTGATTTTCATGCCTGCTAAATTGCCTCAGGATTCGTGCCTAGATTTCACTTCCTCGAAAAACGTGCCCCAAATTCCTCCTAAAAAACGTGCCATGTACGGGATCCATCGAGTTCGACCTGTACGTACATGCTACAGTAAATGTTGCCTCCTCGAAAATTGTTCCTTGATGCCTCTTAAAAAATCGTGCCCTGCTGTTGTACTTTCCTTTCTCGATTTGCATTCCCAAAGGAAAAATGCACCTGTTGTTGTTTCTCCCTCTTTCTCAGAAATGGCTCTCCTCTCTCAAAATTGCAAAAGTGCCTCTTCACTTGGAAAACTTTCTTTTTAGGTAAAAAATTAGGGTGAGTGAAAAACCATCTAATCCAAGGGCTCAGATTTGACTAGATGAGTGGTTGTGATTAAAATCACTTTTCTCCACAAAATAAAATTTAATTCTCTCACTTTTTAAATTTTCACTTAAAAGTGCACTTTATTCTCTAAAGTGCATTTAATGCTCATCTCAAGTCATTAATATAAAGTCCAAGTGACCCTCTTTTCCTAGTGACTAGGAAAATGTCACTTAGGGGAACAACTCCTAGGTATAAAAATCAGCACTCCCTCTTACCGAGGAAGTTGTTCTTCACCACACCCAACTTGTCTCTGAAATGAATAAACTTGCCTCTTCCAAGAGTCTTTGTTAGGATATCTGCAGCCTGCTCATCAATGGAAATGTACTGCAATGCCACAACTCCTCTATAAACATTATCACGAATGAAATGGTATCTGATCTCAATATGTTTGACCTGTCGTGAAACACTGGATTTTCAGAGAGCTGGATGCAACTTTGATTGTCACAGTAAATCACCGTAGGCATCAGCTCCTGATCAAATAGATCCACCAACAACTTGCGAAGCCACAATGCCTCGCAACTGGCCTGACTGGTTGCCATATACTCGGCCTCTGCAGAACTCAAAGCAATAGACTTTTGCTTCCAACTGAACCAAGACACTGCTGTCGAGCCCAAACTGAAACAACATCCGGAAGTGCTCTTCCGGTCTGCTACAGGGCCTGCCCAATTTGAATCTGTGAAGCCAATCAATCTAATCCCATCCGATCTCCTGTAGTTCAGACCATAATCCACTGTCCCTGTAAGGTATCTCAATACATGTTTTGCAGCAACCCAGTGCACCCTCTTAGGCTCCACCATGAACTGACTGAGTGTGTTCACCACAAAACACAAATCTGGCCTAGAGTCGACCAAATACATCAAAGAACCAATGAGCTGACGATATAAAGTAGGATCCACCAACTCTCCCTCAGAAGCATGAAGCTTCTTCCAGTTGGTTACCATAGGCGTAGACATCGCCTGCAATCCTCCATCCGAAATCTCCTTAGAATATCAACTGCATACTTTCCCTGCCCAGGAAAATATGACCTGGCTCCTACCAAACCTCCAATCCCAAAAAATAGTACATCAACCCAATGTCCGTCATCTCATACTCTGAGGCAAGATCTCTCTTGCAAACCGCAATAGGTCTCTCTCCCCCCGTGATAAACAAGTCATCCACATACAATAGAAGAATGAGCGGATCATCTCCAACCATGATGAAATAAAGATTTCGGATCTGCCTCACTCTTCTGAAAACCCATCCACAACAAATAAGAGTCAACCCTGGAATACCAAGCTCGAGGAGCTTGCTTCGGCCCATGCAAGGCTTTCTTCAGCCTGCAAACCTGAGACTCTCTCCCATGAATCTCAAAGCCCTGTTGCTGCTCAGGGTAAACTTTTTAGTTGCAGTTTGACGACCTATCACGATGGGGACATCATGTGAGGCCCACAATATTCACAGAGGCATCCAGCCTGGGGACTTGACTCCATGAATTCCTGCTTGCAATTCACAGTACTGAACCACTTGAGTTAGCCGACCGAACTAGAATCTATGTTATGATTATCTGAATATGTTTTCATTTTTCTTTCTTTCTTTAGTGTTCATTCACATTGGTTTAGGCACAAGAAAAAATTGTATAGATGTTATCTCTTTTAGTGAATGCTGTGTCCCAGGTTTTATCCTTTTCCCTGATTGAAAAATCCTAGATTGCTGTTTCAAGTGGATAGCATGTGCAAACATGATTAATAAACTCCATGTTGAAGATATAGGAATTTTGTTTGGTTATATCGAAATCCATGGTTCTTCACAGCACCTGTACTATTGTTTTTAATTTGAATACAGAGAGCTGGATAGGAAATGACTGTTTTACTGCAAATACAGTCTTGTTTTGGTTCAGTCTTTTCTTATCTGATAATTCATATAGTATAGTTAAAATCACTGCTGCAAATTTAATTTTGGTTATGCTCTATTATATGGTATTTTCCCGTATTTGGCTTGCTTCAATTTGAACACGTTTAAGAAGGAACTCTGATAGTTTGGATTTTATATCTTTTAGCTGTGTGCAGAATCTCTTGCACGCTTTCAAGGAGGCTCACCATACATATACCCATTGTATGGGTTGGGAGAACTTCCTCAGGTTGAAGATTCAACTTAATGTTTGTCTATGTGGTATTGTTTCTTTCATGATATGATTGTTCTGAGATATTATTGGTCGGGTTTACCAGGCGTTTTCACGACTCAGTGCTGTTTATGGTGGAACTTACATGCTTAACAAGCCAGATTGCAAGGTATATGCAAACTTGAAAACTCGCATATTTACTGCTCATGTCTTCCTTGCAACTAACTTTCCTTTTTGCACATCAGTATTTGAATGTTGATATTGGCTTTTTGGCAAAATTTTGTTTTCTGTGGTGCTATTGGACATGACATGAATTTGCGTAAAAAATGAAGGTTTTGTGATCAGTTCACAAGAAGTAAGGTTTCTAAACTTTTCAAAATGATAACTTACATATGCTGGGCTTCCTTCAGTTCCATGTAACTGTCCATTGCCCTTGACAACAAGCTCTATGTTATGTGCACATCTGGTGGTTCCATTGAGATTGAATTTGGTAGAAAATGTTGGTTAACACCATTGGTTCGTGGAGACCTAAGTTACCAGACACGTCCAAATAGGCCAAAGTGTCTTGTGTCATTGTGTTGGACACGGACACTTCCTGACACCGTGTCAGACACTTGTTCTGGATGTGTCCTGTTTTAGGACACGTCCAAAACTCGTGTCCGACACAGTGTCCCTAAAATAGGACACTTCTCAAGCAAAAAAACTGTAAAAAAACAATTTTATTGTCATTCATTCACATTTTTCAGTGAGGATTGAGCTCTAAGAGGGTTTTTTTTTGCAGGTGAAGAGCATTAGAAAGTTTTCCATCTTGATCTACCCCATTTTGTATTTGCTAGTGGTGTTCTGACATCTATGTAATACATTTTGATTTTGATGACTTAACGAGAAATATGATTCTGACATCTATGTAATAGAACATTTTGATTTTGGTGACTTAATGAGAAATTTTATGAGTCTATGAGAACTCACTGCACCGATGGAGTTATAGCCCCCTATGTTTGTTATCCTTCTCTTTCTCTGTCTGCAATTTCTGATGTATGTTATTCTTCCATATACATGTGCATATTACATTGTACATTTACATGTTACATTGTTTGGCTCTTAGACTCTCAAATCAAATCAGACAACATCACAAGGGGATTCATTACACATAGGGGAGGTTACCCTTTATTTCTATTCCTACCCATGACATTCAATCTATTTGCATCATCATTGTAAGTGGCATAATCTAAAATACAAAGGGTGTTTAGTAATGGGAACATATAATAATAGGGTGTGGCCCCCATCCATGTAATCTAATCAAATATAAATAGTCCTATTTTGGTTGGCTTTCTTATGCCTCTCGCGGGCATCCAGTAGTGGGGGCAAGGGAAGCCAATCACCAACCTTTTTCCCTTGTCTCAATGGTGGATTGGTGGATTGAGACCTATCCCTTTCCGCTAATGGGGGTTCAGTTAGGTCTATCATTGACATATGCATTGTGATTTGTGAATGTGTAATGTGTATTGATTGTAATTTCTATTGAATATTTGTAAATGTTCTAGTTTCTACAAAATTTTCAATCTCTCTCTCTCTCTCTCTCTCTATATATATATACATATATAAAGTGTCCTGCGTGTCGTATTTTTGGTGGTCGCTGTGTCTGTGTTTGACGCTCGTTTTCACGTGTCCTCCGTGTCCTCATGTCAGGTGACTTAAGTGGAGACTGATGTCTTACAACTTATCAACTATTAGATGAGCATAGATTTATTCCCAGGACTCGTGAAATTCTATTGCAGCTGTCTTCATACAGCAAGATTTATTTTATAACCACCTTGATTATTTCATGTGAGACTTGGAAAATACGGCAAACTATTTAAATCTTTTTTGGGGTTCTGAATTTTAATGTTTTCTTGGTGAAGTTGAGCTCATTTGATCCTTAAGGCTGGCAATCCCAGAAAGGATTACTGGGATTTGGAAGCCTGAAGTTATGTCTAACTGCATGTCTTCCAGGCATTCAAAGGAGGAAGAAAGACGAGTATATGGAAATGAGAGACTCCACATTCACTATAGTTAAGTGTCAAGTGTAGGCTTCAGTAACTAATCAAAACATTGCGGCATCATATGATGCTGCCCATTTTTCCATTTATCCATGTTTAACAAATGAATCTAACATATATGTCTTTATTTGGGTATTAAATTAGAGTGTCCTTGACATACACATGTTAATATATGTAAAGATAATTATAAGTATGGTGACTCCAATTTAATTCATGGGCATAAAACAACATTCTAAAGCAAGAAAGACTTGTGAATGTTCATTAAAGACCATTTTATCAGTGTCTCTTATTTATTTTCTTAGAAGTTGGTAGTATGGTACACAAGAAGTCATTGAAGTACAAAAAATTAATGATGCCAGAATCTTGTTAGAGAGGTTGAGCATCTTTGGCCATGTCAAGAGTGTGGGTAAAGTATATTCTTGTATGGTAGGTGGTTTCTGGATATGGTCAGTTAGCGATTCAGACACTACCTACTACCAAATTGGATAAAAATTAGGATTACATTCTGATTGGCACAATTGTCCTTAGAAAAAATATCTTCTGTTCAAATAATAGCTGTCTAAGTAGAATACATATTTTTCATCTATGAAATTGATATGCAGGCAAACAAAATTTAAATTGAAGCACAATTAGTGATTAAACGATCACCCATAAGTGATGAAGCTTAGTCCCTAACTTCCTAGTGAACTTAGACTATGCATTATGGTGGCAAATTACACATTACTTTAATTTTTCTATCTCATTTTAGACAACTCATGAAGGGCTTGGTCACACTTGATCTCCCACCTAAATATGTATATTTTATTGCAATCCTAGGAGATTTGGTCAAATTTGATAATTTTCAAGCAGTTTTGTAGTTCTGTAGATAGAGAATACAATGAACAGTTGTACCATATCTGTACGGTTCTGGAAATCTTCTTTTCATCTTGCATACTTGTTTCCTTGTGATCTCTTGTATGTGAGTAGGTTTTTTCCATTATTGGTATTGTGTTCATGTCCTTTGGTCTTAAAGCCATATGTTTTGGGCTTCTCTAGAGTAGTCTCCTTTGGGAATTTTTTCCCATCTAAAATCTTTCTTCAAACTCAAGTGACTAATAGGACCCCCATATTCACTTGATTATCCTTACCATTTTTGTTTTTCTGCAATTTATTTCCATAACTTTTATACAGTCACTAGCCCTAATCACTGTTGCACATTCTGATGATTCTCAGACCCTTCTGCTAATTTAACTCACATAAAGGTGGCATTTCGCTGATGTAACCTGCATAAAGGGAGTATTAAGCTGATTTAATCCACATTTTGTTGAGTTTGTCAGAGATAATGGTCAATGGGTCACGACTAATTATTAAAGTTTTAGTTAGGGTTTTTCTAATAACGTGATGTAATCATGAGTTAATTAATGTAGTCAAAGATGTATCACTCAATAATGAATCAATCCATTTCTCTCATTCTTATGTGTATTCATGTCTACACTCTTGTGTGTGCAAAAGCTAACATGGTATTAGAGCCACTATGAAGAAAACACGCTAAGGAAGAAGCAAGTGAAGTTGTCGAGAGACTGCTACAATCAAAAAGGATCCAAGGGATTACAAACATGCACGAGGTAGACATAAGGGAAATGTAAGATGACTTTTGAGAAATGTTAATCACAATGATCAAAGAGGAGATTGCATTGTGAGAGGGTTTCAAAGTTTCAAAGATGAGTGGCTTTAATGCTCCCACTTTGTGACCTCACTGATGTACTTAGCAGTCCCATTGTCCTAGTTGTGGTCACTCGTTGGACATTAATAAAATGATATTTTCTTATACCTACTGCTGGCCACGTGTTTGTAGCTTTTTAGGTGCATTGGAGGGGAGGACGTTGTTCAATTTAGGCATCTTTCAAAGTTTCAAAGATGAGTGGCTTTAACGCTCCCACTTTGTTGTAAGTTTTTCCTAGTTTCAGCCACCGGTTTAAATGTCAAAATTTTTTCTCAGTTTAATGCCCAACCTAGAAATGCACAAGGCTAAAAATAACATAAAATTTCAGACTGAAATAAACACTGCTGTAATTCAACTTCAATGACAGAAAATAAAATAAATGCACAGCATGAAATTTTCAGACAGTAATTTTTGGCAACATGCCCAGGGAAAACCCACAAGGGGAAAACCTGTTTGGAGAGAGAGATTTTATTTTTCAGAATTTTTTTTACAGCAATAACTCAAAAAAAATTTCAAACCAACTTATCTCAACCGGTGAAATATTTCTTTCTCGTTTTCCGTGCAAACAGTAAAAAAATACAACTCTGATTTTTTTGTAGCAGCTTCCTCGAAAAACGTGCTGCTGTATGGACTGTATGACTTCCTGCTCTATGGCTTTACGACCTGCAATAAATGCCTCTAAATATGTGCTGTTCAAACTGCCTCGGAATTCGTGTCTGCTGCCTCAAAAATTGTTCCCAGCACTGCCTCAAAAAATGTGCCCAATTCCTGCCTCGAAAACTGTGCCGATTTCTTGCCTCAGGATTTGTGCCCCTGTATGGATCCGTACAGTACGGACTGTACGGCATGTCTGCGATAAATGCAACTGCCTTGAAATCTGTGCCAGCCCTCTTCCTCGAAAATCATGCCTCCAGCTCTTGCTAAAATCTTCCTCGATTTGCGTGCTACAATTTCTTTTTATTCTCAGAAAAATGAAAATTTCTCTCAGCTCTTCTCCTCACTTCAATCTGCAAAAGTGAGTGAAATGGCCTTTCCTTGGCTTTTTGGTGGGAACCCTAGGGTTCATTTAATCCAATGGTGGAAATTAGATGAGATGAGTGGATGAGATTAAATGCTCATAAATCTTATTTAAAAATTAAATTCACTCACCTCACTTAAATTTTCCAAAAAGTGACTTTATTCTCTAAAGTCTAATTAAATCCTCATCTCAAGTCATTTAATGCAAGGGTCACTTTAGTTTCCCCCTTTAAGAGACTAAGGCTAAAGTCACCTAGGGGAACACTTTCCTAGGTACAAAAATCAACATTTGTAACCTCACTGATGTACTTATCAGTCCCATTGTCCTATTTGTGGTCACTTGTTGGACATTAATAAAATGATATTTTTCTTATACCTATTCTTGGCCACATGTTTGTAGCTTTTTAAGTGCATTGGAGGGGAGGGTGTTGTTCAATTTGTTGAGATTTTATACCTTGGAGTTGTTCCCCTAAGTGACATTTGCCTAAGTCACTAGGAAAAGTGATTAAGTCACTTGGACTTTATATCAGTGTTCCACGGGGACGCGTCCCGTAGGGTCGGGGACGCGTTTCCACATTTCCTGTGTCCCGGGGACTTGGGGACTCCTGGGTGAAACTTTCCCTCCCCAACCATGCCCCTGGGAATTTTTTTTTAATGTTTTCCCATTATTTTCACATTTTACAATTCCTACTTGGTACTACTTAGAAAATAAACTTTTTTATAGTATATACATTGCACAATCATTAATATACATCAAATGAATTATTATTTTTGATATTTTATTTTATTTTTATAATTTTAGAGACGTCCCCACGTCCCCCCCGAATATCCCTAAATTTGGGGGTGGTCTCCACGCGTCCCGAATGTGCGTTTCCCCGCTCCCGCGTCCCCCCGTCCCAGAAACTTGGGGGAACATTGCTTTATATTAATGACTTGAGATGAGCATTAATTGCACTTCAGAGAATAAAGTGCACTTTAACTGAAATATTTTAAAAGTAAGTGAAATTAATTATTTTGTGGAGAAAAGTGATTTTAATCACAACCACTTATCTAGACTAATCTGAGACCTAAGATTAGATGGCTTTTCATTTACCGTAATTTTTTCACCAAAAAGGAAAGTTTCCAAGTGAACAGGCACTTTTTGCATTTGAGAGAAGAGAGAGCCATTTTCTAAGAAAGAGGAGAAAAATAGCAGGAGTTTTTTTTCTTTCTCTTGGCACACAAATCGAGGAAGAAGACAATAGCATCAGGGCACGAAAATCGAGGTAGCAGACAACAACATTTATTGTTGGTCTGTATAGGCCGTATGATACAAATTTTGTACAACAGCACGGATCCCAAGGCAGAAGTTCAACACGATTTTCGTGGCAGATTGGGTGACGGTTTTCGTGGCAGAAAACTTGGGCACAAATCTCGAGGCTTTTATTGTAGACATGAATCCCGAGACAGGACCGTACAGACAGACCATACAACCCGTCTGTATGAGATAGCTTTCTGTCCGTACAACAACACGGAAATCGAGGTAGCTATAGTAAATTTCTGAGTTTGATATTTTTCCTGTTTGCCACGAAAAACGAGACAGATATTTTCGTCCGGTTGAGATAAGTTGGTCTGAAAATTTTTCTGTCTATTGCTATAGATTTTCCAGATAATAAAAATATCTCTCTCTCACAAGTTTTCTTCGGAGGTTGGGGTTTTTCCTGGGTCATTGGACCAAAAATACTATGTCTGAAATTTATGGTTGAATGTGGTTTATTTGTTGTTCATGAAAATGTTGTAGAAACTTTCTTTTTGTTTCAGTCCTTATTGTTTATGAGAAAAATCTAATTTGCAGCAGAAAAAAAAATTGGGTTGGGCATTAAACAATGTTATAAACGAGTTGGAAACCTGGTTGGGAGAAGGCTGAAAATTCTACACAATTTAGAATCTTTGTTGATATAATGCCATTTATGGTTGGATAATGTTTGCTTAATATTATGTTATGGTCCAAAATCAAGGCTGGCTACTATTTCCTTGAGTTTCCCACATTAGGGGTGACCTCTCAAAAGTTGTGGTTTAAGATTAAGTTTGTATTTTTCAAGGTGTTATTCTAGATGAGTGATCCTCTCCTATTGTTATCCATTCGAATGAGAGTGTGTTCTATGTAGTGTTGGCATATTTATTCTTCCATAGTTTCTTCCACAAGGTTATGTTTTTTATTTAGTGCCATTGTATTTTGCCTCCTAGACCTTTTTTCATGAGGTAACTAACCTTGATCCCGTTGCCTCCCATTCTCTTAGGGAGGTAGACTTGCTTCTAGGCAATTAAAGCCCATTGTTTTCCTATTTTCTTTGCCCCATAGGAAATCTCTTTGTAAGGTGCTATAGCCCAAACTAGCATGTGTGATTAAAGCCCAAAAGAACATTGCTATCCCAACCACCACATAGAGGTGTTACACTCTATCACCTTAGTAACCACCTCCGTACACTTTAGGTTGCTCTTCTCCATCTCAAGGTGGGCTTCTGTAGGATAGGGTTGCTAAAGTTTGGCAATGAGGCACACGGTATGAAGAGATGGCCTTAGAAAAACCTTTTTGTGCTTGTAATATAGAAAATAAAAAGGGGTGATGGGAGGACCATGAAGACAAGTGCCAATCTCCTAGGGTAAATGGAGTCAAAGGAAAGCTAGTCCAAGAAAGGGGCTTGTTCATGAAGGGTTAGGGAAATTAGGGCTGCTTTCGCAATCCACAAATACACCCTAACATGTTGAAAAATGAATGTAGAAATCACCCACGAGGATGCCACATCAAAACATTGTTAACTAGCTTGTACCTCATACGATGAAGTACTACAAGCTCTTTCTCTAGAAAGATGATCAGAACATTGTAATATAATCATCCATAAGACATCAAATGGATATAGAGGATACAATTCTCACATAAACCCTTCCTAATTTTCAAATTTTAGTTATTCTACCATTCATTTAAAACATTTAGAAATAGGAATAAGGATGCCACACTTCAAATGGAGAAGAAACCCTTACATTTCTAGTTGCACCATGAAAGATATGTCCATTAAGTTCCAAAAGAGAGAGAACTCTTAAAATCGAACCATACAAATGAATGAGAGAGCCAACCCTTATATAGGTTGTATCTCTATCACTTTTTACATTAAAATATGAATAAACTAGGATAAAACCCTAGATTTAGCTTAGGGAGAAATAAACAATGAATATCCTCCAACAATCTCCAACTACATCCATGAAATGTGCATGGAGCAAAATGGTCAAAGCCACAAGTACAATATCCAAGAGGTAAAAAACCCAAGAAAAAGGGTGGCTCCATGAAACAAGGGTTAATGATGATAAGGAGGCAAACCCAAGCCTTCCAAAGTCTCCTTTGGAGGTAGTGCTCCAATATGAAAGTGGTCCAACGAGTAAGCAAGTGTTGGACCAACCCTAGATCTAGGGTATGGCCCTCCTAGATCTCTCCAATGCTAACAACTTCCGAGAAATGTGCCTAAATCATCTCCAAAAGGTGGATTCTATCTTCAAGAGAGGGTCAAAACATCATTAAAGCACCTCCAACATGGAACATTCCCATCAAAAATCAATGAACTGTGTGATGGCAAGCTCCTAGAAGTGGAACACTCCAATGGAAAGGGCTCCAAGAGGTGGACGCCCCTCCAAATATAGCATAGAAACCCTCCAAATGATGAACTGTCTCCAAGAAAGAGCAATAAGAATATCAAAATAGGGCACTAATGATGATTGCTAGCTCCCAAAGGCATCAAACATGGGCAAGCCAACCTCCAAGGCTGAAGGCTCTACCAAATAAGCATACGAAATGGTGCAAAGGCCCTCCAAATGTAGAACAATCCTCTAAAAAATGGCATATAAAACCCCAAAGGATGAAACGTTCCACAAACAATGCCATGAAAGATCATGAGAAATGTCTTTAAACAAGCACAAGTCCCTCTGGGGATGCCCCTCCATAGGCATAGGCATGCAAAAAGGCTGTATCCTTTCTGGCTTATTGTATTCTTCTTTGGTTATCTTTAAAGCTATAAAATGTTTTTAAACCTGCTTCAAACTAATCCTTATCCTTTTAGGGCACCCTTTCCTCTACAGGCCTGGAGTGTTCTCTTAAAAAGGGTATCCGTAACAACTTTATTCATGCTGAGCAGCCCTTTACAGCACCAATGTTCCACAAATGGCCTCTCTAGAGGCTACTTTTGCAGCCATCAATCAATACAAGGCATTTCAGATTTGCTTTTTGTGCATCAACTGAAGACGCTGCTTGATGGATTGACAAAGGCTGCAGATTGTTTTTAGCATATAACATGTGCAATTTCAACTGTCTTTATTATTCTGCCATAAAATGACAATCTGTGATGGCTGGAAACAAACAATATATACTTGTGTATAGCAGAACCCATACCCTATGAATTGGATATGTAAATTTACATACACAGCTGTATGAATCAACATAGTTTTAGCTTAAGTGACAATAAGAAAAGGGGATAAAGTTATAAACACCATCAAATATCTCAGGTGCAATAGGTGGCCTCATTGCATCTTTGAGTGCCATTCCTTTAGTGTGCTCAACATTTTCTTTAGGACTTTCCTCCCAGAAATCAGCACCATCATAAACCCCTCTGCACTAGCGCTACAGTGCTACCACCACCTCAACTGAATTTAGAAACTGCCCTGTCAGGATTAGCATATTGCATCCAGAACTCCTCAGATTCATTCTTAAGCTTGAACTTCTTCACAAGATATTTCTTGAGACATGATACCGGTATATTTCCATCTGTTTTCCTGTAGCTTTTAGTGGCTGTTCTGCTTTAAAAAAAATACCTCAACATTAGTGCATCAGCGCTGATGACATTCTGAAACTGCTATAAAAACCGTTTTTAGAATGCACAGAAAAGGGCCTGGAATGACCCCAGAACTAACCCTGTGCAATGCCAAAGATCTGCTGCTTGTAACTGTGTAAATATGGTAGATCTAGAAAACTGAAACAGTCCTCAAAAGATATTCACTTTTAGCTGCGAACTGTTATCAACGAATCTTGTAGTTGCCCCTTGGATTGATCCCATTCATGATGGCAGAGGGGGATGCTAACCAAAGTCGTAACCGACAGATACCCCAACCCCCAAATGATGGAAAGGTTGCCATGCCAGTTGAGATATCTTTTTCTTTATGTCACTAAGCAAGTGACAAAGGGGGATACCCAGACCTATCCTAGAAGGATCACCAGATCAGACTAAAACATAGAATACGTAAGGTGAAAGCTGTAAATCCTAGATTTAAAGATGAAGCCACAATTTAAGGAATACCCGAGTAGATAATGGTCAAGGTATTTGAAATGCTACTCAAGTTGGTTTACTTAGTGACTTATGGAATTAGTTAACAGATCTAGGATTCGTGTGTTAATTCAAACAATCAAACTCAAAACTCTAGGGGGATTCAAGGGTAAAATTGGGGAAATATCCTAGGTTGGGTTTGACAGAGAGAATTAGGGCTTCTAACACACTTGATTTGATGCTTGGATGATAGGTATGACAATATGCAAAATCCAAACAAAACCAAATACACAAAACACTTAGAAAATCGTTGACAAGACAAGGTGGGCGATTTCTCTATGGGATCAATGCCACAAATGAAAGGTCAAATGGAGTCTGATGGTGACACCTAGAAGGGAGAAGGGGTTTTGGATGATTGCCGACAAATCCCAGATTGCCAAATTTTGAGATTCCAAGTGTAATATTCCTCAGTGAATTTTCCTACTTTCTACAATGGGGTTTTTCAGTAAAATGGATGATGGGCAATGCATGAAAAATAAAATAGAGAGAAAGAGGCTAAGAAACTTACTTGGAATTTGCAGATACCTTCCTGGATGATGAGGATTGCCCCCTCATAGATCAAATGGGAAATCTGGACACTTTCTTGATTGTATTGCTTTGCTCAGTGACCTAAGCGTCCTCCTTTCCTGCCACACAAAGGGAAAACCAGTAAGTGAAACAAGAAAGATCGGGATCTGCAAACGTAGAAGCAACTAACAGAGAAATTAAGAGTCATAAAGAAGTAATCACTCTCCGTCGGAATCAATCCGAAGTAAGACATTAGGGTAAGTCCCGCCACCAATGCGCCTTCTCCTCAGATCGCCTCCTACACCTATAGAACGAATTGGATACAACAAGTATAAGAAACTATGCCAAGATATCGTCATTGCAAGAGAAAGACAGTTTCAATCATCATCACATTTAGTTATCCACAAAGACACAAGTGTTGAATCCCAGAAAGATCTTTTTATTCAAAAGTTCCAATGCCAGAGCTCATGGTTTACAATGGGGGGGTCTCTTCTTTATATAGATTTTGAGAGATGCAAACCCTAACTCACTTTTACATCCAACGGTTGAGATTATAACATCATCAACGGTGGAGATCACTTTTACACGGATCACTACATGGATCAACTTGACTAGATCAAGGGGGGACTCACTTTTTCCCCAATGATGCCTTGTCTAAGTCAAAATACATCATAGCATAAGATAAAACATTATAATTCATCAAGGGGTTCACCTTAGGGGCTCAATTCTCCCTAGTCCCCATTACAACATCAAAACATAAGATATAACAATGATATACATCACATAACCAAGGTGAGGGGCGCCCCTTGGGCGACGTCCTCACCAAATGAGCCAAATAAATAATCTCGGACATGTCCATAATATATCATCTAGATAAATTTCCTGCCATTTCCTTGACCACACAAGCCAAATTGATTTTATCAGTGATTTCCTAGTTCATTTTTTAATGGTACATCCTCTGAAATTCATAAAAATCGTCATAACTTCATTCAGGCTAAGAACTAGGGAAAACTGACTGCACGTGAGTATCTGAAGACATAGTAGAATGGTACAAGTGACTACTCATACCCCCTGGAACATTGTGGCGCTCTAGGAGGACCAAAATAACTGTAATAATAATTTAATTTGACCAATAATAAAGTGATAATAATCACTGATCATGTAATCTGAGGCCAAACTCTGAAAACTGAGACTGCAGTATTGGTCTTGGGCATGTCTGGAACAAATATAAACAGTGTCAAATTTTTAGGCACTTCCTTGGGAATCGTGTTTGACTTGGTCAACTAGGTTGACTAGGTCAAAATACCCAAATTGAAGGTGAGATGTTGAACAAAGCTGAACCTGCATGTATCTGAGGTAAGAACTGCTCCAAGATGTATATTAAAACCCAACTTAAATTATGCCATTTAGAATCATGGTGACAATAATAACCAATAAGATATACCTGTGTTTTTTTAGTAATCATTGAATCTTTTGGAAGTCTCTTGTATATACCATACTTACAAAGTTTAAAAAATTTGCTAGTGTTGGGTGAGGATGGAAAACAAGGCTAGGTAAAGGGTGATGAAATCCAATTGGTTTCGACCTTGTGATCTCTCTGATTGATGACAAATACACAACC
>LPNX010793370.1:3919-154334 GCA_001517045.1 Pseudotsuga menziesii | reverse complement strand
AAAAGAAAAAAAAATTAATAAAAATATGAACCCCAACATATAAACATATCAATTCCTCATCCCATCACCATTTGCATACTAGCATGCTTATGTTCCCGAAAGTGTAATTTAATGTAATCATCATAGCCAAGTATATCATATCGATGTTTGTTTCTATTTCGTTTTAAAATGACCATTTAGTGTAAAAGCCTAAAATTTAAGATTTTTAAGTAAAAAAATTTAAAAAATCGAGGGCAGTGGGGGCTTGTCGGAGCCCCCCATTTTCAAGAGGGCGCGTGTGGGAGCCCCCCAATCCGGGAAACTCCTAGACCCGTGTTTTCCCAAGTTTCGCAGAAAGGGGGGCGCTGGGAAACGTTTCCAATGGAGCCCCCTAGCCCTCGGGGCGTGGGAAGCGTAGGGGGCGAGCCCCCGACCCTGGGAGGCGCATCCCCGTGGAACACTGGATAAAGTACTTGGGCTTGTTTCCTTTAGACTCTAGCAAGTTTCCATATAAGAGATTTGACAATTTGAAACACTAGTCAACCTTCAAGCGCAGGTGCCCTGGAGAGCCTTCTGGGCTTCCAGAAGATGACAAAGACATAACCTTTGCAGGCTAATCTCACCCTATTGCCCTATAGGGGCAAATAAGCCGAACATTATACAAGGAATGGGTGTTCATCCTTTGCCATTGAATTTTTTCAAACAACTTTTAATTTCACATAAGATAATAGCCAACCTCCAAAAGCAGGTGCCTTGGAAATCCTTTTGGGCTCCAGTAAATGACTAAGGCATGGCCTCGTTGCCAGCGATCATCCATAGCCCCGATGAGTTTGTCTCACCCTATTGCCCTTGTGGGAGGCAAATGAGCTTAACATTATACAAGGAACGAGTGCTCATCCTTTAACCACTGACTAATTTATAACATTCATACTTTTGCATCATTTAGATATAACATTTATGCGTTCTGATGCTTTAGTGTCTAAAGACACTATTGGGTGGAGGACTTGTTTTGAGGACTAAAGGAAAACCATTCGATGAACTTGGCCACACTGGCCAAGCCACATACTTCATAGCCAGAGACATAGAAAAACACGGAGTCTATCATGCACAGGGGTTAAGATGGGGAAAAGATCTTCAATCTCACAAGTCTCAATCAACCTAGGTTATGGGAGGAAATCAATTATGGATGGACTGAATGGATGGGGACAAATGACACATGGAACCAACATAGCACTAAGGTTTAAGATTTGTGTAAAGCATGCATGGCATAAGCAATAGTCTTCAACATTAGACTCTTTAATCATTCTCAACACAAGTTTAAGCATTAGTTTATATGAAATATAAGCATAGGTCACCATGATCATCCTAACATAACAAGCTTAGGTGTTTACAATACATCAAAGAGCAAAATCTAACCAAGGAGTCATATACCTACTCTCACCATATACCTGTCTCTATTTGATATGCCCATCCGTAACTGTGTACCTTATCTGCTACTCTGCTCGAATGGACTAGGTCACTACCGAAATCATCTCAATGGACAAGGAGATCTCAGTCGTGACAAGGAAATAATCTAAAACTGCTGCTGAATAAAGGCTCTGAATGGCTCAAAATTCAATGATCCATGTTATAACCCCATCTGAATGTGTAGCTTAGATAAATAAAGGAATCAAACTGTATGCTGCATCATGGTAGCCCAGTTGCAATATATATGTGATAACAAAAACTATCACAAACCATCAAGACAAAAACAATAGGATACCTCCACGGAGGATCCTCCAAATGGATAATTAATTCATGTAACTAAGCCTAGCATTCCACCCTAAAAGGTCATTCAAGTGATGAAGATGCTATTGGGATGCTAGAGTGCTTCTCCAGTAATCAAGTGACATGAGGGTGAAATTTGCTCTCTTAATCAACGTATATGAAAACATATCAATATCCACCATCATGAAAAACCACCTGTCCGTAGCCACTAACCCAATTATGTCACGAGAATCCATAGGCTAAGGATCATCAACTCTAGGACATCCATGCCTCATATGATGTGTTGATATTTAGAGCCTAGATCTGATTTAATGTCTCAAATAATTTGCATGCAATTATTAACAGGATATACACTGAGTTTAGAACAAATCATGCAGCAGAATGAAACAGGAAATCATCACACATTTGACACTCACATTTACCTTGGAAAACCCCAACTGGGGAAAAACCAGCAACAGATGATTTTATTAATGATAAAAATCACAGGCTCCCATCTTGGGATAATGGCCCCCCCGAGGAATAAACAAAACAGCAAGTAGCCTAGCCTATCACACCTGGATGCTACTTCCTTTGTTGCCCCTTTGCTCTGTTCCTCGGCCCCTGCCCTCACACTTGGATGGAAGTCCTCCACCCACTCAATGAAATCTCTCTCACTATGTGTGGCTGTTGTATATCCTCCTCTCACCTAGGCTGCCTTTTATAACATTACAATATGCAAATACCTAGGGCCAATACCATGGACTGCCAAATACCATGGGCCCTCTACTTCACTTTACATAAGGTAAGTACAAGAGTACATTCACTTTAATAGTTCACTTTACTAAAGTGAAAATTGATAAGTATGAGAGGTCTTTTGGACGACTCTTGCATGGTAGACACTTGGCCTATGCAGAAGTACCCATCCGATGCTGCAAAAATCAACATCATGAAGCAAAAGACAGCACCAAGACCCAAAGGAAATGATTACCTTTATCAAAATGTGACCCCACTGATATTGTGACAAAAGTCACATGTGGACACCCATGCAAAATGAGGGGTAACACAAGGCATTGATAGAAATAATGATTTTATTGGGGGCAACAAGTGAGAAGAAAAGATAAAGGCGCATGGACTGAAGGCGAGCTTAGTGAGGGTGATTTGGCTAGCCAGGGAGAGATGATGAAAGGTCTGGCTATTGAGTTTTTGTTCTAATTTTTGTAACAGCTCTTTCCATGAGATGTGATGGAAGGAGGTTTCTACCTGGTGGAGACTGGCATTTGGATGGGAGAGTACTCTATTGGAATCTAATAAATTTGTTGATTTTGATTTAAATAACAAATCTGGTGTTGAAGAAGAAAATACAAGATTTGTCATTGTATATTTGACTGCTAGAGGCTAGCTGCAAGAGTTCCTGGAATTTTTTCAGTACATTGGCTTCTCTAGTTGTTGAAAGTTCTAGAAGTAGTTTGTCATTTGATTGGTGCAAATGGTCTTGTTGACGCCAAATTCTATAGAGGTTTTAAGGATTTACTTACCTTAATTATACAGGAGCGCTGCCCATTGGACCCCACAATGAGCATTATGCACTGCAGTATTGGGTTTTAAGGGTTGGTGCACACAGCTGGTGGCACTGGGTGCTGAGGTTGTTCATGCATGGCCGTCTGTATCTGTGCTCTCACATCAAGAGGGCAAATGAATGCAGAAGGAGAGGAAAAAGACCACCACACAATTCCCCAGCCATGAAAACTGAGTATCAAACTAGCCTCAACTCCCTTAGCTGAAAAAAATTATTGAATCAGGGGTACAATTTGCCTTCTTTATGGGTCAATAACAACGTTAATAAGTTAAGGGCTCAGGTACTTCACCTTCTGATGCCACAGCTTCACTTTGACCATTCAAAAGAATCGGTAGAATTTGTGTGTTCACATTGATCGAATGACAATCTATACACAATGAAAACCATGGCTTCAAAAAGCACATTGTAATTTTAGGTCCGAGTCCAGAATCACTACCACATGTTATGCCCCAAATGGAACAATAACAAATAGTAACAGGGATATAAACAGAATGAGTGATTTGTTGAGAATATTTCAGTCAATGAGCATGTGCTGTGAAGATTGGGGGAGCACTATACATTCCTTAAACGAGAGCATTCTGCTACCTAAAGGAGAGAAAACCCCCACAAAAAGAGGGATTTGAGTGACCTTTAATAACTATATAAGCTTAGATTGGCCCCTAAAGGAGAGAAAACCCCCACAAAAGAGGGATTTGAGTGTCTTTTAATAACTATATAAGCTTAGATTGTCTCTTAAAGGAAAAAAAAAACCACTTAAAGGAGAGAAAACCCCCACAAAGAGAGGGATTTGAGTGTCTTTTAATAACTATATAAGCTTAGGTTGGCTCCTAAAGGAAAAAAAAAACCTCACAAAAATAGGGATTTGAGTGTCTGTTAGTAACTATATAAGCTTCGATTGGCAAATTTAGGGGGTTTTGAAACCTATTTAACTCTATTCTGATTGTATAGTTATTTCAGTAACCCAATTAAGGTCTGGGCATCTTATTTGACCCTAGTATGGACAGGAAAATTGTGTTGCTACAGCCAATGGGAATGAGATGGGAGGGAAACTGCAAAATGAAGTCTTTCAAGTGGTGATCTAAATATACATATAGGCAAATCCAGGAAAATCCACCTGCTTGGCACATGAGATTTAGCATTTTCTTGCTTCATCTTGGAGAGATATGTACACTTTGGCTGTTTTCCCTCATGATTGCCAATTGGATGTCATAGGCGAGTTGGATGTCAACTGGGGATTTTACTTAGATTAACCAGCGGTGCCAGTAAAATATTTTCATAGCTCCTATAGTTAATACTACAAGTATTTTGCAAACCTTGAACTTGGATCATTGTGTAATTGCTTGAAAGATTTTATTTAATCATTTCAATTTTTTTAAGAAATACACATATCACATTTTTTGTTTCCACTAGATTGATTGTCATGGCTTTTTTATGTTTATAAATATATTTGGTAATGCACAGGTGACGTTTGATGAAGAAGGTAAGGCGAATGGTGTGACATCAGAAGGTGAAACTGCAAGATGCAAAAAAGTTGTTTGCGACCCATCTTATCTACCTAATAAGGTAATTTGACTTACATGATCTGGAATTTAAATTTTTTTGTCATAGCATAGTTGTAGAAATTTCTTATGTCATGACACCTAACATACTACTTTTTGTCAGGTTAAGAAGATTGGTAAGGTTTCTCGAGCAATTTGTTTTATGAACCACCCTATTCCAAACACCAATGATTCACAATCAGTGCAGATAATTCTGCCTCAAAAACAACTTGGACGCAGATCTGATATGTATTGCCTCTGATTTTGTATCTCGTCTTTTCAAAAAGCATTTACTTTGCAGAATTTTGGTGACACACATAATGAGTTATTAGTCACCTTTTAATGAATAGGCAATATTGTTAGCTATTTTAGCTTTGGAGGCACTCTGCATAGTTTTGTCTTGTATCTTGAAGTGACCATGCACTAGCTAGGCTACTCGACTTTGTCATGGTGTTTTATAAAGTTGTTTAAAGTGACTCTTATGTAATGTGACTTTTTATAAAGTATTCCCTTGTTTTATTTTTATATAGTGACTTTATGAAATAAAGTGCATTTATTTCATAAAGTGAATAGTGACTTTATTAAAAATTAAATGTAACTGATTTTGGAGGGAAAGTATCTCAACTGTTGATCATGTAAAGGCAAGATTAAATCTTGGCCTTTGGATTTAGGGATTGGAAAAGGTGAAAAGTCACTTTCTAGTTATAAGAGAGAGCCTAGGGTAGTGTACAAGACAAAAAAATCATTTTACAAGAGTGAGCATTTGGCAAGATTAATTTTCAGAGAGAGAGGGAGCAAATTTCTCAAGTGGGCACAAATCCTGAGGAGCGACATGCTTCTCAAGAAGCACTTATTGTTGTAACATATTGTACGGATTGTTGGGCAGTACTATACAGATTTATTGTTGGCAGGCATTTCGAGGTGTTGGTTTTACTGCACACAAATCGAGGAGGGTCACACTGTACGGACTGCTGGGTTGTACTGTATGGATTGTTGAGCTGAGGTGATGTCTTGTTGCACACAAAAGGAGGTGCCAGTACAGTTTTTCTTGCTGATTAAACGCTGCTATAAATTAATAATTTTTGCTTGAAAATGCTGAAATAAATTACTCTTGGACTAGTTTTCTCCAGAGGGGGTTTTTCCAGGGTCATATTGACCGAAATTTCTGTTGTTTAATGGGTTTATCAGTCTGTTGTTACATGTTATTTTTCTGCTGCAACAGATTTAGTTTTGTGTGTTTCATTTTCATGGTTGTTGGTTTAAATGCATGTGAAGTATTTTTATTAATGACAGTTTAAGACTGAAATCTGGGTTAAGCCATAGTTTTAAAAATCAGAATCAAACTCGAAATCGGTCGAGGGTCAACTCAGAATTGGAATCGGAATCGGTAATGAATCGGTCATAAATTGGCCGATTTGAATTTAATGAATCGGTTTGCTAAAAAATACATCAGATATTTAAATTTTAAAGAAAAACAACATTTTCAAGATTATAATCCATGATTCCAAGGCATTGAAGACAAAATGACCAAAATCTGTTCATGTATATACCATATAAGAGTCAATATATCAAAATGGCACAAAGTGTACTGTAATCTGGAGTCTGTGACTATACTCGGGAGTCTGTGGCATGTGCAATACATAAATGATAATACATGTAACATATCTAGGATACTAGAACAAAATACATAATCCATGAGGCCTAGGCGGCTAGGCCCTATATAGTATATAGTAAAGGCTATATGGCCTGGAGAGTCCAAAAAACATGCTACATAATCAACTACATAAATGATAACACATCATTAATGATCATCATTAAACTCAACACCACTGCTAGAACTAGAACTAGAAGAAGAACCAGAAGGGTTTGTGTTGATTCAAAGGTCAACCTTTCTTAATGTTAGTCTTGAAAGGCCTTATTAGGTTGGTCTTGAGTCTTGACTGAAAGGTCTCAGTGTCAAGTAAGGTCCTAACTGAAAGGTCTCGAGATCAGGGAAAGTCCTAACTGAAGGGTAAACCTGGTAAAACAGCAGCCAAGTAGCGAGATCTCTAGCACCTATAGTGTTATGCATCTTTATTTTGTTAGAATCAATGGTTGGTCTCTGTGCTGGTGAATTGGCAACCACCTTGAAGATACATGCAAGGAAGGACAAGTGAGATTGTATGGATTATCTTAAAACAAAGTCAAGAGGTTACAATATATCTCATAAACATTGGGGCTGACCCGTTGACAAATATTCTCACTTTAGGGCATTAGCACTGAAACCATGTGGAGGATGTGACTCACGAAACTGAACCAGTCACTCTAAGTTGAGAAACCATCTAGAACAACAATTATCCTTCTATTTTATACTGTAGATTAGATAGGAGACTCTTGTCTTTCTCTCTGAACATGGGGGTGAAAAAAATCATATGAATAACCATGTTTCCGACAAAACAAAAACCAACAAGAACTGGCATTCATTGAATATGAACAGGATATCAAGATTCAATATCTCTATTATTTTTACAGTTCATTGCACATACTTTTCATTATATATGTTGTTGTTTAGTTACTTTGACAATAGTGTGCTAACTTAGGGTAGGGAGTGGGATAGGTTAGGACCTAGGTTAGGGATAGGTTAGTAAACAAATAAAAAAAAAAGGTTATAGTTTAAAACTTTAAACTTAAAAAAAAAATCAAAAAATAAAAACAAGCCTGATTAATACCAAACTAGACCGGTCAGATGCTAATTCGGCCGGTTGGACCGGTTTGGTTACCAACCGACCGGTCCCCGATCCGGTATACCAACCGGTTTGGTAACTAACCGGTCCCCGATCCGGTTTACCAACCGGTTTGGTAACTAACCGGTCCCCGATCCGGTTTACCAACCGGTTTGACCCGGTTTGGTACCGAACCAGTTAATTGGCCGGTTCCGGTTCCGATTTTTCCGATTTTTAAAACTATGGGTTAGGCTAAGTTTTTGACAAAAACTCTGATTTTTTTGTCAATTTTTACATGGAATCAGATCTGAGGCTTTGTGTTAACATTTGATTGTGGGTGCAACAGTATTGTTGAGTTGTTGGGCAAGGGTTATTGCTTAACCACTCGTATATTGGAAGACCTTATTTGCATGTGATTTGCAGGTGGTGGGGAAAGAGTGAAACTCTTGTTCTTTTGGTGGTCTATTGTTTCTTTTGACAACAGAGATGGTTGCTTGCATTAGATATGAGGATCGGTTGGATGGTATGCCCAACTACTTGCAGTGGAAAGTCAGGATGACTGTTGTTCTCAAGGAATGCAGACTATGGACTATGGTTAGCACCGTGGTAACTCTTCCCGCATCTAATCCTATTGCTTTGAACATTCATGAAGTAAAGGAGGCCAAAGCACAGAGAATGATTTTGGATGGTATTAGGGACCACCTTATTCCACATGTGGTTGAAAAGAAGGTTGCTCATGATATGTGGGTTACACTGAAAGGCTTGTATGAGGCTAAGAATGAGAACCAGAAGATGTCTCTCAAGGACAAATTGCAGGGAACCAAGATGGCCAAGGGTGAGGGCGTAGTATCCTATCTTACCCGATATGCCTAGGTAAAAAATGAGCTAGCTATAGTTGGAGAAGTAATTTCTAATGTTGAGTTAGTGAGGATATCCTTGAAAGGCTTCACCAAGGAATGGGAAGTCTTTGTG
Organism: Pseudotsuga menziesii; assembly: GCA_001517045.1. NCBI lineage: Eukaryota > Viridiplantae > Streptophyta > Pinopsida > Pinales > Pinaceae > Pseudotsuga > Pseudotsuga menziesii. The sequence continues at coordinate 145,821 of LPNX010793370.1, read as the reverse complement.
AAGTGTGTGGTTGTTTGAGAAAACCTTCCATATTGGAGCAGATTATGGGATGATTTCACTCAAGAGGAGGTCCGGGAAGGATCTCAAGGCAGTGGATAGAAGGAGGGTGCTAATGAAGAGAATGTTGCTCTTTCTGCTAAGAGCAAGAAGAAGTCAAAGGACTTGACCAAAGTTCGATGTTTTGCTTGTAGCCAATATGGCCACCTTGCCTCTCAGTGTCCTGAAAAGAAGGAGGAGGAGGATACAATTGTTGCAGCTTCACCAGAGGTAGAGGACTTTGTGAGAAAATTCGAAGAGTTCTCGTTGTTCTCCCTTATTTCTGTTAAAATAGCAGCAACAAGGAAGGTCTTCCTACATGCAAGTGTCCTTGCATGCATAAGACTTAAATCAGGACACCAGTTGTATTTAATTTACTTTTCCTAAGTTCACTTTGGAAAATAAATTAAAATACTTTTTATGAAGTGACACTGAAATTAGGGTTTTTGCTTTTCATAAGGTAATAAAAGAAAGGTCAATTGGTGATTATGACACCCACACTTGTATTCTGACAGAGGCAGGATACAAACAGGGAGAGAAAGTCAGACAGAGGATTTAGCAGGGAAGACGGAGGAGCGAGCAAACATGATCACCGAGTTGCCAGGAAGGACAGAGGCCACACATATCGACATGCAACAACTGTAGAGGGAGGTCGTACAGACCGTACGGATTTCGTACAGTAGCCATACAACCGTACGGATTTGCACGTGTGGGAGGTCGTATAGTCACGTAGGAGGGTGATGGGGTTTAGCTGGGATTTTCCCAATGATTCTGCTGGGATATTGCATTCGCCAGGTTTGGGTGAATTTGCAGTGATTGTAAACGTTCCATATTTTCTCATTATAAAATCTATATCTGACTGCTGCACCAGTTTTCCCATCTTGGGTTTTTCTGGGGGTTTCCATACCCAAAATAATAGTGTCAATATTGTGATGTGATGTTATGATTTATTTCTCAGTTTTATATTCCGCTGTATGCTGTAAAAGATATTCATGTGTGGTTATCAGTAGAGATGTTGAATGCATTGTTTAGCCCTAGTTTGAATATTAAAGGAAAACTTACATGGTATCAAAGCTCTGGTGAGCTAAAGTTGAGAGATTTACAGTAGCAGTGATAGATCAGGGGCAGATCTATATGAAGACACAAACCTAGACTTCCAGATCTAGGATTTGACAGGTAATAGTTCACTATGGTCGTACAGTTGAGAGTTGAGGATAGACTCCAGGGGGCTTAGAACTTTCCTACATGTAAAGAAAGGATCACAAGGATCTTGGATGTCAATGATGCAGAGGAGCACATTGACTCCACAAAAGTTGCACCCACAGATTCGACAGATCTAATAGCTTGGAAGAAGATTGATTCCAGAGCCATGTTGATTATCATGGATGGAGTGAAGGACCATATAGTCCCTCACCTTTCCGGGAAGAAGACCGCAGCAGAGATGTGGACGGCTTTAGAGAGTCTGTACCAAAGGAAGAACAAGAATTGAAAGATGGTGTTGCAAGAAAGGATGCGAAGTACCAAGATGGCCAAGGGAGAAGGAGTGGTGCCTTATCTCACAAGGCTCACACAAATCAAGGATGAGCTAGGAGCTGTTGGCTCCAAGACCGTGGATGAGGAGCTAGTTCTGATAGCCCTCAATGGCTTCTCTAAGCCATGGGACACCTTTGTCAAAGGTGTGGTGGCTACGGAGAAGCTCCGTGATTGGCAGAGATTGTGGGATGACTTTGTGCAGGAGGAGACTCGCATGGGTAAAGGATCAGGCTCATCCAGCAATGCCCCACAAATTGTGGATGAGGAGCCTCTAGCCCTTACAGGGAAGACCAAGGGTAAGGCAAAGAGGAAGAAGGATGGTAAGAAGAACCTTGACGTATCAAAGGTCAAGTGTTTTATTTGCCACAAGCAGGGACACTTTGCCTCCCAGTGCCCAGACAGGAAGAAGAAGAGTAACACTCAGATGAATGGATCTGCAAAGGTGGATGAGTTCATCAGGAACTTCGATGAGGAGTTTTGCTTGATAGCTTGCATGGCAAGCACCACAGGGAGTAGTATATGGTACATCGATAGTGGAGCATCCAGTCACATGACTGAACAAAAGAGATTCTTCAGAGACTTGCAGGAGGGTGGAACAGGGATTCACGTTGAGCTGGGTCATGATGCGCGGTATCAGGCGTAGGGAGTTGGGAATGTTTCATTTCAAAGGGAGTTCGGAAAACCCCTCAGTTTTGTTGATGTGTTATATGTTCCACGATTGACCAAGAACCTCATATCAGTCTCCACTCTGGAGGACAAGGGATATTCGGTGAAGTTTCGAGACCATAGAGTATGTATCAGGCCCAAGGGGTCAGATAGGAGCTTGGATCGAGTGATTGGCAGGAGCAGGAAAGTGTATAGACTACACTTTGAGCCTGCAAAGGCTCTAGTCAGCAGCAACAAGAGTAGTCAGGGTGAGTTGTGGCATAAGAGGATGGCACACTTACACCACGGAGCACTGAGACAAACTGTCATTACAGTTCCTCAAGTACAGGAGGAGAAGCATAACCACTGCAAGGGTTGTGCTTTGGGGAAGAACATCAGGAAGCCTTTCCCACAGAGTGAGCACAAGTCTAAGGACCCCTTGGACTTGGTGCATTCGGATGTATGCAGACCTATGAGTGTCCATTCTTTTAGTGATTATAGTTACTGCGAAACCTTCATTGATGACTATTCCCCATACCCCACAGCAGAACGAAGTTGCAGAGTGGAAGAACATGACTATGGTAGGAGCAGCCAAGGCCATGCTATTTGATCAGGGATTGCCACTATTCCTTTGGGTCGAGGCATACAGGACTGCAGTGTACATTCAGAACAGGTGTCCCCACACAGCTTTGGGGAGGAAGACACCCGAGGAGGTCTTCACATGCACTAGGCCATATGTGAGTCACATTCGCATATTTGGCAGTGTGCTATTGTCATGTTCATGTTGACTCTAGAAAGAAGTTGCACCCTTCAGGAGAAAAGGGGTTACTTGTTGGTTATAGCGAGACTTCGAAGGCATTCAAAGTTTACATTCCTGCTCGCAAGAGGATCATTGTTAGTAGGGATGTCCAGTTCGATGAGGACAGGGCCTTGCAGAGCAGCAACCAGCACAGGATTCGGGGGTCAAGTTGGAGGAGCCAGATGTATAGGTACATGTACAGACACAGGGCACAGGTTTTGGTAGTCAGAGGGAGTTAGGTGGACAGGATTCCTCAGTCATTGACTTTGAGGATGAGCTGCAGCAGGTTGACACTAAGCCAAGGCCGAAGTGGTCCAGGTCCAGAGTTCAAGATTCTAGGCAGGTGGATCCTCCACAGAGCTCCATGAGACAGAGCAAACCACCAATGAGACTTAGTTATATGGAACTGATTACAGAATTGATTAACTCTGAACCTTTCATCTTTGACGAGGCTGCACAACATGATGTGTGGCAGGAGGCTATGGTTGAGGAGTATGACTCCATTATGAAAAAACAGGTATGGGAGGTTGTGCCAAAACCTGAAGGGAAAAAGGTGGTGGGATTCAGATGGATCTACAAGGTGAAGCATGCAGCAGACGAAAGCGTGGAGAAGTACAAGGTGCACTTCATGGCAAAGGGGTTTTCACAGAATGAGGGTATTGACTATGAGGAGACCTTCGCCCCTATTGCCTGGTATTCTTCCATTCGGACTATTATCTCACTAGCAGTTGAGATGGGTTGACGAGTCCATCAAATGGACGCCAAGACTGCTTTCCTTAACGGAGTGATAGAGGAGGAGGTATATATTGAGTAGCCAGAGGAGTTTGATGTGGAGAACAGGGAGACGCATGTATGTAGACTGCATAGAGCTCTTTATGGGCTCAAGCAGGCACCTTGAGCATGGTACTCAAGGATGGACAACTATCTACGGGAGATGGGATTTCAGCGCAGTGAGTCTGACCACGACCTGTACTTCTAGACAGGGGACGTGCCTCTCATACTGGTCCTATATGTGGATGATCTCTTTCTTACAGGTGATGAGAGGCTGATTGGAGATTGCAAGTCCAACCTTGCAGTGGGGTTTGAGATGAAAGACCTTGGTCTGATGCATTACTTTTTGGGCTTGGAGGTTTGGCAAAGAGATGGATGCTTCTTCATTGGACAGGGGAAGTATGCAGTAGAGATCTTGAAGAGATTCAGGATGGAGAATTGCAAGCCTATGGCCATACCTCTAATTTCCAACTGGAGGAAGATTGATGCATCAGGGTCAAATGGATTTGATCCTACCTTGTATTGTCAGCTTATCGGATCGCTTATATATCTGGTCAACACTCGACCAGACATCAACTTTGCAGTCAACTCTTTGAGTCAGTTCATGGTGGACCCTTAGAGAGTGCATTGGACGGCTGTGAAGCACATACTTTGCTACATCATAGGTACAATGGAGTATGGATTGGTTTATGAGCGTAGGGGGAGTGTACAGTTCGCAGGATACACGGATGCTGACTGGGCAGGATGTGTAGAGGACAGGAAGAGTACTTCAGGTTGTTGTTTCAGTATTGGATCAGGGGTTGTCTCTTGGTTCAACAGGAAGCAGAAGTCAGTTGCATTGAGCTCCACAGAGGCTGAGTACATGGCAGCCGGCATGGCTGCTTGTGAGGGTATGTGGCTGAGGAAGTTACTTTCATCGTTGTTCGAGTGTGAGCTAGAGGCTACAGTAGTTCACTATTGTTGGAATATATTAAACCCACTCATAACTTAGGATAAAATAATTAATCATTATTTGATTAATTATTCACCCACTAGCTTAATTAGTTGGCATCCACTTGCACCTTAAAGTCAATACATGCTATCTATATCCTAGGAATGAGTTATTTCTAATTTTGGGTTGATCTTGACCACCTTTTGACCATCCAGAATTAGTATACAACACTTTACAGCAAATTCTGCTTTTTCTGCTTTTCTATGGATAAGGTAAAGCTAATCAAAATAGGAAATTGGGTGCTTTTGTTGCCAACCCATCCTTCATGACTTTTCCTCCATTTTCTAGGATTAGCATGTTTTTTCCATCTCCTTGACAACTCACTCATGCTTTTGCCAATTCGTGAGGTCCTTGATAGATTTGGGAATTGCTTTAGCCACCTAAGGGGGTTTGCTATATTCTGGTAAGTCAGCCTTTTTGAGCTTTATGAGTTGTCTCCATACAACTCGATTTTCCTGTGAGGGATGTACTATTTATGTACACTATTATTCATCATTATTCAATGGAAGGATATACACCAATATTCATCTCTTCATTCATGTGATTCAATCTCTTTTCTTCTCTCTATTTTTCCTGTGTATGCTTGTGAGAATTATTAGTAGCAATATCTATTTCATGTGCTTCTTCTTAGCATCATTGCTCATAGCATTGATCTATTATTTCTACAACTGTGACAATCAGAGTGGCATCAGACTATCTGAGAATCCAGTGTTCCATGATCGAAGGAAACACAGACATCAGGTACCACTTCTTGAGAGATTGTGTTCAGAGAGGAACCATCCGATTGGAGTTCATACAGACAGATGAGCAGGTGCCAGACATTTTCACCAAGGCACTTTGCAGACACAGTTTTGTGCAGTTCAGGGATAAGATGGGGTTGCTACCGAATCCCTTCCTTGTTGAGAGGGAGTGTAAAAATAGATGCAACAAGGAAGATCGTCCTGCATGCAAGTGTCCTTGCATGCAGAAGACTTAAATCAGGACACTAGTTGTATTTAATTTACTTTTCCTAAGTTCACTTTGGAAAATAAATTAAATACTTTTTATAAAGTGAAAGTGAAATTAGGGTTTTCACTTTTCATAAAGTTATAAAAGAAAGGTCAGTTGGTGATTATGACACACACACACACTTGTATTCTGACAGAAGGAGGATACAGACAGGGAGAGAAAGTCAAACAGAGGATTTAGCTGGGAAGACGGAGGAGCGAGCAAACAGGATCACTGAGCTGCCAGGCAGGACAGAGCCTGCACGAATCAACAGGCAACAGCTGCAAAGGGAGGTCGTACAGAATGTACGGATTTCGTACAGTCGTCGTACAAAACGTATGGATTTCATAAAACAGTTGTACGGATCCGCATGTGTGGGAGGTCGTACAATGGGTGGTACACTCACGAAGGAGGGTGCTGGGGTTTAGCTAGGATTTACCCAGCGATTCTGCTGTGATACATCATTTGCCAGGTTTGGGTGAATTTGCAGTGATTGTAAACGTTCCATATTTTCTCATAATAAAATCTATATTTGACTGCTACATCGATTTTCCCATCTTGGGTTTTTTCAGGGGTTTCCATACCCAAAATAATAGTGTCAATATTGTGATGTGATGTGATTTATTTCTCAGTTTTATATTTTGCTGCATACTGTAAAATATATTCATGTGTGGTTATCAGTAGAGATTTTGAATGCACTGTTTAACCCTAGTTTGAATATTAAAGAAAAATTTACAATTTCTAGTGCTGGTAGCAATGGAGTTGTTCAGAATGGTAGTTGGTATATTGACAGTGGAGCCTCTCGTTATATGACTGGAATATGGTATATATTCCGTATCATTTCTGAGATTGGTCGAGATCGGTTTGTTCAGTCAAAAGGGGGACAAGCACGAGCAATGCAAGGAGTTCGAAATGTCAAATTCCAACTTTGTAATGGAGGATACATCGAGCACGATGGGGTTGTCTTTTTCCTAGGGATGAGGGTTAACTTGCTCTTGGTCTTAGCCTTGGAGAATGCAGGGTATTCGGCATTGTTTCGGAACATACATTGTTTTGGAGGGGACATGTGTACATATTTTCAGAGAGAGATAATCTGGGACATGTTTATATATAATTGGAGAGAGTGGGACTGATTGATCCACAGTTGATTGGTGATCGGTTCGGTGAGTTGTACAAGTTCAGTGCACAACCCACGGTTGATGAGTCGGACGAGGAGCAGGAGGCTCCTGAGGCTGCAATAGCGCCAAGGTTACAGTCTCGACTTCCAATGGAAGAGAGGGAGTCCCTTCTGAGTACTGGTAGGAGGCTAAGCCAGTATGAGCGGACTAATGCTCAAGATTGGAGATTGAATTCTCCTAAGAGCTCAGGGTTCAGGGTGGCTGCCAGGAGGTTATCTTCAGATTCGAGTTCAGTGTAGGTAGTAGCGCTAGTGCTAGGTTCAGAGAGAGCTCCTACCGCAAATAGTGTGATGGATTTGAGGACAAGACCTGATGATGATGATGGCAGTGAGTGCCTCCCTCACTAAGAGGCACTCCACATGGTTTTGTCTTGTATGCGGAAGTGACCATGCGCTAGCTAGGCTACTTGACTTTGTAATGGTGTTTATAAAGTTGTTTTAAAGTGACTCTTATGTAATGTGACTTTTTATAAAGTATTACCTTGTTTTATTTTTGTAAAGTGACTTTGTAATATCCCAAATGCTGATATTCTCTAATGTTCCATGATAGTGCTGACTCGCACATTCAATCTCATACAAATTTGCAAAATAACTGTGCATGCAAACTTGACATGCAAAAATACCCTAAAATATAGTTGAATTAGGGTTAGAGTTTTGTAGAGAGAAATTAACACTTACCACTGATATTCTGGCTGATAATGACTCCAGAGATAGCTGCATGCATAAGGATCCGGATGGGCGGTCTAATAATGCTCTTTTCCTCTGGTGTTACCGCCCCACAGTACCGTAAAAACCCTCAAGACTGAAGGTGACGTTTTTGTAGGAGGAGAGGTTCGTTTGGGCTGAAACTTTATGAGCTTGTCCATCTGCTGATGCTGGAGAGATGGCCTGGCACATGCGGAGGTTTGGATGCCTCTAAGTGCCCTAGCGAATTATTTGGCAGTTCTGTTGCTCACGCCCCCAACCAATCTGTTTGGCTGATAGCTGCTCCAGGTGAGCAAACTGATGGCTGATAATCACTGCATACCGTAGGATAGGCCTGCTGAGAAAGAGGAAGTTGACATGAGGAGGAAAGACTGGGTTTTGTGGTCCCAGCGAATCCTTTTGTGTTTTCCCTAATACTTCCGGCTGCAAAATGTGGATCTGTTAATAACCCTTCGGAATGTGTTGGATCTCCAAATACTGTAGTATATGATGGATGCAATGGATAAACCTAGATGATCTATCCCAATAAGAGACTAGGGCAGATATCTCATTGCCGAACCCTCGCTAGCTGAAGACACCGTCTCCAACCCCAACTGTCGCGACTACCCGCTGTGCTGCTGCTCGAAACTCCAAAATCAATCAACAATAACAATAGACGTCTTCTTTGGTCTCATAACCCTCTTAAATAGAGTCTCATGTACTTTTAGGGTTTCTACTTCACTTTTGCATGAATGCAATTCTATTTTCATGTTGACTTTAAGACTAAAATAAGGCATGCATGCTCTGCATGCTTTATGATATGAACTCTTATGGCTTTCTTACTACACTGATGACTTAGTAATACTGAATTGATGTACCTTTCTGCTCCTAGTGCAATTAGTCCTCAGTTATTCCAATTTTATAAAAACAGAACATTACAGTCCTCCCTCACCAAAGATTGCTTGTCCTCAAGCAATGCCAACGCAAATCCACAATCAATCAACTGAACCAATTGAATCCGAGGATGATCCCAGGGTCCCAAATTATCCTAGGAGATCTGTAGCACCCTCTACTCAAAACACTGCACTGTACGGTACCATCACCAAAGACCTCCTGAAAGCATCATTTAGCAATCACTAAATTGTCAGTCACTGTAATCCCAGGGTCCCAAATCAATCTGAGAATTGCAGAGGTCAAAATGCATCCATCGCTACACTGCGTAGTATCGACACAAGGAACATCCTGTAGACTCCCAAGGAACGCCATTAGTAAACACTGTATCCACCCCTCATAAGGTCTCCCACCTGGATCCCAATGCAAACTTGTGCATATTTCATCCCAAATATCTGAAGGCTCTTGTGGGACTATACCCTTGGCTAGGAATGTCTTGTCAAGAATCGCCCACTCAATAGGACACCAACTCTTAATCTCTCTCCAATCCAACCCCCAAAAAGGACCTCGTCCATAAGCACCATCACAAGGAATAATCTTACCAAGCTAACATTCTGTCCTTCTGATTTCAACTGGAATGCTCATATACTGCTGCCCAATTTCTCGATCCTAGCCAACCTGTAAAAACTATCCGCCATTATGCAAATGTGGACTCGAGCTATCGCAAGCCTTGTCTATGTACTCCTGAAGAAGAATGTTTTGAAATGCAATAGCATGTTTCTTCTGTTACCCCATCAATTAATCCAACTGCTCTTTAATACTAGAAAGTCTGACCGTTGACTCGGCACATACAACTCGAAGAGCTGTAAGCTCAACATCTCGGTGTAATATGGTGTTCCGGAGTATCTTGGTCCTCTCTTTCATTGCTAGAATGCTTTCTTTAACACTTTCAATCTTCTTTCGGTGACCATCATCTGGAAGCTCTATCTCATGACTGTATAAACTCTCCCTAACCTCCATGTGTGACTGCTCACTGTCTCGACTATTGTGCTCATTGCCTTGTACCTCATGTATTTCGCCTGTCATAACTCTCTGGGCCCCTACTGTAGGTGATGAAGAGTGTACCAACTCCAACTCATCACACGGCTTGTCCACAATCCGACTAGCGAATGTGCTTGTGTCGCTAGACTCACAAGATGGTTCTAATGCTATCTCCTCATGCACATCCTCATCATGTCTGCTATCCTCTGAAACTCTGAAATAAATGCATTTGCACTACCTGTTTGTTTGAGCTGTGCCAGCTCTCTAAAGTGTACCTCAGGGTCCTTTCTATCAAACCGCTCGATGAGCCTCTGTGTAAAATTTGGGTACGATGTGATGGTATTGTGACCCAGTGTCACTAACCCGTGGTACCACCATTCATGGGCTTCTCCACCCAAATGCAAAGTAGCCAATTTAATGGCATCTGTCTCAATCATGGGGTTGAGCTAGAAGTATGTATCCAACTTCTACACCCGATTTTGGGTTGGGCCACCTCGGGTACCCTCAAAGGTAGGGATAGTTAGTTTCCCTACGATGCGCTGTAACTCATAGTTATGGGTGAATGGCCTATTGTAAGCTTTGGGTTTGTTCTTACTTTTAAAGTGGCAGAAGTCAGTGAAGGTCATGGCTGAATGGAAGTCATCTCCTAAAGCTCTATACTCTCTCAGATAGGCACTCATGGATTCTTCTAGTTCTACTTGTGCTAGAGGCACTGCAGCTGGACTATCTACGAATTCAGGCATGGTAGGTCGGGAAGGCTTGTTGTATATATGGGGATGGCTCTGCATGTTGGTATGTAAGTGCTTCCCACTACTACTGGTGGATACCCTATCACTATTGGAAAACAAGGGACTGTGTGGCGTGGGCCCATTTTTTTCTGTCATTTTCCTGAAGTTACTCATCATTTCTTTTTGCCCAGTAGTGAGTTCTTTTATGGCTGATATGAGACTATTAAAAACTATTTTATGATCATCGACTATTGTTTCTTTGCCCTTTCCGAACTGATACTCTCTGTCCCCCAACTCTATGTCCTCTAACTCCTCTTCTCCTCTATCATTAATTCTAAACTTCTGTCTCCGGTAAGTAATGTTGTATGGGTTTTCTGTATTCATTTACACTTTTGCATGCCCACAGCTGGCTAGGAACATGCTCTGATACCACTGTAATATCCCAAATACTGATATTCTCTAATGTTCTATGATAGTGTTGACTCGCACATTCAATCTCATACAAATTTGCAAAATAACTGTGCATGCAAACTTGCCATACAAAAACGCCCTAAAATATAGCTGAATTAGGGTTAGGGTTTTGCAGAAAGAAATTAATACTTACCACTGATATTCTGGCTGATAATGACTCCAGAGATAGCTGCATGCATAAGGATCTGGATGGGTGGTCTAATAATGCTCTTTTCCTCTAATGTTACCGCCCTGCAGTACCATAAAAACCCTCCAGACTGAAGGTGACGTTTTTGTAGGAGGAGAGGTCCATTCTGGCTAAAACTTTCTGAGCTTGTCCGTCTGCTGATGCCGGAGAGATGGCATGGCACATGCGGAGGTTTGGCTGCCTCTAAGTGCTCTAGCGAATTGTTTGGCAGTTCTGTTGCTCACGCCCCCAACTGATTTGTTTGGCTGATAGCTGCTCCAGGTGAGCAAACTGATGGCTGATAATCACTGTATACCGTAGGATAGGCCTGCTGAGAAAGAGGAAGCTGACATGCGAAGGAAAGACTTGGTTTTGTGGTCCCAGCGAATCCTTCTGTGTTTTCCCTGATACTTCCGGCTGCAAAATGTGGATCTGCTAATAACCCTTCGAAATGTGTTGGATCTCCGAATACTGTAGTATATGATGGATGCAATGGATAAACCTGGATGATCTATCCCAATAAGAGACTAGGGCAGATATCTCACTACCGAACCCTCTCTAGCTAAAGACACCGTCTCCAACCCCAACTACCGCGGCTGCATGCTGTGCTGTTGCTCGAAACTCCAAAATCAATCAACAATAACAAGAGATGTCTTCTTTAGTCTCATAACCCTCTTAAATAGAGTCTCATGTACTTTTAGGGTTTGCATGTCAGTTTTAGGGTTTCCGCTTCACTTTTGCATGCATGGAATTCTATTTTCATGTTGACTTTTAACACTAAAATAAGGCATGTATGCTCCGCATGCTTTATGATATGAACTCTTATGGCCTTCTTACTACACTGATGACTTAATAATACTGAATTGATGTACCTTTCTGCTCCTAGTGCAATTAGTCCTCAGTTATTCCCTTTTTATAAAAGGGAACATTACAGACTTTATGAAATAAAGTGCACATATTTCATAAAGTGAATAGTGACTATTAAAAATTAAATGTAACCATTTTTGGAGGGAACTTATCTCAACCGTTGATCATGTAAAGGCAAGATAAAATCTTGGCCTTTGGATTTAGGGATTGGAGAAGGTGAAAAGTCGCTTTCTAGTTATAAGAGAGAGCCTAGGGTAGTGTGCAAGACAAGGAAAGCATTTTCCAAGAGTGAGCATTTGTCAAGGCTAATTTTCAGAGAGAGAGGGAGCAGTTCTCAAGTAGGCACAAATCCCAAGGAGAGATTTTTTTCTCAATTGGGCACAAATCCCAAGGAGAGGCATGCTTCCCAAGAAGCATTTATTGTTGTACTGTACTGTACAGATTGTTGGGCTGTACTGTACAGATTTACTGTTGGCATGCATTTCGAGGTGCTGGTTTTACTGCACGCAAATTGAGTAGGTTCGTACGGTACGGATTGTACTGTACAGAGTGTTGGGCAATACTGTACGGATTACAGAGCTGTAGTTTTCTGTTCGAACGAATTTTGAGGTGCTGGTACAGTTTTTCCTACTAGTACTGATTAAATGCTTCTGTAAATTAATTATTTTTGCCTGAAAATGCTGAAATAAATTACACTTGGACTGGTTTTCCCCAGAAGGGGTTTTTTCAGGGTCATATTGATCAAAATTTTTGTTGTTTAATCATTTAATGGGTTTATCAGTCTGCTGTTACATGTTATTTTTCCGCTGCAACAGACTTAGTTTTCAGTGTTTCAGCTTCATGGTTGTTGGTTTAAACTTTAAATGCATGTGAAGTATTTTTATTAATGACAGTTTAATACCGAAATCTGGGGTAAGCTAAGTGTTTGACAAAAGGTCTGATTATTTTTGTCAATTTTTACAAATATTTTATTCTAAGATAGAATTTGTATTTTGTGCCTTCTCTTTTTCTGGGTGAACAGGAGCAATTCAGATTTTGACCTTGTTAGAGGCCATAGATTTTTAGTAACAAAGTTATACCTTAGAAATTTATGCATGAGATACATGTAAATGCAACAATGTAAATTTACAGTTGCAGATTACAAGTTTCTATAGTATCGTCTACTTTGTAATTTACATGACTTTCTTCGCCTTCTTTTTGTAGGTATGTATTTTGTTGTTCCCATTCGCATAATGTTGCTCCCAAAGGAAAATACATTGCATTTGTTTCAACAGAAGCAGAGACTGACCAACCTGAGAGGGAATTACAACCGGGATTAAATTTGCTTGGAGCGGTTGATGAAATGTTTTTTGACACTTATGATATATATGAACCTGTTAATGAACCATCTCTCGACAATTGCTTCATATCAAAAGTAATTGGTCTTGCCTAATTTGTAGGATTCTTGCATTTATGTATGGATAGAGTGCTAGTATCATGTCTAGTAGAGTACCATAATGTAAAGAGTTTTTGCCTGCAGAGCTATGATGCAACTACACATTTTGAGACAACAGTTCAAGATGTGCTTGCTATGTACACACAAATTACTGGAAAGGTAGAGTTACTATTCTATTTACTCGACTCGTTTTTTCTTTTATTTTTCTGCAGGTTTGTTTTAGCTGCACATTCTTGATTATTGGGCCCTTCCTTTAGGCTTATTCTTTTCGTTTCTCTGCTCTCTCTTTTATTTTTGCAGGTGTTGGATCTAAGTGTTGATCTCAGTGCTGCAAGTGCTGCAGACGAGTAATTTCTATTGTTGTTGGCTTGATCGTCTTCAACAGTAATGCTAGGTTGCATCCATCTTCTAGATATGTTCTTAAATGACATCATATGGCACTGGAAGCTTTCTTTTCTGAATTTATCAAGCTTATTTATGTATCAAATTATTGACAAATATTCTCGATCAATTACCCCGATGCCTAGCAAGTATTACAAGCAAGCCGAGTCTTTTTTGCAATATATGTTAAAACAGTCTCTTTTGATTGTTTGATCTACATGTTTTTCTTGCAATAACTTATCTCATAAAAAAGGTTTTCATTATGTGCAAGTTTTTAATTTCTATGTACAGGTGCATATTGTATATGCCTACAGATTAGTAACTATGCATGTCCAACAAGATCAGGGATTTGTGGAGTGTTATTGTATGATCATTTGTATAAGATAATTAGTTCTTGTCATGCTCATAATCTGGATGCAACATTGTGATCTGGGGTTACTTATTTTGTTATAATAGCTAATTTCTTAGACTATGTTCACACTTGATGAATTGCAAACTTTATTAAATTAGAAACCTTATGAAATTGCAAATGTTCACGTTCCAGGTTGCTATGAGGGTGCCAGGTTCTAAATTTATGTCTTCAAGTATTGTTTCTGCTCAGTCACTTGAGGACACTAATACAATTTGATTCCAACAGAAACAGATTTCTGAAATGCTGTACATATCTATGAGTTTTCAGTTCAAGATTCTGAACATTGGAGTCAGTTTAGTAACTTTATCCTTTGTATTAAACACATCTACTTTCAGTATAGACTAACTTATACCGGCTTTTCTTATTGCGAAAGTTGTACTGGCTTTATTTGTACAAGAAGTGTTTTCTTTTGGCTTACATATGAATTAAAGAAAAACAGTGTTCCACGGGGACGCGTCTCCCAGGGTTGGGGGCGCACCCCCTGTGCTTCCCACGCCCCGGGGGATGGGAGGCTCCATGGGAAACATTTCCCAGTGCCCCCCATTCTGCGAAACTTGGCGAAACACAGGTCTAGGAGTTTCCTGGGTTGGGGGGCTCCCATAGGGCCCCACCCCCCTCGAATTTTTAAATTTTTTTACTTAAAAACAAAAATGGTCCATCTTAAATTTTAGTCTTTTACACTAAATGGTCATTATAAATCAAAATAGAAACAAATAAAAAGAAACAAACATTGATATGATATGCTTGGCTATAACGATTACACTAAACTCTTCGAGAACATAAGACTTTATATGTTGTAGTTTATATTTTTATTATTTTTCTATTTTTTTATAATTTTAGAGACCCCGCCCCACCCCACTCCCGCCCTCTCATCCCCCAAAATACCCCAAAATTTTGGGGTGTCTCTACACATCGCCAATGTGCGTCTCCCTGCGCCCACGCTCCTACATCCCAGAAACTCGGTGGAACACTAAAAAAACATGTTACCTTATTGTACTTAAAAGGGTGATTAGCAGGTAGCTTATAGATTGAGTTTTCCAAGAATCGGTTTGTAAATTGACACACAGGTTAGACCTTTTTTCTCATTGACAGTGAAGACACCATCATACATAATTTGATAAATCAGGACTATAGTTCACTTCCATCAATTTCCCTAGAAAGAATTTGCTCTAGGATGGGTAGGGGCCATCAAATTTTTGGATTTCATGCAAGTTTGAACAAGGGCTTTCGGCTTGATTTCTTAGTGGTTTCCTTCCATTCATTGCATTTCTGAGATTGGCAGATATCGTTGTTCTTGATTGAAAAACTCCTGTTCAGGTCACCAAATGCAGCTCATTAGAGTCCTGTCATCTCCTTGCCTCTGGCTATGCTAATGCTATAGACAAGTTCATGAGGGTGGCTTAAAGCAATCAATGATCTATTGGTAACAACATTATTTGTGGTATGTTCAAATTCAAACTAGAGAAGGGTGCTTCCAGGTATATGGACAATAGGTGTCATAATTGCTATTCTTAGAGCTTCACACTTGAAGATTTTTCACATATCCCAACCTAGTTCCAGTTTCAATTTTTCATTGTTTAATGTCCAAACCCCAAGGTTAGCATGTACATAAAAATTTAAAAAAAATTAACTCAAAACATAAAACACATGAGATTTTCTCTTTCTTTTGAATTCTGAAAATTGAAGGCAGCCCTAAATTCTTACTCGAAAAATTAATTTCAGCCACATGAAATTTTAACACTAGGATTTTTGGTCAAATTGACCCAGTAAAAACCCCGAAGGGAAAAACTGTTCTTTAGAGAGATTTTATTTTTCAGGCAGAAACTCAAATTAAATACAACAGTACTGATTTCCTCGAAATTTGTGTCAACTTCTCAGTGGCAAACTGTTGTACGGATGCATCGATTTCTGTGTTATACGACCCCACACGTGTGGTTGTATAGACCTCGAAATTTGTGCCAAACCTGTTGTTGTACGGACGCAATAAATGTTGTATGGAACTTGAAATTTGTGTTGTACGAATGCCTCGAAAATTGTGCCTGCTCACCTCGAATTTTGTGTTGTACGATTGCCTCAAAATCTATGTTGTACGGCTTACAAATGCAGCTGTACGGCTTGCATTTAATGATGTACGGCTCTACAATATTTCTGTCTGTATAAAAAAAATCTGAAAAATAGCTGATTTTAAATCATCTATTTCTTCGCTTTCCGAACACGAAACCGGACATTTTTTTTGAAATTGAATATTTTTGCGAGAGGAAGTTAGATCTGTAATTTATTTCTTAAAAAACTACACAGAAAGTGTTAAAAAAAAGATTTGAAAGTCGTCGTCCAATTTTACATTAAACACTTCTTCACAAGGGTTAGGGTTTGAAAGAAAAAAATTCAAATATGTAGAATAAATCCCATATCTAAAAAAAATTACCACATAGGTATTATAGATCGGGTCACAAAACCACAAAAAAAATAAAAATCCCAAGTAAAATCATGAACATATGTTGCTTGAAAATAAAAAATAAAAAATAAAAATTACTAAAGAAGGTGGAGCATAGCAACTTGCTTTGATACCGTGTTAGAATATTGTGAACACATGAAATAATATCATAACACAATATAAAATCGGGAAAGTATTACTAGTCTATCATTCTATCTACCAAGCAACATAAAGCATGAAATAAAATTGGAGAAAAGAGAACAACAAGAAAACATCGATATACGTGGTTCACCCAATATGGGCTACGTCTACGGGAAGGCTTGCATATTCCATTATTATGCAAATAGATCCTCAAGATTACATGGCATCCTCACATATGTATCACATCAAGCTCCATCATTCAATCATGTCACAATCATGTGTGTACAAATGGCATACACAACATGTGATGTGTGATGAACTACAATCAACACATACCCAAAAAGGCTTCCTTCACCTCTCTTATATACCAAGAGATTTGGATTACAATACATCCCATAACACATGTGGGATAAATAAACTTCCACCTCTTTATATAGAGAATGGTTACAAATGTTATAATTACAGTGATGCATATGGGATAACTCTATTTTATAATATTAGAGTTATTTTATGTCTTTAAATGATATTTTACCAATATACCACATAAGTCATCATTACATATTCAAATGTTTAAAAATGATGGAAGTAAACAGTTGAAACCTTAGCATCGTCCACTTGGAAAATTTTACCAACTCAAACATGGAATCATTGCAAACTATAGTTGACATCATTCGTTGAGTAAGCACGCAGAGGGGGCGGTAAAGACCATGCGCAGACTTGCAATGACAATGTGGCACAAGGAAATAGCAGCGGTGTTCAAATGAATTTGGCGAAGTTATGGCGAGAGTAAATGACTACACAATAAAAACACTAGTCATCAAGGATAGTACAAAATGTGGGCAACAAAGAATGAATGCCCCACTGCATGCGCACTAGGAAATATGCCAACAATTGGAATGAAAAAGAAAAAAATGCCACTACCAAGAAGGCCCCAGCTCGATGGTTGATGCGTAGTTAGACGAATCCATGCAAAAAAAACTTCAATCGCAATGGGCAATGATGCATGTTGGAGATGATGTTAGCCGAAGTTGTCATTGATGTCAACATGTTCAAGGGATATGTTGAGGTCATTAATGTCAAAGTAGCAGTGAGATCATTGATGTCTGATGATAGGGAAATGATAATGATGTGATAGTGAAAGGATTGAGGCAATGATAAAGGCTTGAGTTGTGGTACCCAAGTCTAGTTTTAGTACCAGTTCTAGTACTAGTTTTGGCACAAGGAAAATGACAAATGACCCATATATGGCAAGGGATGGAGATATGAATTTTCGTCCGCAACTATTACAAATGACCCATATATGTGGTCATTTTTTGAAGTGAGTTTAACACAGCCATCAAGGATTGATGTGGCATCATCATTAATGGATCCACGCAATTTATGTTAGTGAAATTGTTGAATGTATATAAAATCACCATGGTGAGTTCACATATTAAAGAGTATTCTTCAATGATGCATGGCTTGTGAAGTAAATTGTGGTGTGGGTTGTTATTTTATTGGTGCCACAAACAATAACTTGAAATGACACAAAAAGGAACAAGTCGACCCTTCCTCATTCATTGTTGACTAACCGTTCTAAGCATGTAACAAATTTGGCGAAGATTTGCTATTGTAGATGCATGGGTCTACTTAAGACAAATCTTGAATATCCAAGCCAACGAAAGGAAAACACAAGCAACAAATATGGGATCTCATTGTTATGAACTCATTTGTATAAATAAAAGAAAAAATGATTTGTTGAAGGGGTTGTGGTTGATTGGTTTCATATTTTGAATTGGGTTACATGTTGAGTCAGTTGTTGGGCTGTGAAATTGCGTATGGCGTTGGTATGGTTTTTTTTGGGACTGCAACTATGTGCATGGGATGATCAAGGGTGTGATCTCGTTTCGCAGAGCATGTATGAAGTGCACTATAGAAGCAATGATGTCTAGGATCGGATTTTTCCTCTGAATTTACAAAATCGTGGTATGTAAAGTAGTGTGACTTAATGTACAAGGTCGCAGCCAATATGGAAAACGACACAAACGTGAGACTAGCGATGGGTTGGTTTGTGTTAAAGATTATATTACTTGGGAATATATTCTTATTGCACTTTTATCGTATTATTGTTATAGCTCCTTCGGGGGATGTTATTGTTATATTTGTTCATGCAAAAGTTTTGAAAGAATCAATGTAAACCTTCCATTGTAAGTCGGGTCAATAATTCCCAAAAGAAATATTATATAAATGTTATTTTGAGTCTCCCTAGAGAAGTCAGCCTAGTAAGAGTAAGAATTCCTCCTAGTTAGGGTAAAAGGTCACTCACATGATGTGTTTAAATAGAGAGGGCACACCTCTCATTTGGACACACAATTTGCTCAAGCAAGTGCACAAGCAAGAGAAGAATAAGTTCACTGGAGAGAAGAAGAGGTTGTTATTTTCATTTGGGGTTCATCTTATCTTAGTTTGGCATTATACTTAGTGACATAATCTATACTAAATAAGTTGTTGGGTTTTCTCCCTTGTGGTTTCCTAGAGGAAAAATTTTGTGTTCTTTTGTGTTGTACTTGTCTTTCTTTCAGTGATCCTATTGCTTATGGTTATGATGAAGTATTGCAAAATGTTTGAAGATCTAATATAACCATTAAAATTATAGCATGGTATCAAAGTCGTGCTGAAAGAATTCATTGTACAGCCGTAACAACTGCAACATTCGCAACTATTGGAGATAAGGGCTCCATGTTTTTGTCTGTCCATCCACATGTCAAGCTCGAATCTTGTATCATTGAACTTTCCTTAGGAGGGCACATCTTTCTATGGAGGAAGATTGCAGTTTTGTGGTTTTTCAGTTTTGACCTAAAAACTATCGGGGTCAAGAACTAGGGCTCCAAACATAAAGACTTTATGTCCACCAATTGGGTTCGACCTAGGCATTCTCCAACTCATCCTAGGAGGCGCATTTTCCTATGGAGGCATAACTCAGATGCAAGGATTTTCATTTTTGGCCCTCTCACTACTGCTCAGAAAAATCTAGGGCATAATATTTTTGGTAGTTTTGTCCAGAAATTCAGAAAAAGAAAACCATTGCTTAACTCGCCTTGAGGAGGTGCATCTCTCTGTCTCATTGGATTTGCAATATTCCAAAGTAAAAAAATTAGTGTTCCTGTATCAAACCCTAGGTCTAGCAAGAAGCAGATTTCAGAAACCATTGAAGCAAGCACTTGATTGGAGCACTCTTATTGGTAAGCACTATTCTTTCTATTTCCATTTGAGATTCTCACTTTATCAATATGACAAACAATACCAAGCTTGAGGACAAGCTTGAAGGAGCAGAGAACTTTCAGGCATGGAAGTATAGAGTGCTTTTCATCCTAAAAGAGAATGACTTAAATAACTATGTCAAAGAAGAAGTTGCAGAGCCAGAGGGAGATGAAGACAAATCTAGACACAAGAAGAATATGGTCAAGACCAAGAGGATCATTGTTGACACCATCAAGGATCACTTGATCCCACATGTTTCCTCCTTAAATACTCCCTAGGAGATGTTTGATGCATTAACCAGTTTGTATGAAGGAAAGAACATCACCCAGAATATGATATTGAGAACTCAACTCAAGAATGTTAAAATGAAATTTTAGAGACCATACAATCCCACTTTACAAGGGTCTCTCAGATCAAAGAACAACTTGAATCTATTGGAAATCAAATTGAAGAAGCTAGATTGGTAAAGATGGGTTAAGATGATGATTAAATCTTAGCAAATCATGCAAAGAAAGAATAACACTCTCACAAGAATCTTAGAAGATTCCAAAAGTATCATAAATCTCAGAAGGACTACTCAAATTACAGATGTTACACATGATGAAAAGGGACATCTTGCAAGAGATTTATTCGTAGGAAAAGACCATGCGAAGAAAGGAAAGAAGAACGGGTATCATGCTCATACCACATAAGTTGATGAACCTAGTCAGAAGAAGGAAAGAGAAGAGGAATATGTATTATCTCACAAATTTGAAGGATTCACCTCACAAGGAGAATTATCAATATTCTATAAAAGAAGTAGGAGAAGGCTCCTACAAGATCGAATTCTGAAAGACCTATGAAGATGAAAGATGTATTGTGGAAGAACCTCCTCTTCATATCATCACTAGAAGAATATAGAGTTATTTTTGTTGATGGACAAGCTCGTATGTGGCCAAGTGGAAAGACTATTGATGATGCAGTTGTTGAAGGGACACTAGTATATGGTACCAAGTGAACTATGGCGTAGAAGACTTGCTCACAATTATCGATCGTGAGCAAGATGGACACAAATCCTTATAATCAGGTGATGCAGTAGAGCACGTTGTCAAAGAATCCAGTAACTTCTGCAAAGAGACAGAAATCAAGAGGGATTCAACCAACCAAACAAAGATAGTATTTGAATTGTCATTTCCTATATATCTAATTGTTTAAATGATATTGTTCAATTGTGTACATAATTATGTTCTTAGAATTAGGAAATGTATTATTCATGCTAGAGTGAATGCATTGATGAACAATATACTACTAATATGCATGTGATGGGTAAGTAGCCTATGGTGTTGCACAACATTCCATTGTTTCTTATATATATCGAAACCCTTTTTCTAACATGTTGAGAGTAGTGCACACTCTTAATATTATGTGCTGGTAGATATGGAAGGCATCTAGAAAGTTACAGTGTGTATACGAGATATGGATGAATGTTGTGCTGAAACATTGGATAAGACAGTCACATGACTATGTGACCTTTGTCTTTATGCATAAGAATTTGTCATCATTAATATGTTTTTAAAATTATGAAATGTTTCTAATCATACAACTAAATTTGACTTGTAGCAAAGTTAGTGTACAATTACCTACAAGAGAAGGACGATGAGAATTGTTCCAAAACACAAGTGATGATTATTCATCATCAACCTTTATTTACAAGATCAATCATTCTACAGAAGTACAACGGAAGTTTCGTGGTTTCTCTCAGAAAGAGGGAGTCGATTATGATGAGACGTTTTCTCTAGTGGTTGGACACACTTCTTCAGTGATGGATATTACACTAGATATATGGTGTAATCAAAGTAGAAGTGTATATCGAACAAACCCCCAAGATTCATGACTCCCTACAGAGAATCGCATGTGTGCAGATTGAAGTAGGATTTGTACAGGCTGAAAAGGCACCCATGGCATTGCACGCCAAGACATACAGTTACATGATGAGCTTGAAGATCACCTAGAGTAAGGTAGATTTCAACCTTTGCTACAAGGTTTAAGATGGTTGATTACAGAAAGGGTGCAAGAGGGAACCTGCAACAGAGTTTGATATGGAGGAGGTTAGTATCCAGTGACCTTGAGAGAATGAATCTCATCTCAATAGTGATTACATTTAATATCATTCCATGAACAATCTAATATTTCCTCATTATCATTTCATGCACATTTCAATTTTGAGATGTTATTGGTTTTAAAGACTACTCATCAATCTTTTTCATCCATTGGCTTAAATAAACTTCGACTTTTATCCCCGTATTCCCCTTAACCAACCCTCCAAGGTGTTAGAATATAGAGAAATATGCATAAACATATAATTGAATAATAACATGAGAACCTAACTAGCCTATCCTCCTATCCATACAACAACAAATAATCAAAATATCAAGAGTGAGAGACAAGAGAAAAAGAGTACACCAAATATACGTTGTAAAATCTCAAATGAAGAAACGTCCATGGGAATCTTGTCTTCTCTTATTCATCATAAATCTCCAATCTTACAATAGGGACCTCCTATGCATCATACTCCATCTTCACAATGACACACACTATGTGTATACAAGATGATCATCCTTCTCATGTCTCTTGATAAGTCTCTCTTAATTCTACTATATACCAAGAGGTATGGAGGAATTACATCCCAATATTACATGTGGGATAAATGTAAATTCGCCTCTTTCTATTATAAATGGTAACAAGAGTATATTATTACGTAATGCACGTGGGATAACTCTTTTACACAAGAGTAGACATTATTACCACCTTCCAAATTAATACATTCCAACAATACCACACAAGTCATCATTACATATTCCAACACTCTCCCTTAATGATGACTGGGAGACATAATGCAAATGGAGAAAGATGGAATTACATAACACCCCCCTTGACAACTTCCAAAATGTCCATAAGTTGCAAATAAGAACACACTTTGCCTAATGGATTAGATGAAGATAATAACAACTTCTCACTGAACCATGAAATTGCACCTTAACCAAGTTGTACGATGAACTCTTGCAAAATGCCACAACGATGTGCAAAAATATCAGATGGTCAATATAATAAAACATGTGGCTACAAACTCCAATTGCAAAGTACCTAGATCCAAAAGAGAAGCCTTAGTGGCTACTTTATCCAATTGCAGAGTGCTTAGAACATGTGGCTAGAGATCCAAATGCAAAGTTCCTAGATCTGAAAAAGAAGCCTCAGTGGCTACTAGATCCAACTGCAAAATGCCTAGAACCACAACCATCACAGCTGGAAATAAACAGATAGTTGAAAGAACTATGCAAAATACCTCATCACGAATACAAGACCCTAATGGTCTATACATAGAAAATGATATCCCATAGACTATCTTCTCAACAAGCTAAAAGATGCAATAAACTTTGCAATAGACCTCATCATGAATACAAGACCCCAATGGTCTACCATTGAAAATGATATTGCATAGATAATCATCATGATTTTGACAATAGAAGATGGCACACTTCGTTACAGTATTTTTGAAATAAGGTGACATGATATTAAATTAATTACATTGCATTCCCCTTTAATTACAACTTCAAAGATAAGATAAAGAGAGGAACAATGTTGAACCAGACTTAATAACAACATATGCTTAAGATAGGAAGGAATGATAGAGCCAAGTTGCCCCACAATTCTTCACAAATACACAAGAAGTGAAGTAAACAGAGAGCTAATATGCACAAAAGCACTTCCAAGAGTAAATCATAATAGTATGAGATTGCTCGAGATCATATAAATAATGAGATTGCTTCTATACTATCACTTCTATGCAAGTCCATATAATATGAGAATGCTTTCAAGTGATTATTTTTATGCAAGACCATATAAATATTGAGAAAAATATTATCAAAATAAAACATGACATGATATATACGAAGATAGATAAAAGAATTTAACATTATCAGCATATAGCAATTTATCATCAAATCATGATATCACTTATAGAATATAAAATGACTAGTCATCAAGCAACGAGGCCGTAAGCATGGGTTCATTTTTTATTGTCATTATGATAACATGTTAGAGATCCATACTCGGATGTGGGTTCCATCTTGCCCCACCGATAGCGCAACATGCCTCGGTCTAGGAGCCGGCAACGTGGCACCACACATGTCAAGCTCATTAAAACTTCCCCACAATCCCTCAATTCATTAATGCGGGTGGGTGAATATGTCTAGTCCCAGGTTGTCGATGGTCGAGCCTATTCCATCCGAATTTAATTTGGTTTTAATGATCGTTAGCATGAAGCGTGCGAGTTTTCATCAGGTACATAGGGACTGGGTTAAGAGGTTAGCCAAGGAAGGTGGCAACATTATCCGTCGGCACTCTGCTGTGTGTGTTTTCTTATGGTCTTGTGTTTGCATTTTCACCTCTGCTCTGCGCGGTCGGGTCGCTTTGCAACTCATCTTGCCGTTGCTGGTATTGCAGCTCCATCGCCACCACCAGCGACACCCTCAAGCCCTGGTCTCCACGATGTCTAAGAAATGGGGAACCACTCGAAGGGGTAGCAACGGCCATAGAAAATCACAACGCCGTCCGAGTGTAATGGCAGAGGAAGGTTACGAAGATAGCATATCGATGCATGTATGTGTCTTAATTGATGATTAGGAAGGTTGCCTGGTAAACGAGCAGCTCGCTACTGGGAGAGGCAAAGGAAAAAATAATCACTATTGGCTGATAAAAAACATGATGGGGGTCCTCCTGGAGATGGGAAGATGGAACTCGGCTCACAACACTGTTCTCTCTGTCAAGGATAAAATGACTGATATGGACAATCAGCTTGGATGCCACCTTTGCTTGGAAATGTCTGGTGACAGGGTAGAGATGCATCGTCACTATGGAGGTAGGGTGTGGCAGTGCAACGGGAGGAAGATCTGTGGATAAAGGATTAGCCATGGCTCTGAAAGTTGCCACTAGCGTTCCCTTTCCCATCTCGTACACCATTGAACCTTTGTTCAAACGTGTGCGGGATAGTGAAGGGCCAAGCAGCAAGACGTCTCCTCCTCCTGCGAACATTCATGTCACTAACTCTGTTACAAATCCTGAGGAGGGGGATGGGCTTGCCCCATCCTGGAGGAGGTTGCCCCCCGCCCTAATTCTACTCATGTCTCCTACAATGACTCGGCCTCTTTCCGGTTCGAAATGCT
Organism: Pseudotsuga menziesii; assembly: GCA_001517045.1. NCBI lineage: Eukaryota > Viridiplantae > Streptophyta > Pinopsida > Pinales > Pinaceae > Pseudotsuga > Pseudotsuga menziesii. Next base: position 120,790 of record LPNX010793370.1, on the reverse strand, counting down.
ATGTCAAATTTTTTTGTTATAAATTGTTATCTCATCTTTTGTTTAGTATTTTGTTAATTAGTAGATAAAAGTATCAAATGTACGCCAAAGAGTTGTTCCAACGGATGAGCCTGCATACATGGGGATGTCCTTTATAGGAGGCAATTATCTAAATTCACCAACAAGGATTATGGAACAACCACCAAATGGGATTGTACAATTCGAGGGGAAATCTTGACGTAAGCATGCATCAATTTGAGTTAACATTTTTGGTCCAATAAAGCTCATTTCATCTATGAGAATATAGCGAATATCGAGGAGTTATTCTTGAAGTTTTGAAATGGATTGTCCTTCAAGGGGGTGCATTTCACCAATGGGTATTCGAAGAGCAGAATGTGTTGTAGATCCATGTATGTTAAAAGAAGCAACACCAGCTGGAGCAAGGAGAAGAAGTGGGGAGGCACTTTGTTCAGATGTAGTTTGCAGTGCAGATTTCAAGCAAGATATGAGGTAAGATTTCCTGGTGCCTACAGTACCTTGAATCACCATTTTGAGTGGTTGAGCCGGTGTAGAGTTTCTAAAATGGGAAATGACAAGATCAAAGGCTATGCGTTGTGTGGGAGACAAGGAATCAAGTGAATTGGACAACGATAGGGTGTCTTCATGTAGTTGGGTGGACAAGTGATTGGGGTTAATGAATGATGATGTTGTCTCAGCTAAGTGGGTGGTTATATTTTTATGTGTATAATTGTGATTTTTGTCAAAATCACGATGTCCAAGCATTTCAAGGTCATCAATTTGGATGTTGTTTCCTGGTCGCATTTGAGAGAGAAGTTCCCATTCATCCATGGTATGGGACAACGAAAAGGTAATAGAATTGGATTTTGAATCATCGGATAGAGGTGTAGAGGGTTCTTATTGTGCATGTTCAACATGCCACACAAAATATGTTCCTTTAATGTGATGCCAATGATAAATAATTTCAGAAGTTGTTGTTCCAATATCTTGAGGGATGGAACGAAAATGTTTGTATAGAAGAAGTTCACTCCAACAAAACGGTTCAAAAGATGAAGAATCAAAGGGGGGAATGGAAATGAATTGTGGATAGACTCTAACAATCTTGTGACGCAAGTTTTGTTGCCATGGATTTTTTTCCTATTAGGAGAGAAAGACCAAGAATGAGCAGCTTCAAGTAGGGTTAGATGTTCAAGAGAAAGGGGTCTTTGCATGTATGCAAACATGAAGGGGGGTGTGGGAGGGGGGTTGGAGGGGTGTTATTAGTGTCATTAGAAACACGGCGGAAGACACTTTGACTGAAATTTAGGGAAAAGAAGCGATAGCTACAAAGTACAAGAGGAAGTTTTTGGAGCATGTGACACGTCTCATATGCACTAATATCTCATTCTGAAACTGCTTTTGCAAGAAATTGTTTGATTGGCTGAAGAATGGAGTCGTCACTTGGTGATGCATGTGCAAGGCGAGAGAGAATTGCATGGTAGCTTTCTAATTTTGGCTCTACTTTTGATGCATACTTTGAAATGTATTTGAAGACAACATGTCTAGAAAGAACAGGTTGGCAATCAACATTAGCCCTCCATATTGAAAGCATGGTAGGGTTGTGAATATTTAGAAGGGAATCATTTCTTGCAGGATTGTATGTTTTATGTCCATTTGGATCAATGAATAACGAAGAAGTAGCTTGTAGGTCATACCAAAAACCATAGTGACATTGAACAGATGTTCTTTATTTGCAAAGGCAAGTTGATTCTCAACATTTGGTGTGCCTTTGAACAAAATTTACAAGTTCTTCATAGTCAACTGAGTAGTTTGATGCAAATATGGATGATAATACAAGATTGCATGGATCATTTGTAGTAGAATGGTGTAACCCAGATGTTGACAAGTGGGAATTACGAGGATTCCAAGCTGTAACATATGTGTCAAAAAAAAATTGCAACTTCAACTGCAAGAACATCTTCCCATTCTAAGGTGTCCATATTTGGAGCATCTGCCAACCAAATAAAACCATGAATGTGCGTGGATCCTCTATGCTTCCATTCATACCTACATGGGAGGAAAAGGAATATATTAGAAATGAATTGTATAAAGTGATAAATACGAAGAGAAGAATAAGAAGGAAGAGATGGTAGAATACCTACACCAGGAATCCGTTATATGAAAACCTTTTTCAAGCACCTCTTGAAGGAATGTTTTGAAGATATTGTGCATGTATTGTGATGTAATATGCGGATTTGATATGATGTTGTGAACCTTCCATTGGTAGTCTTGAGCTAAATCGGTAGGACGTCCAGCAGGAATTAGAACATGCCAATCTAGCCATTTTGTGTCAGTTGCACTAAGGGTAAAGAAGAACATTGGTGTACCTTGTTGATTGATCATATTTGTCAGTTCAGCTCTACTTTTGTTCCAATATGAGCGTGTTCCATGTAATGAATACTCAAACCTTGCGACCCGCTCACCAATTTTCTGAGTAGGCATGTCTTGCAATTGGTTAACAAGCTCAAGTATTGTCGGAGGTAGTGTATCTTCAAGATTAATTTTGACAAAAACAAAGGCAGTAGCATTACTCCGCTAACGCATAATTAGATTGTATATGTAGTACCAGAATCGAGGATGTTGGCCAAATCTATTGTCATGATAGTGAATTAGGTGAAGTGCATATTCATGCATATCAACCTCATGAATGTGTGGTTGTTTAAGCATTGTTGCACCTGTGGGGAACAAAGTTGGAAAAGCTATCGAAAGAAGGCCTTCTGTGTTGTACTCATTGATAGGGGAAATTCCTATAGGGGGGGAATCAATGGAAGGTGGTAGTGGGATATTTGGTATGTGTAACAACTGTCTAATTTCTTCAACCTCAGTTCTAGCATTAGTTTGTGTTGAAATAAACGAGGAGGATTCTAATTCATAGGATTCAAATGAATTTGGTGGTTGAACTGTAGAGGACAAGCTTTGCTGATGACATAATGTAGCATTGCTATTAACATGCAGAATCCAAGGTGAAATGTTTGTTGAAACAAGAGGAAAAGAAATTAATGCAATTGGGTTGTCCTATACATCATTGTAGTATGGGTCATTTTCCATTTTGTATTGAAGGGCAGCAAGAACACGTGTTCGACTAACAAACAGTTCATATGGATTGTTGTAGAGTTTCATTTGCGAACAACAAGGATGTCAAGTTCTAATATTAAATGAGGTAGGTATTTGGCAATATTGGAAATGTCTTAGGGAAAGCAAATAGTATGTCCAGAGTATTTTTATTGACCACCATGAGCATGTGTAACTTGTAAGATTGGGTTAGCATGACTAATGAGTATTTCTTCAACTTGTGTAAGTACTGCAAGGATAGGTGGTTGGATGCCTGGATCCATATTGTTTTCCAATGAAAAGCAATGACATTTTCGTTCTAGAATATAACGAGAAAAAGTGTATGCATCATGGAAATTTTTTGTTACAATACCAAGGAAACATTCTTTGCAAATCGAGCAGACATGCATATCAGCCAGTTGGTCCATTTTTTTACGAAATCGTTGATGTGCATCATTGAGGTGGGTGTTCGATGGATTTAGCATAGGTGATGGAAGTGAAGCTCTGTCGGAAGGTTCGGCAAGAGAAATTGAAGAAGACATATCCACATGTAGACGAGCAACTTTGTAAAGAAGACGTTGTTTCTTGTTGTTTTTATCTCCGTTCTGTGCATATACAACTCTTGTCCGTGCATTGGCTTGTTCATTGTCATGAGTTGGCATAATGCCTACAAGAAAATCGTAAAGTTGTTAAAGACTTAGAAGCTTTGATTGCTGGCAGCGACACATTTTCTATATGTAATAACTACAAAGTATATCGATATAAAGCAGAAGATAAAAAGCAAATGTTAACTAATTGCATATTGGAAACTAAGAATGTACCTTCAAATAATATTGATGTAATAATTTCTTTTATCAAGTCCTGCCTTGATAATTGTAAGAAAGCTGCAATATAGAAGATCAAAGTGTAGTGTGAAAAAGGATATATGAAAAAAAATTATTGTTTTGTACAGAAGAATGAAAACTTGTGCTAAGAAAAAAGAGAAGAAAGTTGTTTATTTAATAAATAAACACAATAGCAAATTAGTATTGAATTCAAAAGTTAGCATATAGGTTGCATCAACAATTTAGGTAAAAAATGTTAAGTGATAGCTTGTAGAATGGAAGTATGAGACTACAAAATAGAAAGTGCTATAAGGGAGTTAAAAAAAAGACCTTCCTATGTTGAACTATGAAATAAGGACTTAAAATAGACAATTGAAAGCATTCATTACAGACAATAAAGAATATGCTCGTGTATCAGGTCACAAAAACCTATATATTTATGTATCCATTTGAAATTGCCAATTATGTGTTTTCAAACATGACAATTACAACTTTTAGGCATGCAATTCCGCAGAAGGTCGTTGTTCTAACTAAAAAAGTAAGAAGTAATTGTTTGTTGCAGATCCTCTAGACTATTTCAACAATTGATGTTGATTGAGTTGAGAGAAGACACTAGTCTTTTGCAGAGATGCCCATGAGTTATTTTGCAGCATCATCAAAAGCTATCATGCCATGAAGGTATCCAGTGACATATTCCAAGTCAACCTTTAGTATGTATCGGTAGTCACATTTAAGAAACTCCCCATCACATTTACCACAATGCCAAATGTCTCCAACTTTGTGGGAAAACTTTTTCATGCATTGTATACCATCAACAAAAAGAGGGCATGCAAGGAAATGAAAATCATCCATGTTAACATTTGTGATGGTTGCAACAAGAGAGTACCAAACAGGTTTTTCTGATGGTTGAAGAGTTTGTAGCCCATTGATGGTAATGATTTTACGAGGAGCAAAATGAGAGGCATTGAATTTTTGGCTCAAAGATGGTGACGTTGAACAGAATCCATTGTCATGAAACCATTTCTGGAGAACTGAAGTTTGTTCAATATTTGGGTTTATAAAAATAGTAGTGTTGGAGATAGTGCCAACGGTTTTTCCATTAAAATCTGTAACACGACCGCCTTTGATTGCTACAGTTGGAGGAGTAGGTAAACCGCGAAGGCTGGCAAGCTCAACTCCTTGAATTTGGAAATGCTCTCCCCAAAGTGTTATGTCAATACTATAGCCTGAAATGTCGCAAAGTCCAATGGTCCTCCTAACAGTATCAACACCGTCACGTTTTCGTATTGTGGATGTAGGTGACACTGAAATGACAAGTCCAACAAGTTCAACCATGGAATTTACCGATGTAGTTTGAATCTCCTTAATAGTTTTAAAGTTAAATAAATATAAAGGTATTAAGGGGTATTCATCTAAGCATGGTTGGATGGTTGAGGAGGAACCTAGGAAAATATCATTATGGTTTTTCAAATGGTTGAAAATTGGATTGGATGCTTTGATTGTGCCATTTGATACTATGTACACTATTCATATTTGTATTTGGTCATACAAAGAGAGTGCCAATTCATTGAATACAGATATATGTATTTCATTGTGTGAAGCATTAACAAGGTCAAATCCAAACACTTTTCCAGACACTCGTTGGTTTCCATATTCATGTATGTTTGTCTTGGTAGTAACTCGGCCTTGAATGTTCCAAAATTTTCTAGAAGAGGAGAATGATGTGAATGGGATAGTCGATGCAGCCAAGCCAGGGTTTTTATTTATTGAGTTAGGGTTGACTGGAACAAAGTAACTACTTTGCAAGGGAGAAGGTACGAGTAAGTGGTAAGGTGCAGAATCTCCAATAATTGTTGCATCCATTGTGACAACTTTGAGTGCAAGCAATGCGATAGTCCTATGAGAAGAAGTATGTTAGAGTTCAATGGGAGAGAAAAACATTGGATGCATGAACAGTGTGAAATTGATTAAGTAATAAACAAGAATGAGGAAATTAAATATACGTTACATTATGTACAATGTTGCATGTACATTGGGTAACTTTGATTATAGTTCATTCTTTTAGTTGTCCATTTTCTACAAGACAACTATATATAACTGGAAACGATAGCTCATGCTTGTGAAGACCATCTGAGATAGAAATTTGAAATTGAATAGATGATGAGTTGAGTGAGTTCACTTGGTTTAATGAGGAGACCTGTACTAGTGAGCAAAGGTTGACGACACCATGTAGCAATAGTGAAATAGAATCTTCATTTAGCATAGTCTCCATAACGTGACGGTTATTTTTTCCTGTGGAATGAAACATGGCATGAACAAAAATAAATAAATTGCAACGTAACATATTCATGTGGCCTAACTAAAATGCATATATATATATATATATATATTCTTCGCATGAGCATATTTCATAACTCCGATTGTTCTTATTCATTATTTGTTATAAATATTAAATGTGGACTATGAAAAATATAAAAGTACGTCTTCTGGGCCAAGGTTTTCATATATTTTTTCTTTGTTTTGTTGGGTGAAAGTCGAAACCCGCAAAGACAACAAAAAGTTGAAATTAAAATGCGCAACTAAAACTTCGGAAATAGAAAGTTTGGAAAAGTTTGGATTTGGCGTTTCATGCTTCCGCATTCCGCACAGTGAAAAGCGGAAATCGGAATGAAAAATATTTGAACTAAAGACGTATCGAAGTTGCGCATTCTGCATGTCGTTCTTCGGAAAGTGGGTGAAAATAGGTTTGCGAAGAAAAACATTAAATCTTGGATTTCCGCATGAGGAAACCAGAAGTCGGAAAGCAGGAAATGATAAATGCAAACATGTAAATTCCGCTTTTCGATTTATTCAAAGCGAAAAGCAGAAATCGGCAAGAAAGAAATTAAAAATCTGGAATTCGACATTTCAGATTCTGGAAATCCTATGTTTTCCAATAAGGAACACCCTATGTTTCGATTTCCAATTCCCTGATTTTCGATTTCCGACATTTCGGATTCCATAAATCCTATGTTTTCCAAATAAGGAACACCCTATGTTCCAATTTCTGATTCCCCGATTTTCGATTTTCGATTTTCGATTTTGGAAATTTCAGATCTCGGAAGTTTTGTCTTTTCAAATAAAGAAATGTCAAAGTTCTTATTTCCGATTTCTGACCTCTGGGTATCGGAAACCGGAAAAAATCGGTTTTGTTAAAGTTGTTTGGTGTTTCACACTTTATTCTATCTATTCGTATTATTTATGCGTAACTTCTTCCTCCGCTAAGTCCATCCTTATTCTAAACTCACTCTGCGTTCTTTTTTATCGGTCTGCCTCTAAATTTGGTGGATATTTTGGCCTCTAAAATGGTACGATTTGTGGAGATTGATGTTAGCCTACATATTTGTATGTTAAGAAATGAAACCCCTTTTACCTATGTCTTTTTCAATCATCCAAACTTGGTTTCATGTTGTATATCAACCTAGTCAAGTGGGCAGTTGACGATGCAAGCCCTAAATAACGATTTTTCACTTACCAGTACTAGAGAAGGACAATGAAAGACATATCAGGAAAGATTTGTAGTTTTGGAAAGATTGTAATGTTTTGCAATTGAATAAAATAACACTATTACTCATGTTATGTTCTATGGTTATTTATTAAATTTGTTTCATCAATTTTGAGTTATTCCTCTATATTTGTGGTATACTGATCATAGGTTGTTGATGTATTAAATGTGTTGATTTATACACTGATTTTGCATTACAAGTTTGACATATGAAATGTACAGCGCAGTGCGAAAAACAGAATGCGAAATCGCTACCCAATTTTTATTATACTTTCTTATTACTGTATTGATAATTTATTTAACTTGTTTTTTTAGTTGAATCAACTTCATTTTGTTAAAAAAATTAAATAAATTATTATGCAAAAAAAGGAATAATAAAGTTTTATATTGTTGAACATTTAAATCTATCAAATTTTCCTAAATGTAAATTAAAAACGTATCGAAGTCCCGCATTCCATACTTGGGAAAGTGGAAAGTGAAAGAAGATTATTTTCCCAAGAAAAACACCAAAGTTTTTATCTCCGCGTTCCGCAGTGCGGAAACCGTAATTCGGAAAAATGAAAAAATAAAAAAGGGACAAAAACCTCTCCGCCTTCTGCATTCTGGAAAGCGAAATGCGGAAGGCAGAAGCGCCCACTATTATAGTGGCCTTATAGCATTAGGCTGAGTTCCTTACCTAAAACAAGTGCATCATAAAAATTAATACCTATAATTTTATTGACATAGCATGAGTATTACACCATTATGAAGACACATAACCAATACAAGTCACAATCCTTTTGCAACAGAGCAGGATTCAGAGTCAATTAAAATAATGCGAGGGTGTTTCACCATCTCATAAGCAACATTTTCATTTAGCCAAAAAACCAATACCTATCATTTTTTTGACAGAGCGTGACATAACCAATACAAGTCACAATCTTTTTGCAACAAAGCAAGAGTCGCATTCAATTAAAACAGAGAAACGGTGTTTCACCCTCTCATAAGCAGACTCAATGAATATTCAAAACAATTAAGAAGACCTAAGGAATACCTGCAAATTTAACAATGTACTAAAACCTCTGTTGGAAACTCTCTAGTGTAAATGAAACGCAACAAAATCAATATAAGCAAAGCAAAGGAAAACAGTAAGAAATAGTGGTTACCTAAAAGGTTGTTTATATGTGCAAAGAAAAGGCGGTGCATCAGCAAATGCGGTAAATTGAGTATTGTAAGAAGATCTTGGAGATCGTCATAAGGTGAGAAAAAATGAAGATATAGGCCCATGTCTGAATCAAATGAAAAACTTTATTGCATTAATGGAGCAACAATGCATTGATGAAGCATTAATGTGGATGAAGGGACATGGGCAAATTGTATTCCATCAACTGAAGCAACAGTGAAATGAAACCACGTCCAAATTGACCCCACAAACTGAGAGCCTAAAGGCAGAAAATCCCTCAAGAAAATCTTATCATAAACCCAAATAAACGGCTGGACTGAAATTTTCGCAAAATATTGGCAAGGGCTATGCCGAATTGAGAGAAATGAACTGCAGTGAAGGACAATGAAACCCTGTAAAAAACAATTGCTAGGACCGGTCGTTTAGGAAAACAGATAGAAGTGTAGTGAAAACACGCAAGCCACCTGTCGCAAACACACGGTAAACACCAAGTGGGAAGAAGGATTCGCAACTAAAAATCAATCCATGAATTCCATCAATCCATGCACGCGCAGCACCATTCGTAACACAGAGGACACATGTGGTCTGCACGACAGAAGTTCCGGAATCGAGATTGCAGAATCAAGGACCCAACTGAAGTGCACTAAAAAAACAAAAATTGATCAGCATACATGCATGAAAAAAAGGTAAGGACAATCAATCAATCATGCGCAGCAATAGCTGTAACAAGTGGCCATTTGGTCAGCATGGGAGTGATTTCCTTTGAGTGGACATGTTTGACAGGGAAACCAAGACACAACACCTGTCCAGTCTCCATTTGCTAAGATGACACGACACGTTTCAGAATGTTAATGGCCATGGAGGCAAGGGATCTTTTGAGACTGCGTCTCCATTGTGAAAACGCCTACGGCGTAAATATATATATTTTATTTTTACACTATGTATACTATGATTACTGAAGTACCCATAGTGTATGGTTTACCAATATAATGTACATAATCATCCACTTTAAGCTTTGGCATACTATCAAATCATTCACAACGTTCAGTGATCTTAGATTTAATTACAACATGGTACTATGCCTTCAATATTATATAGCCTTTTTGTCAAACTTCACTTATGCATGCCATGCATAACATAACTTGCATATTTCCCTTGTATTGTTAGGGCTTCTTTTAAAACAGTGTACACTGATATTGGACATTTATGACTTAAACCAAAATTATTTCTAATTACCTTGCTTTTGACTTTTCTATTCACTGAGAATAGGATTTTTAGTCTCTAAGGTTATAAATTAAAATCTCAACTTCCCTTCTCTCTTGTGACTTGTGTAATAAAAATTTGATGGGTTTTATTGACAAATAATCTACCAACTCCCAATTCAAAACCCACCTCAATTCATGCTATGACTAAGTTCACTGTCATATACAGACCACCTCAAGAATGAGTTAGATCACCTTGGAATGGTTTTCAGGAAGAATGGTTACCATAACAAACAAATCAATGAAGCAATATGAGCCGAGCCGAATAATTATTCGCTCACACCATGAATTCACCAAAATACTTGGTAAATCAGATAAGCCATAAGGCAAGTAATATATTAATGATAAGAGAAGAGATGAGAGGGTATTACAACTTAGATTGCCTTTAATATGGCTTGAGCGTTCATAATGAAGGGTTATGTCCGTTCACATTAAGAGCTAACTACTATAATAATTATTTAATTACTACCCTAATAATGTTCGTTACATTGCCACTCTCTTAGAAATGCTTTGTCCTCAAAGCCTTATAATGTTGTCGCATCGTTTTGTTTTTTTTTGCGATGTCATGGTTGACGAAACATGTTGATACAAACTGCTAAGTGTAGAGCATAACTTTTAATATGTGGATGGTTCAATCCATCCTAAATTTATTTGTTGTGGACTGTTGGGAAGCCATACTGATCTGTCGTTAGGAACTTTGATCATGTTAGTACCATTATCTTTCGACATTTCCCCCTTTTTAGAATATCGGTTTTTATGGTTGGGGTGTCAATAGGGAATTTTCACAATGTCATTTTCTTTTACGAGTGACATCTTTTGAGCATTGATCTAAGCGAGAAGTTGTATTTTTATCTCTTGAGGTTTTAAGGTTTCGTTATGTATTTTTTCCAACTTGTTTTCTAACTGCAAGTTATCATTTTGAAACTTCTTAATCACTTCTACATGTGATTTTCTGTCATCTTCAGACTTCTTAAGTTGTTCCTTAAGATATTCGTTATGCCTTCTGATGCAGCGATTTTCTTCATGTTTGTCTAGAAGTTTTCCTTCAATGCCTTCCATAGATTGTTCTGTCTTCCGACTATTTTCAACTTCTTAATTTTTGTGACTAGTGTCTTGTTATGATTTCTTAATCTGAAAATTTCTTCAGAATTGTTGGATAGTGCTTTATTATTCTTAGCAATCTCCAACTTGTGTGTATTTTTAGCGTCGTGATTTTGTTGTTGAAGAACTTTTATTTGTTGTCAATATTGGTCGACCACTTATTCTTGATCTTCTAATTTCTGTCGTATGTGCGTAAGTTTTTCGTGTTTGTCATCAACGATTTTGTTCAAGCGTATTATTTTTGCTTCGTAATCATTTATTTCTTGCTTTATATCTTGATTTTTTAGTCTCTGATTGAAATCATTTTCGTTTTTTAATTTCTCAATTTGGGCAAACAAATTTTCTATATGATTTTTCTAGTCGGAAATTTTTTGTTCCTTGAGCTCTCTTTGCATCTCATGTATTTTAATCATTACTTCTGAGTTCGTATTCGTGTTTTGTAATTATTCATTGTTTCTTCGATAACGCTTTAACTTGGATTCTAATTTCTCTATTTGTAGTCGCAAACCGGTTTCCATGGTCTTCGACTTCTTCAGTGATGGATGGCGTTTCTTTGATATCTTCAGAGATAGATAGTCTTCGACTTTTTGACGATAGAGGGTTTTTGACATATATTTTTTTTACGAGTCTTCATTGACTTTAACTCTATTGATGCTAGATAGCCTTGACTTATTTTTTTGATGAGGGAGTCTTCTTTGATTAGGTTAAATAACTTTTTTTTTCCCAAAAATATTATTATAGATAATAATTATTATGCTTTTTCTTTTTATAATAATAATTATTAATTAATAATATTATTATATTAATGTTTTATAAACTATATATATGGTTTAATATATAGTTTTTTTTAAATAACAATTAATTATTATATAATTAAAATTTTATTTTATTATAAAATAATTTGAAATATTCTAAATATAATATATTGTAATATATATGAAACATATATTATATTATAATATATGTGTTTTGTTTTGTGCAGGCTGGATGACCACCCGGATGAGGTGGACGCGTAGAAGGGTAGGGAGGCGAGGATGACACGCCGGCTGGGGAGTGCAGCGATGGAGGGCGGCAGAGAAAATGAGATTGCACGGGATGGAGCAGTACGTGGGAGGATGGGGACGCGGAGAGGCTGGGAGCGCAGATGAGAAAGTGGGTGCACGGAGGTGGGCAGAAGGATGAAGGATGAAATAGGTGGTGAATGATGGTAGAGGGAGCAGGGAGGAGGATGGGAGTGCGGCGGTGGAGTAGTGATGGCTGGAGCGTGGCTATGTCGCAGCACGGGAGCGCTGCCTGCGTGAGGAGTGAAGGGTGAATGGGGAGTGCGATAGAGGGCAGCAGTGAGGAGATGGAGCTGGCGTGGAGAGGAAGTGGAGGAGTGGAATGGGCGTGGAGGATGGGAAAAACAGCGGTGACGCCGAAGAGATGGAAAAAGGGAGGAGTGTGAGGAAGTGCAACAGGAGGGTGTGCGTAGGGGAAGCGCAGCAAGAGGGAGAGTGCGGGATTTCAGGGAAACCCTGGAGTGAGGCTAAAAGCCAAAAAAAACCAGACAAAGTCTGAAAATTAATGGCCAAAGGCCGGATTAGCCAACATGGCTCTAATACCAAATGAGCCGAATAATTATTCGCTCACACAATGAATTCACCAAAAGACTTGGTAAATCTGATAAGCCATAAGGCAAGTATATATTAATGATAAGATAAGAGATGAGAGGGTATTACAACATAGCTCACCTTTAATATGGCTTGAGCGTTCATAATGAAGGGTTATGTCCCTTCACATTAAGAGCTAACTACTATGATAATTATTTAATTATTACCCTAATAATGTTCGTTACACAATAAATAAGCACAATCATCGCAAAAAAGATTTCAATATTCCCATGATTACCCTTCCTTATATTAAAGGAACCACGGACAATCTCGCTAATATTTAAAAAAAAAGAGGCTTCACTGTTGCATTTGCTCCCCATAACTCTATCATGAAGTTTGTTGATTCCGTTAAAGACGCGTTGGACCAAAGACAACAAAAAGGGGTATATGAAGTTCCTTGCTCATGTGGGAAAGTTTATATTGGAGAAATGGGACGTTGTTTGAAAACCTGATTGAAGGAAAATTCGGCTGACATTGTCCACGGACGAACAAACAAATATGCATTACCGGAGCATCGCACAGTACTTCTCATCATGTTTGCATTGAAAAATCTTCTCTTATTGCTAAGGAAGACAACTATAACAAGAGAAGGATAAGAGAGGTTGTGGAAATAGAAAAAAAAAGGAATAATAATTTAAATAAGGATGATGGTTTAAAGTTAAGTAATACATGGAAACCCTTGATTAATAAATTAAAAGGAATTGGAAAGGATAAGTTATCAATTGCTTCACCTTCCCCCAGTCATCTATTTATGGTTTAGAAATTCTTCAATGCTTTCTCTTGTTCTGAGTATCATCCCTGATGATGGACTCAATTATGGTGTAGTTTGAAACGTCGATTTCAAAAATAATACATGGGATCCCTCTTCACAAAGTTTACTCTAGTAGGCATTGTCCCCTTATGGTCCTTTGTTATTTTATTCTTATATATCCCATAAATAACAAATGGGTGATGTCCTATGGAGGAGTAAGGATGGGTGGTGTCGGTAGGGTTAGGTTTTTGGCGTCTGTGGGGTTCGGGATTGTCACAGAAACTTTGTATTATGTCTTGTTTATGTGGGCGCCACGTGGGTTGGTTATTGATGGATGGTTTGGGGTTTTATGGGCTGTATTTAGTGATTTTCAGGGGTCTAGGGTTCTAGGTATTCTAGTTCTAGTTGTCTACTGTTAGTCGAGACAAATCGGCAGTCACGAATTTCTGGTTGTCGGGTTTGACCTTTGGTGTCGCCATGTGATTTTGGATCTTCCTTGTACCATCCACACTCTGTTACGGTGGATTCACCCCGTTTGGGTGACGTTTTTTTTTCGGTCATGAAGAAACAGAAGGGGGACGTGGAGGTGGTGGATGTTTGGGGGCATACGCGATGGAAGGTCAAAGCTTATAAGACGTTGTAGGAGCAGAAACTCTTTGTGGTTGATAATGTTGTATTATGGAGAAGGTCTTATCGTGTGCTCACGGGCATTGGTTGGGCGACTGGAGTACTGTCGCATGGACAAAGAGGGATGGGCCAACTGGATTACCAAATTCTAGAAGCCTTTACTGGATTATGCATCGACGGTAAGTATTTTTTCGAATGGTTGGTATGTATTTATGTCCCTGGAAGATATTGATGATGAGCGCATTCTAGAGGGAAAATGGCTCATGGGTAAGGGTTCTCTTATTCTGTGTCGTCGGTGGATGGATTCTGACCTGGAGCGGTCTAGGGTTTTGAAGAGACCTCTGTGAGTGCTCCTCCCAAACCTGCCTTTACCTTTTTGGTCGTAGGAAGCCCTTAAGGGTATCGTGAACTGCCTTGGTCGCTTTATTTCCTTGGACGAATAGATGTTTCTCACTTATGATAAGCGTTTGGCAAAGATTATATCAGAATTGAACATTTATGAGGGTCTTCCGACGGAGATGGAGTTGGTCTGGAGTGCTCTTTATAGGGTACAAAGACTTGAATTCCTCAATGTGTCGTTTCGTTGCCATTGTTGTCGTCGGACTAAGCATTTAAGGGACAAGTGTCCCTCCTGGCATGGTGGTGCTCTTGCCATGTTAGGTCACTATTTGGATCTTAAGCGGTCTTTTTCCCGTCCAGGTTCGACTAGGACTTTTGTTCTCTAAGAAGCTGACACAACCGAAGAACTGCCTCAACCATCTTCAGAAACTGGTAATTTGGACCCCTTTATTGACTCTGTTCATATTGATATGTCCAAGAAAGATTATGACGCTTTTTATGGTATTGAGAGGATGGCTTCGGTTGGGGGTTCTTCTAATTTCCCTAATGCGGTGAATCTTGAAGGTGGGGAATCCAGTTTACCCTATTCATATTTGGTGAGACCTGCTACTAATTCGGTGGGGGTGGGGAGCTTTCCTCTAGGGTTTGTTGGGTCGGTGGGTTTCACTGACTCTATTGAACCTGTCATTGTTGGGGGGGGAAGATGCGGGGCCCTGTTCGGAGGATAATATTGTTGACTTTCCACCTTTGGAGTATGTTGCTACTGCACTAGTGAAGGGGGATGACCACTGCCCAACGAGCCCCATTGAAACACCCTCCTTTAAGGATCCGACACTATTTGAGGCACTTCACCTTTTCACTGACCGCTCACTTGTTCCACCCTCTATTCAACCGTTGGCCTTGATCATGAATGAAAATGTTATGATTAGACAAGGGCGTAAAGCAAAGTTTACCAATATTTGTTGGGGTGATAGGTCTATGTTGGGTGGTGGTGAATACATCCCCTTGTCTACTCGTATCAAGGAGGCTTCCAGAGCCGAAAAACCTTTATCACCTTCTTCTCCCTCTAGGGACCTCAGAGAAAAGGAACCCTTCTTGGTAGTTACCTAATGCGTCTAGTCTCCTTTAACCTTAGAGGGTTTGGAGGGCGACCCAGTTTGTTAACCCTCGGGAAATTGTTAGATGAACTTAGACCGAATATGGTGTTTCTTCAAGAGACGATGTGTTTTCAGGAACATGCATTGTTTTCAGTCTCCCATCTTAAACTGGGCTGGGAATATTGTGCTTCTGATGATGTGGGACTATTGGGTGGCTTGTTATCAGCTTGGAATGCCTTGGTTGTTAGGTGTAAGGATTACCTTACATTCGCGGGTATTTTGGTATAGGCTCGATTCATATGTGTTCACTGTGTTTGGAATTGTTTGAATATCTATGCCCCATATTTGGAAAGGGAAAGTTTCTGGGACCAGGTAGTGGCGAAGGGCTTGCTTAATTTGTGCAATATTATTATTACAGGTGACATGAATTTCACTACTTCATTTGTTGATATATTGGGTTGCACTGCTCAGGGTGACCCTTTAGCAAATTATTTCACCAACCTACTATTGGACTTGGATTTGGTGGATATTTGTCCCATTAAACTGGGACCTACTTAGCTCAATGGTCAGTTTGGTAATGCTGGTATTAGTAACGATTAGACATATTTCTTATGGCGAAACAATTGGTTCCACTGTTTCCCCAACATAGGGTCTAGACCAGGCCTTCAGATATTTCCAATCATGAGTCTGATCTGTTTAGATTGGGTTAAGATGGGGAAATGACCTCCTACTCCTTTTAGTTTCAATCGTAATTGGTTGCAGGAAGTGGATTTTGTTGCTTTTTTGAGGGAGGAGTGGCCCCGTCTGGAAGTGAAGGGAGCTTTTGGGGCGATGGGGTTGTTGGTGGAAAAAATTAAATTGTTGAAGTGATTTGTGTGTGACTGGGAGAGACATATGAAAGATGAGAAAAATATTGAACTGGAAACGATCGAGTCTTCCATTACTGAGCTTTTATTGCCAACGCCTACAGGTACCCTAACTGTGGAGGAAACAAGTCGACTTATCAAGTTGAAGGCTCGTAAGGAGAAACTTTTAGCTTTTGAAGTGTCTACGTTGCGACTTAAGAGTCGAACACTTTGGATTAAACAAGGTGATGCAAACAAAATGTTTTTCCAAAACTTTGCCAATGCCCGACGTAATATGAATGTGATTAGGGAGTTGTATGGCATGCAGGGTACACTGTGTATTGATGATGATGCTTTGAAGGAGGTTGATGTGGATTTTTTCTCCACCACTTTTAAAGAAGATAATACTTCACATATTCAGGAACAACTATAGGTTGTTCAAATCTTCCCTACCTTTTTTAACCAGGAGCAAGTTGAAGAAGTGGGTCAAGAGGTCATGGTAGAGGATGTGGAATCAGTTTTGAAGGGTTTCGCTAAGGATAAGAGTCTGGGACTGGACGGTTGGATGGTCGAGTTTTTTCTGGCATTTTTCGATCTAGTGGGTAGTGATCTTTTGAAGGTTGTGGAACAGTCTAGGGTGGAGGGTTTTGTGTCAAAATATTTCAATGACACTTATCTGACATTGATTCCTAAGTGTGACAAACCCGAGCCCTTTGTTGATTTCATACCTATTTCACTTTGTAATCTAGTGTACAAGGTCATCACCAAGATAATGTCTAATAGATTGAAACCTCTATTGGTGGGAGTTATCTCAAAGGAATAGTTTGGCTTCCTTAAGTATCGAGAGATATTGGAAGCAGTGGGTATCACTCAGGTGGTACTACACACCATTAAGCTGCATAACCTGGAGGCATTGATATTAAAGATGGACCTTGTTAAGGCTTATGATAGGGTCAATATTACTCTGCTGAGACTTATATTGTTGCAAGTTGGGTTGTCTCTTGAAACGATAAATTGGATTATGGGTTGTGTGACGTCTGCCAACTTTTTTTTTCTTGTCAATGATACACTTTCCAGATCCTTCAATGCTCGTCAAGGTCTTCGGCAGGGCTGCCCATTATCGCCTCTATTGTTTTTGCTGATTGTGGAAGGATTGAACCTGTTAGTTACTAATGCTAAGAGAAAAGGGAATCTTAAAAGTATTGTTATTACTTCATCGTTAATACTTACACATCTACTGTTTGTAGATTATGTTGTTTTATTTGGACAAGGGTCTCTAGAAGAATGGTGATGCTTCAGGTCTATCATTGACATTTTTACAGCAGCTTCAGGTATGTTGATCAGCATTGAGAAATCCTCCTTTTTGACCTATAATCTAAACACTTGTCTGATTGATGATTTAAAGGTATTGTTACCATATAAAATGGACCCAATTGAAGTTGGATTTAAGTATCTGGGATATTGGGTGAAACCTTTGAATTGCCTTGTTAAGGATTGGCAGTGGTTGGTGAGAAAATTTGAGAAGCAAGCATGCAATTGGACTTACATATTCCTATCATTAAGGGGAAGAGTCATTTTCATTAAGTCGATTTTGAGCGATATTCCAATCTGTTGGTTTTCACTGGTTAAGATCCTGTGTTCGATCCTCAAGGAAATGAAGAAGATCGTGTGCAACTTCCTATTGGGAGGATTGGAGACTAACCCTATTTCTCATTGGGTAAAATGGGATGTTGTTACCCGACCTTATAGCTGTGGAGGATGGAATATCAAGAACTGCAACTGGTTTAATATTTCACTCAGGATGAAGAGTATGTGGTTGGCTTTGACAGGTAATGGCATCTGGAACAGAATTCTACAGGCCAAATATCTGTGTAAGTTACCTTTTATTGATTGCATTTAGAAGGATAATCATTTAGTGGTGAATACTTCTATCATTTGTAATGGTTTCATCCATGTTTTTGGATGGTTGAGTAACTCTCTTTGCTGGAAGGTGGGTAATGGGAGATAAGTACAGGTTGACATTGATCCTATTGTTGGTTTGGAACATAATTTATGTCTATCGCGGTCATTAATTGACTATCTACGGGATTTTGGAATTCAAACGCTTAATCAGGCCATAATTGGATGTGTTTTGGCAACCTGTGGGTAGTATTGGTTCTCGGCTAAAGACCCGGACCTTACTGGTGATTTGTACTTGGATTGGGAGAGGTATGATTCTTCTTTGTATTCAGTGGGTCTGCATTTGATAGAAGCAGAGGACAAACTAGTGTGGTCTTATAATTCTGCGTTGAGTTAGATTACTGTGAAACCAACATATGGTTTTCTTGTTGACACACACTTGGAGCCGGTAGACTGCTGGGGCATAAGGAGCTT
Source organism: Pseudotsuga menziesii (assembly GCA_001517045.1). Classification (NCBI taxonomy): domain Eukaryota; kingdom Viridiplantae; phylum Streptophyta; class Pinopsida; order Pinales; family Pinaceae; genus Pseudotsuga; species Pseudotsuga menziesii. The sequence goes on along the minus strand of LPNX010793370.1, from coordinate 102,126 downwards.
TGGACTTGGAAATTTCCGTTGAAGATTAAGTGTTTCACTTAGATTTACCTTAACAATAAGGTGAATACTTGGGATAATCTGTTGAAGAAAGGATGGATAGGCCCAAACCTCTGTCATATGTGTTTTGTTGGGGCTGAATCGGTGGAGCACCTTTTCATTGACTACAGATTTGGTAAGGCGGTAATGCAGGTTGTTTCAAACCACTTTGGTATTTCCTTCCCATGGGAGGATTATACTTTACAAGAGACAGTGAAACATTGGATGAAGTCAGGTCTTAAACCTTTGTATCTACTTATTTTCTGGTCCTGGCTTATCTGGAAAGCCAGGAATGATGCTATATTTTGTGATATTAAACCAAAGGTTTTTAGTGTTCTGTGGGGTGTCATCAATCTCACATCTGATTTTCCGGAGATGGCTAGAGTCAAACAGTGTAGAAAGATTGGGGATCCGCCGGAAGTTTCTTCGGCCACTGGTTTTTTTATGGCGTTGCAGCTAGTGGTAGATGGGGTGTAGATGTTATTTTGTATATCAGTAAGTTAAACTTTTCCATTTGAAGTTTGGATGCGATCGTAGTACTAATACTAGGGAAAAATTACTTTCCCTTCGGGGATTACTCTACATTGCTTCTGTTATGGGTCTTCCGAAGTTGATGGTATATGGGGATTCAAATATTATTATTGATTGGATCAATAATGCAACCAACTTACATGTACTGGAGTTGGAGGATTGGTGCAATCGAACTAAAGCACTCAAGGACACTTTCCTAGGTTTCAATTGTCACCATATCTATAAAGAGCACAATCATATCGTTGATGGACTTTCTAAGGAGGATCTACACATGTCTTCGAGACAACTTTCCATTTCTGAATTTGTGGAGGGGAAACAGACTTTTTCCTAAACTTTTATGATCTTTGACTAGTTTATTTTATGTGGTATTTTTGGTCATATGGCGACTACTTAAGCATTATATTTTGTTGAGAATCAGTTTTGCTTATTTTATTTGGTCGATTATTATCTTTTCTTAGACTGTTATAGTCTTGAACAAATCTCCTTTTAGATGATGTGGATATGGATGTAATTTTGTCATAAGGTATTATTTCATGGTGGAAACTAAGGGCAGTACATTTTTGCATGACTTACTCAAAGATGTAAACAATTTCTTTATAAAAAAAGGAATGATCATTTCTACTTGAAAAAAAAATGTCCCAAAAATAAAAGTTCTAAAACTTTCGAACTGACTTAAAAATTTGTCTCGTAGAACTTTTCACATTTTCAACATTCACATTCCATGTAATAGATTAACTATGTTAAACATTAAGTTGAATACTTATGTCTAGTTTTTGAATGCCCAATATGTCTCCTTAATGTCTATAGAAAGATATTGCAATCTTGAGTCGGTTAAAGTACACATTTAACATAAAATATTTTTAAAACAATGTTTAAAATTCATAAAAATAATAGTTCTTCTATAACATCAAGTTGAAAGTAACCATTAAATATCTTCGCAAAAGTGTCTATTTAGAAATTGTAATACTCGGTTTTCTAAGTTGAGTTGTGTTAATAAATGTTATTTTTTTAAATGTTAATAGCATATATCTAGAACACATTTAGTAAAATTTGAGAAGACCTTGTTACAATTGAATTATTATATCATTTTATGTTAATTAAATTAAATTGTTAATTTAACTTTAATGATGTGGATAAATTTTCGGCCTCATTCTTATTATTATAGAGTAAAGTAAGAAATTTGTATTATCAAATATATTGTTTTAATTGTAATAACTACTAAACTAAATAAACATTTTAAAAATTGGACAAGGGAATAGATAATAAGAGTAAAGTGAGGAAGCCCGGTGCGCTGGCTCAAGTGGTTGAGTGTTGTAAGTTGTCAGCAGAAAGTCTCGAGGTCAAATCCCTGGGTGGCTATATATTGATATATAAGGGCCTCACTTGATTCCCCCATCATGTTAGCTCCATAATCAGAGAAAACAAGGTGGGCCCCCTTGTGATTTCTTCATGTGGACGTCGCAGCCCCGCTGGAGGGTTTGTGAATCACAACATTAAAAAAAAAGAGTAGAGTGAGAAATTTTTATTAACAAAAATAGTGTTTTGAATTTAATAACTACTAAATGAAACAAACATTTTAAACATTAGACAAGAGAATAGAATTTGGATAAGATTTTAAAAACTAGAAGAGAAAATAGAATTTGTGAAAGGAGAATAACGCTCAATCCCACAACAAATAAAGTTAAATTGAATCAATAAACTACATAGAATTATTAAAAAAAATAACATATAATTTAAAATCCAAAATTAAAAAACAAGGTACCTCAATATTAATTCCATTTTTTGTTTTGTTTAGTTGGCTTTAGAAAGCCATTTGAAAATGCCTAGAGATTTACCATTTACATTAGATAAACGAAGTTATAGGTTTTACAAAATTGTATAAAAATGTAATTAATAATTTCACAAATAGGGCTCGATCACAATGACTATTATGATGCTACATATGATTATAGTAGTGATCCAGCAAACAAAAACCCAAAAGTGTTGTTAGCCATGAAGTGGTCCAATTGATTATTAGTGTGTTCCTCTGTAAGTATACCACATTGAGTGTAAATATACATTCCATGGGTATTCAAGAAATATTAGAACCAGGCCCCTCTCCACATTCAAGGATATTCAATCATTTGAAAAAAAAAAAGGCACAAACCCACATATTACATTGACGGTCATCCAAGGTTGGATGGAAATTCATGCATGTGAGATAAAAAAATCATGTTGTGAAATGAAAAGTAAAAAGTCTTATTAGACATAATAACAACTTGTTGAGAAATGCTTGTCTTTAGTATTTGAAGGTCAATATAATCAACGTTTAGCCTCTTGCTTTATATTTCATTTATAACAATTTTATGCTGCTAGTCTCTCAATGCTTTATCTAAAATGATGTTTAAGCAAAAACGTATAATAAAAGATAGATAGTTAGTATATTTATACATTGAAAAGATTGTTAAACTTATTTAAACAAACTTGAGAAAACGAGAATAGATTTTGTTCACATAACTTGCTTAGCTTGACTTCTTGTAGTTTTACTTAAGATTGTTTTTTAATTTTTATTTTGGGTGACATTTCTCACATTTAGTTATATTTTTTTTTGTTTTTATTGTCATTTTTGTTCCTTAAATTCACTTAAAAATTCAACTTACTTTATATTTTATTAAAGAAGTATAGTTTAAATTGTGGTTTTTTCCATTTTAGTCATTTTAAAAGCTTAAATTTTCTTTTTTAATTATAGTTATAATTGTATATTTAAAGTTTATGATTTCTTAATATGTGTATTTATCAAGTACATGTTGTTGTTTCAGTGCTACATACACAAAGACAACACTGTCAATTGTGCAACTTTCCATGCACATATCATGCAACATATTTATTGGTTTCATATGGACCTAATTACAACAAAAATAAAATTCCCCAATAGAGCATGTCCATGTTGATCTTATTGATAGACATGGACAACTCATAATGACAATGAATATAAGCAACTCTGATAAAACAATTTGTTCCTTCATTCACACATGGCATAAGTGTTAGAATTAAGAGCTTTGAGCTTCGACATAAAACTTCATTTGAGAGGGTTGATGTTGAATATTGTATTATTCTCAACACCAATAGTAAAGTAGAACAAATTGGTAAGGTTTGCATAAGCCTTTGTCTTAGGCCATATATCAGAAACCTTTGTCTTACTTGACTTGATTGTATCCAATGCAACATACCTAGTTGGATCTATCGATGCAATTGTGACTTCTTGCCATAAAAAATAAAATTAAAAATTATTCCTTAAAGATGGAAATATAGAAGAAACAAAGGCAATAGTAAGTACTTCATGCCTTGAATGAAATTTAATATCTTTGTATCTACCCATATTCTATGTTTATTTTTTTCCTCAATTGTTGTATATTGTTTTTTAGTTTAAACAATAATAAATTTTCTCTTCTTGTTTCAACTATAGCTAAATCGCACATGCAGTGATTTCTACTCTTAGCTAGAAGAACAATTGGCTTGCAACAACATTCCTTGTTCAATAATATTGTGCACAATGGACCTAAATGAACAAAAAACCTCTGCACTTGATAGTCAACTTTCGTTGAAGAACTAAATGATAATGAAACAAAAAATAAATTAGGATTTTATTGCCAACATTGTTTAGGTAAAAATATTTTCCTCATTACTTATCTTTATGCATAATGAAAATTAATTTATACGACTAATTTCTACAACTTACATCATATATATCATTAACACAAATTCTATGCATTTAGAGACTAATGAGATCTTGAAAGAAAGAATGATTTGTATGCCACCATTTGAACCTTTTTGTAGTGCTTTCAAGCACCACTTGCCATGTTCATGTTTTCTATAAGATCAACTAGATTGGTTTGTTCATTGTTAAGAAAACAAACCATACTTCTATGAACATAGTATGCAATGCACACTTGAAAAAGAGAATGAACAGATCAATTGCACACTATGCAATCCATTGCTACAACAAGCTTTTTCCAAAGCTTACAAAAACTTCTTATGAGGAATATTAAGATGACATCAATCAAGTATCCGCGTGGTCTATGCCAAACATCCAATACCAACAAGTAATGGATTACACCAATGTCCTTCATCTTGAACTCAGCTACCATATCTTCTTTGTAGCTTGAAATGGCTTCTCTATAGCTATATGAAACAAGTCATCTACATACAACACTAAAAAAATAGATCAATCCCAACAAATATATAATATAAGTTAGATATGCTTCACTTTGGTGAATCCCATACTTAACAAATACCCATTGATCCTATAATACCATGCTCTTAATACATGTTTGAGTTTATGTAATGTCTTTGTTAACCTACAAACATAGGATTCTTTCTTACTGATCTCAAAGCCTTGAAGTTGCTATATGTACACTTCTTCCTCAATTATCTCACTAACAATAGCTATCTTCACATCCATATGATGTATCGTCCATATCATAATAGAAACTAAAGACATCACTACTCTAGTGGAAGTGTACCTGATGATTGAAGCAAAATCCTTCTCATAGTCCACTAACTCATTTTGGGAAGTCCCTCTCACCATAAACCTTGCTTTGTACTTCTCTATGCTACCATATTCTACATGCTTGATCTTGTATATCTACCTAGATCCCACTACTAATCTCCCCGTTGGTACTAACACTATATCCCATAAGTTAGTTTTCATGATGTAGGTGCACTCCTTCACCATGGAATCCCTCAAAACTTACTAATTTGCTACCTCTTGAGAGCTGAAAGACTTAGAATCTATGATGTTACTAATCAATCCCATGTAGTTTGGAGACTTCTTCAAAGGTTTTCTCTCCTTGAATGTTCACCTAGGAGCCTCAACATGCTCTTTAGCATCTCTCAATGTTTGAGTGAACCATCAAGGTCCCTTAACAGAACTAGTAGGAATTGGTGGCTCCTCCTATGTCCCTAAAGGATGGTTCCTCAAACTAGAATTCACTAGTGACCCTGACTCAAGCTTTGGAGCTTCTTGCTCATCATCCTATGTCACTAATATGGGATCACGATATTTCTTGGATGTTGTCATGACCCCTTTTGTCAATCTAACCAACATAGGGGGACATGAATGAACTATGGACTTCTAAACTTTGTCCCATAACCATAATACAAATTCATAACATTTAATTTATGTATGTGGATGCATAAATAATAATAATGGAAATAAACTCTATCCACACACATTTAGCATGCATATACCAACATAATCATAATAGGAATTAAATAAAAAACATTGCATACTCAAATACAAAAGAATACTTATCTTTAAACAAAGAAGATCCAAGCAACTAATTGTGTAAGAGCAATTTTCCACCCAATCGTAGGCACTCTATACAACATATACTCTTTTTTATGATAAGTCACATCCAAGTTGGCATGTGAGGCCACAAGGGAAAAGGAAATACCTATAGGTTTCTATCTCTCATCCCACAACTCGTTTTGCTCTCTATGCTTATCCAAATGCTCATACATAGCTCTACAAGGAACTCACTCAGCCATCATAGCCTTAGCTCCCACAATAGCTACCCCACACGACACCCTTTTGGGATCAAGCATCCCCTTCACTAATCCATGGTTTTCTTAGGATATCCATCTTGCAAGGTGATTCCAGTGTGAGCATAGAAGGAGGCCAATCTGATGTATTCTGTTGGAGAACCACCTGTAGCCTCAATTTGTGGCTCTTCAAGCATGTGCAATTAGCATAACTTAATGGGTTAGGGTTCCTAGCTTACCCAAACTCTCTTCTCACCTACAACCATATGTTTTCCCTTCAAATCTGTAGTCCTACCTCTCAATTCGAATTTATGGGTTATACACAATTTAGTGCTGGACATGAACATCAATGGGGAGCTCTATGTAGTGTATATCTACATGATAGAATGAGTGTTAACTCCAAAGAATATGAGATAATGGTGAAAAGACAACTGACATAGCTTATGACCATAGAAGAAATGACTCTTGATAGTTCCATACTAACTTCTAACATATGATAGAACTATCAAAAAATTGCTTTCAACCCCATGCTTCAATAATTTCATGATGTGACTTTTCCCACCAACCTCACACATGTATTCAATGATTGGAAATAGTCAAGAAGGATGTAATTGGCTCATTTAAGTCACATGGCAGAGTTTGGATGAGTTAAAAGGTTGACACTTGGAAGCAAAGGATTTAGTCTCCCATAGGCCTCATTTACTCTTCCCCTATAGTAGAATCATAGCCCCTCTATTGCTCTTTACACAACCATCTTGGAACATTTTATTATTTACGCAACATAATATCTACATACATTTCGAGTTAGCATGAAAAAACAACCATACGGTCCAAATAACAATATTTATATCATACATGCCTAGTCATTGACTAGTAGGGCCTTGGCCTTCAGCTCCACACTAGGAATCTATACTAGCATATTTACATAATTTACATAACTTTGGCTAAATACATTCAAAGTTTGTCAAAATCGGGGATATTACAGTACCCCCCCTTTGGAATAACACTGTCCTCAGCGTTTTCTCAAAATATGAACAAAAATGGATATGCCTCTTTCATAGCATCCTCCAGCTCCCATGTAGTCTCATTGGGACCATAGTGCATCCATTGCACCTTTACATGCTCGATGGCTCAATTCCAAAACAATGTTACCTTCCTATCTAGTATGCATAATGGCTTAGTTTGGAACTCTCCCTTAGGTTCCACATGGATCACATCCCAATCACATGGTTGGGATCACGTACATATTTCTTAAGCAAAGAAACATGGAAAACATTATGAGTTCTAGTGTTAGCAGGTAATGCAATTTTATATGCAATTGGTCCTATCCTCTCAAGCACTTCAAATGGCCCACAATATGTTGGTGACAGCTTGGCACAACTTCCAAGATTCAAGGAGCTCTTCCTTGGCCTCACTCTGAGGTAAACATGATCCCCAACAATGAATTCTCTGTGCACTTTGTTCTTATTTGTATAGCTTTTCTATCTATCTTGTCCCACATTTAAATTCCGCCTGATTTTTGCAACCTCGTGTTCCATATTCTTAAGTAACTCTGGAAAAAACACATTTTTGTTTACTAGATTATCCCAGTTAACTGGTGTCTTGCACTTTCTACCATACAAAGCTTCAAATGGGCTCATTCCCAACAATACTTGCTACCCATTGCTATATGCAAACTCTACCAAGTGTAGATAATCCTCCCACGTGGATGGTTTTTCCATCGCATACATGAAAATCATGTCTTCAGGAACCTAATTTACTCTTTTTGTTTGTCCGTCTCTTTGTGGATGGTAAGCAGTGCTAAAGTTCAGTTTTGTACCCAAATATGGAAAAAATATTTTCCCAAAAATTTGAAGTGAACTTTTTTTTTCAAATGTGGTTCACAAAACCCCCAGTGGGGATGCTACGTCCACAGTAAGAAATCACAAGGGGGGGCCACCTGAAGGAGCCTCACCCCGTTTGCTTTGATTACGGAGCTAACCCAATGGGGACATCAACTGAGGCCCTTATATAGCAATGTATAGCCACCTAAGGATTTGACCCCAAGACCTTCTTCTCACAACTTACAACACTCAACCACTTCAGCTAGCCCACCGAGATAAATTTGAAGTGAACTTAGTATCCCCATCTGAAATTAATGCCTTAGGAAACCCATGTAACCTGAAAATTTCCTTCATGAATACCTTTGCAATGACATCCATTTTATTTGTGGATTTAATCTGTATAAAATGTATTGCCTTTGTTAATTTGTCCACCGCCACCATGATGGAGACATGGTGTCTCACTGTCATTCGCAAACATGTAATTAAATCCATGGAAATCACTTCTCATTTTGATATCGAAATTAACAAAGGATGCAATAAATGTGTTGGGTGTTGATGCTTAACCTTCACCTATTGACATTTCATACACTTAGAAATATACTCAATAATATCCTTTTTCATTCCCAGCCAAAAATATTGCTTACTGGTTGTAGAAATTATTTTCTGGTATCCTAGGTGACTAGAATATGGAATTTTATGGATTCCATTCATAAGGAATCTCCTCAAGTCTACCACATTTGGAATACAAATTCTATTTTTATAAATAATATGTTTGTCATCTTCCAAATGATAACCTTCATACCTCTTTTCTAAATTATGCTACTATAATTTGTCTTTTATGTGCACATATAGTTCATCTTCAACAATATAATGAAGAATTTGTTGCCTAGATTTTGATTAGCAGCTACTAATGGATGCCACATGCATTGAATGTACTTTTATGTTGAGTGCATCATCCACTTTGTTTTCTTTTCATTTTATGTGTTTGATCTCAAAATCAAATTCACATAAAAATTCCAGCCATCTAGCTTTCATGGCATTTAATGTTGGTTTCTCAAATAGATATTTCAGACCACAGTGGTCTATCTTTAGCTGAAATTTTGCTACCCATTAAATAGTGCCTCCACATTTTCAAAGCATGCACTATGGCTACAAGTTCTAAATCATGGGTAGCAAAGTTTTTTTCTCGTGCTCTTTCAACTTCCTTGACTCATAGCATACCGCATGGTTATCTTGCGTAAAAACTCCTCCAGTTCCATGTTTACACGCATTTGTACACACCACAAAATCATTTTATGGGTTTGCATGATTTATAATTGGAGCACTTGTAAGAAGCTTCTTTAATAGTTGGAAACTTTCTTCACATTTCCCTGTCCACTCAAATTTTATTCCCTTATTTTGCAAAGAAGTGATTGGGTGTGCAACCTTGGGGAAATCTTTGATGAACCTTTTGTAGTAACCAATAAGACCCATAAAAGATCTCAAATCTAACACATTCCTTGGAATTGGTCAATTCATGATGCTTCAATATTTTCGAGGTCCACTAGTATTCCTTCCTCTGAAATAATGTGAACCCAAATAATCGATTTTCTTTTTGTAGAAATCACATTCACTTAGTTTTTCATACAACCTATGCTCCCTTAACAATTGCAAAACCATTCTCAAATGTTCGTTATGATCCTCTTCATTCTTAGAATAGATAAGAATGTCATCTAAAAAAACAAGAACAAACTTGTCCAAATACCCGTTGAATTAACTATTCACGAGACACATGAATGCAATTGGTACATTGTTGAGATTAAATGGCACCACCACAAACTCATAGTGCCCATAACTTGTTCTAAAGGTTTTCTAGTGAATTTCTTTTTCCTTGATTCTCACATGATGGTAACCGGACCTCAAGTCAATATTTGAGAATACCTTTACCACTCTCATTCGATAAAAAGAATCATTAATTCGAGGTAATGGGTATTTGTTCTTCACTGTCACTTTATTCAACTACCTATAATCAATAAACAACCTAAGTGTTCCATCTTTCTTTTTTCACAAATAGTATGGGTTCTCCCCATGGAGACACACTTGGCCTAATGTACTTCTTTTCCAACAATTCTTGCAATTTCATTTTCAACTCTAATAATTATGGTGTACTCATTTTGTAAAGCGTCATAGACACTAGTGCAGCTCCTAGCACAATATCAATTGTGAAGTCAATGTCCCTCTTTGGATCAAGTCCTAACACTTCATCAAGGAACATATCCTTGAATTCTTGCAAAACGTAATGATCTTCGGGAAATTCATTTTTTGATTTCTCCAAAACACGGGTTACATACAATTGGAAACCTTTCCTACAAAGTTTCTTCAGCTATATGGCTTAAATCTACTTAATAGAAACTACCTTTGGAATGCCCTTTACAACACTTGGGGTTTCCTTCTTCATCAATGCATTCAAAAATCTTGATGTAGCAATCAAGTTTAACTTTGTGTGCTTCCAACCAGTCCATTCCAATGAGAATATCATAGGTATCAAGTGGAAAATATTTAGATTTGCACAAGTGAATAGTCCATCTATTTTCAATGGAAATTTCTCTACCATTTCACTAACTTTTCTCTTGGTTCCGGTGGCTAGTTGGAACAACTAAGATTTACTATGCTCTTATTTCTTAAAAGCACAAATCTCAACAATTTTAGGAGTAATATAACTATGAGTAGATCTAGGGTCAATCAAAATAGAAATATATTGCTTAGTAATCTTACATTCAACTTCAACCACAAATGACCGATGGTATTCTTGGCGGTCCTCTAGTGCAACATGAATTCTAAGGACGGTCCTTGCCACTTGACCCACAATATCAACTTCTTGGATGTTGTGAGCATGCTTTGCACTCTCATTTAAATGTGGACAATTTCTAATCATATTGTCCTCTCCACATCCCCAACATTGAAGTGTCTCTCTTGGCTTGTCTCCCATCATCCTAATTGGTTAGTCATACCCTATGGTGGCTTCCTTGGCGTATTTTTGAAATGAGGCATGAAACCCTTCCTCCTTTGGTTAAACTTCTCATTTTTCTTGTCCTTCCATGCCTTATGGAATTATGGCTTGCTTTTGTTTTAATCATAACAATACTTGTCCTTTCCTATGGTCTCCTCTAGAGTTTGAGGTTCATTAAACTCAATTATGCCTTTATATGATGGAGGTAACCCACTTAGAAAACACTAAATTTTCACCTTATCATCTCTGGTATATTTGACATATCTCAAGAGCTCCAAAAATTTATTTGCATATTCCTCTATCGTCATTTGTTCCAATTTCAACTCATGGAACTTTTTGATTTTGCCATCATAACACCTATTGGAGAGGTATTTTTCCTTGAAGTATGCTTCCACACAATATTCCTTTCCTTGATATTCTTCACATGCCTAAGGTGATCCCACAATATAGCTACTCTTGCTTTCAAATTTCTAAAGTAATCCTGGACTTGGAAATACTTTATCATCCCAAGAAGCCAAGCCTCATCTTTTTGACCAAATTTTACTTCACCATCAAAAGTAGGAGGTTTGGCCTTCCTAAATTCTCCATGTGAGTTGTTATTGAAAGGCATCTTCCTCTTATTCCTATGAAATGAAGAGATTAAACCTTCAATTGATTATTTGGAGTGAGATGAATCACTAGAAGAGATTTATGGAGTATATGTCTTATCTCTAGTAATCCATCTTGAACTATGTAATATCTTATGAGAATGCCTCCTTGAACTACTCCCACTCTTTTCATCATTTATTGAGTGTTTCCCATAGTTAATATTCTTCTAAATGTCTATTAGAATTTGCAGCATACTTGCATTAGTTGATTCTATTCTTCTTGAGCTCTAATCAACATTTCATTGTCTACTCTACAACCCCGCAGCTCCACCCTTAGGCTCCTCATGGTTTCTGTAACGTATGAGGGAGTTACTTGGTTTCTTATACCATTGGATTCTATCTCTGCATTCTCAACCTGTATATTATCTTCAATAACATTTGTCTCAACGTCATTAGGATCATGTGCATCATCCATGATGATGATCTTCTTGGCCCAACCAATACCAAATATTTCCCAACTGCACTAGACTGAATGCCAACCCTTAACTATCCTTGATAGGGCATTAAATCTACAAAAATGTTTATAAAAACACATTTATTAGATGCATTATATTCTTAGAAAATTATAGAATTTTTTTCTTGCATTCTGGGAACAATCCATATTGTCAATTTCTATCAAATTACATAAATATTGAATCACCCCTTCAGAATCCACAATTTGCTCAATTTTACATGGTTCCAATAGTTGCAGCGCAACTTCATAACTAACTTTTCATATTTATAAAAAAATGGGGATCAAGGGGGCTTGTCGCCACTATAGGGCGAGTCAAGGGCAACGCCCTCATTTTTTTTGCGTAAAAATTTTGATTTTGTGCGATATGGTGCACAAAATTGGTGTTATTTTTCAATTTCTGGCACCTAAAATCCACTATGGATAACCACACTCTTCATGTGATTCAAGCACATCTAACTCCAACCCACATCATATTATCACTTATTTCACATAAGTGGTTTCAAGCTCTGCGGGAAGTGGTTTCCCAAAACTACTTTTATGAGCTTGAATGCATGAGAGGCGACACATCACAAGGTGGTTTTCATTTCAATCTTGAGAGAATTAATTAAATGTCATGCAATATCACGGGCCTAAAAGAATGTTGGTCATCGACCAGATCTACATGATCTTCCAATATTGACATGACTGACAGGGGTCCCATTATTTCTAACATCATTGCACATCACATATCCCCATGTCACATCATCACATGTCAAACCAAAGTGGTTTTAGGCTCCTCGAGTACGTGGTTTCTAGAAACTGCTTTTACAAGCCTAAATGCACGAGAGGGTGACACATCGTCGGGTGGTTATCATTTAAAGCTTACACCAATTAAATAATACTCGTGCATATTCTAAAGATTGAAGCATTGTCAACCCTCTATCTTCCCTGTCTCTTGATGCTCTAATCTCAATCTCCCTTTGGACTATGTCGCATGTAATCACCCATGCACGTACATCTGATGTGGTTCGTCCACATACCACCTTATAACCACATGGCCCCTCCATGTCAGGCTAACGGGCAAGTGGAAGGTACAAACAGAATTCTAGAATTCGTGCTCACAAACATTGTTCAACTTCATCAAAAGGACTGGGTTGATAGGATACCTGAAGCTTTATGGGCCTATAGAACAGCATGGAGAAGTACCACAGATCTAACCCCCTATCAGCTAGTCTACGGTAAACAAGTCACCCTACCAATAGAAGTTGATATTAAAACATTAAGAACTGCAACAGCTTAATGAGCTTGATGAATTACGGTTGGTTGCCATAGAACATGCAACGATTGTGCAACAACAACGGAACAAGTGGCACGATCAATTCATCAAAACTAAGTATTTTCGGGAAGGTGACTAGGCTCTTCTCTACGAATCCATATTCAAAAATTTCAAAGGGAAGCTTCGCACTCATTGGCTGGGACCATATGAAATCGAAACATTTTATGATAATGGTACAGTACGACTCAAAACCATTGATGGTGAAGGCACGCTTCTTATGGCCATATAAGAAACCATTGTCCAAAGAGGCGTTCATCCTCAATATTTATGCATGCTTGTGTACCAAAGACTTTGAGATTGTAATGTCCCAAATTTGGCATTGGGTCACAATGGCCAAATCACATTTTCCATATTCATGAAAGTTGTCAAATGGATGCTAAAAGTCAAATAATTGCCAAGGAGGAAAATCACTAGTTTCCTAGGTTGGGGGTGGAAGCTTTGAGATTTGGAATAAGGGGGATAATAAATGATGTTTAGACATTATAAGGGGATAAATATTTAATAATTGATCTTATTAAATAAATACCAGAGAAAATGGAAGTGGCAATAGAGCATGAAGACACATGGAGACTATGGGGCCCACACTAGCTAGAATTCCTATGTTAAATGGTATCTTTCTCTTGCAAATTTGAATATATGGGAAGTCTAATGTTTTTGTATGGATTATAATGTTAATATAATTGTCCATATACTTAATAGGTCGAATTTGAGATGAATTGTAACTTACATGGGAGAGGAAGAGCCAAATGGGAGTTTCATGGACACTTGGCTAGATTCCCCTTACATTTATGACAGCTATGACACCAATGATGGAGATTCTATGATAGTTATGACCCACGTCAGATCTGAAGGCTGACATACTTACATACTGACATGTCAGGCCTGAATAGAGCATCTTGGAGGTCGAAATTGGGAGTTGGAGAATGCCAAGAGGCTCCTACTCAAATTTGGGAGAAGAGGGAAGGTGAAGAGAGAGGCCACATGGCATAGCATGAGCAGCCACACCAATTCGAATTGGATTTGGTTTATGGATGGATTTGGAACCTTAGAATACCAATAATTTTTATAAAATACAGGGATCATCCATCAGAAGAATTTTTTGCTCATTTGTGAAATTGTCATTTGTGAATTGTGAGAGCTAGTGGATGACTAGTTTTCTTGCTTAAGCCAATTTCGAGGGTGAAAGATTCCCATCCTAGTTGGTGTTTGGAAAGGCCACTCAGGTATTTCATGGAGATTTAATGGAGTCTTATTTGCAGGTGTAAGCTATAGGAAATAATGTGGATTCTTCTATTGCAGCACTCTCTCTCAACTATTTCCAGTTTTCACACCATATTCATGCCAATGGAGGGATTGCGCTTTGGGTGAGATATTGATCTATTTGGGGAATATTCTAATGCTAATTATATTATTTTCTGATATATATGCTATTTATTTCATGTTTAGAATACTCTCAGGTCGAAATACCCAAAAAATTCATGTAAAAATGTTGAACAATGAAGAAATAGTGTCATTTCCCCACTATCTTGTTGTGAACCATTGTAATGCTGATGATTTAGAATTGGGAGAGATTTTCATTTTGAATTTATGATTGGAATCAGTTAAATATTCTCTGTTCTTCATTCTCAAAAAAATTCAAGTCGAAATTCCCAAGAGTTGTATGTCAAAATGACTTTTAATGAGCAAACAATGACCATTTCCACTCCATTTTGATATATGCCATGGTAATGCTTATTATTTCGAATGGATGAATGTATCTCTGATAAATGTATGATGTATGGACTGTAATTAATGTTTATTTCAGGTCTCATGTTCAGTACTTAAGCATTGGAAGACATTTTACTCATTTTTATTGCATTGGGAGAAGATTTGGTGCATTTTCCCCGAAGGTCGAAATTGTGACTTGGGGGTTGTTTTGGAAAGAGTCATAATAGACTGTATAAACTGAACCATGATGCATATGAGAATTTTAAAATGTCCCTTACACATACCCAGCCTCTGTTCAAAAATTCAAGTGACTTTGGGATCATTTGTGAAGCCATTTCCGGCAATTACCCGGGGGGAATTGGAGCCCCAATTTGCTAGTAAAGGCTCATACTTTGAACAGAACATTAAAAAAGTTTGTAGATGTAATTGGGAGGTGAAAAAACATACATTAGAATGATATTTAAGTTATATTATCATTCATGTACCTTCATAGAAAATTTGGAAGCATTTGGGTCAATTTGGAGGTCTAGACATCAAAACTAGTCAAGAGCCAAAATTGAGAAAAATTGGAAAATTGGGCATTTTAAAAAAAATCCAAAAAGGGGACATTACAGAGATCACCATCTCAACCTCTACTGAATAAAAAAGAAAAGAAAAGAAAAATGAAAAAATGGATTGTGAAAATCCTCCTCAGACGCAGCCCTAAAAAGAGAGAAAAATAAAAAATGGACTGTGAAAATCCTCCTGGGACGCAACCCTTAAAAAAACAAGAAAATTTTATTTTTGATAATAATAAACCTATCTCTGAATTCTTTGCAACTACATTCTACCACAATTCCTTCTTCTTATCCATACATTTTTCACATCCCATTCATTTTCTTTTCATTCCATCCCCTTCCCCAGTATCACTTACTCATTGATGTCCCTGCTCTCTTGGATATAAATGTCTTTCAGACTATTTTTACACAGATTTCATCTACGATTTTATCCACAACATTATGGAAACCATTTCCATTTCATTACGTATCCACTTCTGACATCTTCCATTCCATTGCAGAACCTTTTCTGTTTTATTGCAGAATATCCTTCCACCCCATTACAGAACATGTCATGTCTCATTGCAGAACATGCCATCATCCCATTGCAAAACCCCTTATCCACTCCACATACCCTTTCCGTAATGCTACAGAATATCTTTCTGTTCCACTCCCCATACCTTTCTGCAACACCACGGGGCCATCTCACACAAAGTTAGGGCTCCTTTTTCGACATAGCCCAACACTTTAATGGTCATATTTTCGGTTACTTTCCATGTCACGTACTACCCCCGTCCACATGGCGGCACCTTTCTTACTTGTACGGGCCCAACATCATTGACGTTTCCAGCATGTGGAGGATAGGAATCATGTAGCATTGATCCACATCATCACGGATTCAGTTTCAGTAGCCGAATCGAGTCACATCTGTTTCACTCGACAACACTCTATCCCAAGACATCATTTCAACTCGTCAACAACAAAGGAAATGATGGCAGTTTATCACATCCATCAGCTCAAAGAGTGGAGAACCTTTTTTCCTTCTTCACACCACTGTAATCAATCAGCCATCGAACTCCATCCATCTCTTCTCAGGTAAGGCAGGTATGTAACCATCCTTCATCTTCTTTTGATAAGTACAGGAAGACGGATCATGATTTATTAAGTCATTAGTACCACACAGGGTCGTGTGTCGAATTGGTTGGGGGGGAGAGACTATAGAGGTGCCTCTAAAATATAGTAGCCATTGTTATACCAAAGGAAAATTACTAATCCCAGCTGGTTTTAAATCCACTACCCACGAACTTTTAGCCAGAACGGTATTGATAACACCACGACGCCACCTTGCAACATCATGAACCCACCTTATGATAATCCAAGCCCATCCTTTTCTTCAGAGATTCGACAGGAAAATTTGAAGCATTGTAAGAATCTGAAGGGAAACAAAGAACGAAGCACAATGAGGGGAGAAATTCGTAGTGAACTTGAGAATATAGATATGGTCTATGGATACAAACAAGTGAAAACAATTTTTCAACAGGCAGGGTGGCCAGAGTATTTTGATAAAATGAAGAAGGGAGATGATGCAATTGCAATGGATTTCATGCTCACATATGACAATGTAGTTGCAGAGGTACAAGGACTGAAAATTCAATCGAATGAGCTAACAATTGTAAGAGTCTCTGGATTACCACAGACAGGCGAAAGATGGTTCGAGAGATGGGTGCCAATAAAGCCACTTATAGACTCGTTTTTGGAACTTGGTGAGCTAGTGCAAGGAACAAAGAAGGGGACGAGGTGAAATTCATTGCCAATTCCATGGGGTGAGGTGGCGCTCTGCGTATGCAAATTTATTACATGCAAAGGTCAGTTTAGTTTAGTATTTGCTTATCACTTTAAAATTATGAACCTTTTAAGGCATCATAAATATATCAACATGTCGTATTTTCTATGGAAATCCTTAGAATTGATGAGCAGAATGGTTGAGGGCAGTAAGAATCCAGACACTAGTCTGGAATATCATGGTTTGATCATATTGTTGGTGGAATACTCACTACAGAAGCATAACCAGACATGGGAATCATTCGTGGGCATATCCTCGAGCACCAGGAAGACAGGGAGGAAGAAAAGGAACATGTTGGAAAATACCCCAGAAACCCCAAGGAAGAAATTAGCCTATACGGGAAATAGGAGAAGCCTACAAGCTGAAACCCCAACCAGTTCAATAGAAGGACCCCATACCAAATGAGATCAAGGGATCGAAAAGAGCGACAAGACCAATAAAAATTGCTTAGCCAAAACAATGAATGTGATGAAGGATAGGAAGCATTCACTATGCCAGAGAGCACCAGTGAAAACCAAGATAATCGAGTCGGGTTGCAGAATGTAGAAGAATAACAAAAAGAAGGAAAACAGTGGACGGATAGATTCAAGGGGACGTGAGGCAATGAGACGAGAAAATTTCATCATTTTATGTTGTGCAAATACCGAAGAACATATGGTAAGCTGAGGAAAGATTACTGGGAATCGAAAAGCTCTTATCAGAAGCAAACAAAAGAAATGGTGGCCCTGCAAGAGCAATTACAGAGGATAGGGGAACATAAGATGGATACCTTATTAGAAGCCATGGAATTGGAAGGCGAACAAAGGGAATATTTCAGGGAGACACTTACCGATGAACGAATAGAGGATAGCGTTCAAATAAAAAGTATGGAACACGAGGAGGGTTTTGAAGTAGAAGAAGTAGAGGATCAAGAGGTGCATGAAGACAGCCCTTCGGATGAAGCTCAAATAAGGAACCTGGAAGGAATGGTAGCGTAGTTGCAAGCAACAACAGGGGAACTAGAAGAACAACTAAGGTTGGCTAGCGAAAGGATGAAAGGGAACGAGCAGGAAACAATAACAGAGCATCTACAGAAACACGATTATGCCTTGGCCATAAGGAGGCTTAGTCAAGAAGTGGAGAAATTGAAATTTGAAAAAGAATACATGAATTATATGGTTCATTCCATGAGGAATCTAAGACCACCTTCGAATATTTACTCTGTGTTTTTGAAGGAACAACTTATATATTTTAGACTGTTAATGGTAACCATGGGGTATAATGATCATATTGAGACAAGAGATAAGTTCATTGCTGCTTTTTTTAGGAGTAACGACGAAGAACATGATTTTTTATGTGAATTATATATGCATAATCTGGTTATGATAGACTATGAGGACTGGGACCCAAACCCCCATGTAGGGGAAGTACAACTGAGGGCATTCATGTCCTTCATGAGAAATCATTTGAGATGGAACAATGCTGCCATCGCTATGGAAAACATTGAATGGAAAGATGCTCTTTAGGTGAGAGGTTCCCCCTAAGTTGAAAAATTACTCACATCCAAGAACCAGGCTATGCAAGATCAAGCATTCATTACTGTCCTAGAGACCGCCCAACTTAAACATGTTCAGGAATGCAGGAATTGGATTCCCTTTTAACAGGTTGGAGGTTTTTCTCTCTCTACGAAGAAGGATTAATGCTCTAAGTCCATACCTGAAAAGAAAGGATCCCTTCTCTGTTAGAATGTTCGAACGAGCCCTAGATAGAGTACAAGTCTATTTTGACTACCTAAGTATGCTTAAAGCCAATTGGATCATGCTTCGATTTCATTTTCCTAAACTTTGATGTCCTATGGTGCATGGAGAGGACAGTGAATTTTTCAAAGTTGTTAATGAAACAGCAGCTTTTACAGTGCAACAGAAGATGGCTATTCCTCCTATAAGTGGAATGATGAGTGCCTAAACAATTCTTCAACTACCCCTATTATTGGATCACAGTCTTAGTTTGCATGAGGACATGCAAACCTTTTGGTTGGGGGGAGATGAAGGGTTGTGTATATGACCCTTTTTGTTCTAATATTTTGCCTTGTTTATGAACTTTCTGGTTTAATCCTATATCACTATTTGATCTCTTCATTACATTTGGTGAAGTTTTGGATTTGGTAAGGATTGATCTCGTTTTCCTTGTTATTTGTCAATTGTTGATGATTTGAATAGAGTTATGATGCCATGATTTCCTACTAAAGAACTGGTGTTTTCAGGTTCAATATCATTTTACTTTCAGGTTGCAGAATGAAGGAATTATGGAAGTTGGACAACTTGTATCTCGATCTTAAGTTATAACAGATTGGTATCAAGTTTATATATTATGCTCCTGCTCGTTATTTTACATCATTTTGGTCATCTACCCAGCGCATACACGATGATGTAATCAATCTGGGGATCGAAGATTTTGTGTCCAATTCAGCACTTTGGGTCTTAAATGATTCATGATTCGTTGGGTTATCCAAAGAGGGTGTTGACTATTTTGACATATTCCTGGAGTCATCTCCACTCTCCACGGTATTAGCTCCTAGGGTGGCTCGTGAAATATTTTGAGAATCAGCAGATGAGCCTTATTTGGAAATTTGTTGTAACTGTACGATCTTTCATAATTCTCTCATGAGCGTTGATGTATAAGAACTTGGAATTTTCGCCAGGATATTTTAGCCATCATTTTGCATAGATCTATTGAACACTACTATGATCAGACCTTTTTATATAAAAATCCTATATTATCCTAATTTGATATGCATTAATTAATTTCGTGTGAGTGAGTGGCTTGTTCAGCTCCTGTTGTTGAAGGCAGGGCCCCCTTCTATGACAAGTGTTGTTGTATTTAGAATTTATTTTCTTTATGCAGGTAGTTGATATTATTTTCTTTTATGTGGTTGACGATTGGTATAATTGTCTCCGATTTGGATTTGGTGTGCTGATTACAATTGAATGTGAATGTTTAAGTGGTGACATGATTGGATAGTATAATCTTCCATATCATTATTAGTAACATAGGGGAATGTATGGATTATGAACATTGAATCATGATTACTTCAGTGGTGAATGATTGCGTTAGAATTGTTGTTGAGAATCTGTTACTAGCTCATGATGGTAGAAGCAGGTTGTTGAATTAAATTAGCTCTTTCCAATTCATGTATTGTAGCTGTTGTTTATTAAATTGCTTTCATGTGAAATTTCCAATGTGTTTAATCAGATTTAAGCATGAATTTCCTTCTATAGCATAGCATAGGGTTGTTAAGTTTGATAGTCAGAGCTTTTGGTTTGATTACATGATTCTTTCTATAAGTTATGATCTTCTTAGGAGCTTGTTCACCAACAGTTGCATCTCAAAATTAGTTATGTCATCCATCGATTTCCTGTGTGTTAAACCATTCCAAGTTACTGTGTTTGACATATACTTTGTTAGGTAGCTCATAAGCCTTTGTAGCCCTGGGTTGATAATTTATGCACAACTTTCGATTTGCATTTTATTAAAAGGTGAAAGAAAATATCGTCATTTTGGCGTCGTTGCCGAGGAGCTGCTAAGGACATTGTAATTTGGTTGGTTATTTTGGTCATGTAGTTGTGATTTTCTTTCCTTCCTTTGAGTGGATTGTGTATGAAAATGTTTTTCTCTGAAAATAGTCTGGTGTGATTTCGTAGGAGGGACAAGTAAGAAGCACAGACAAATTCATTGGAATATTTCCCCCCGCAAGTCCCTCTGATCCTGGATCACGCAAATCATTCATACGTAGAATAAGAGATAGTACAGGTAGGCTTGTATACGCATATGATACCCCCCCATGTACTAACCGTGCAGGAAGTACAATAAGAGGAGGACGCGTTCAAGGGAGGACACCTTCTACTAGCATTCCCAAGCGAGAAATTGAAGGACTCAAGCATTCTACCACGCCCATCGACAAAACGATCTTACCAACGAATGTTGGTGAGAATCTGCCAATGAGAGAGTTCGATCAAGAAAAAGAGTTTGTTCAAGAAGGGGAGCCTCTTAATCAATCCAGTGCTAACAATCATTTGAGTGCGGAACAATTGTTTGCCAAATCAGCTACTTCATAAAATTGTTGGGTAAATATGGACGGCGGGGGAGAGAACATTCCCACCGGAGGGGAAACACACTAAGGAGATACAAATGGAGAATCAAGCAATGAGACGAATACTTTTGAATTCCCAATCCAAAATCTTAGGTCTACATTTACAAACCGGATGAAGAACATTCCACATTTGGCATTGCCCAATTTTCATGGTATGGCAAGTGAGGACCTAGATACGTTTTTGTTTGAATTTGATGTCCTCTGCAGGAGCTACGATTATGTTACAAATCAGCAGAATCTGAAACTTTTTCCAACCACATTGAAAAGCCAGGAACTAAGGTGGTTCATGCGACTGGGAGGGGACAATATAGTAACGTGGGCACAAATGAAAAAGGTCTTCTTGGATAATAAAAAAATATCAAGAATATTGCAAAGATAAGGATCGAAAGGAAGCAATTTTTAAAATGACCCAACAAGAAAACAAAAACCTAGAAGACTATGTGGAGAGATTCCAATATAATTTGCAAATATCAAGATGGAATGGGTTAAACGATGATACATTGAAAAATTCTGCTCTTACGAGATGTCAGAGATGGTTGCATTGATCTGCTGAATTTGATGGGTGTAGGGGATGTATCCCTACTAAAATATGTAGAAATATGTGACCTCTGTAGAAGGTATTCAAGGAATGCCTCCATATCAAGAAGAGGGATTCAGGACACAGTAAACAGGACAACTAAGACTTCAAGAGAAGGAGTTTCAAGGATAGAGATTGGAAACCACTTGGAGGGTTTTAAAACTGATATACTCAGTTCCCTGAGTTCTCAATTGGATGCGCTTCAAGAAAAGAAAAGGAAATAGGAGGAAGACCAAGCTTTGGTTATTTTTTTCCCTAAATGCAGGAAGAGGCACCCTCTCAAAATATACCCATTAGATAGAGTGGAAATCTGCCTTCTATGCGACCAGGATCATCCTACGAAAGACTGCCCTTCGCTTCCAGGACTCAAGGCCATATATCAGGAAGCAGGGACAGATGCAGTTTCAGAACCTGTTTGTTTTATATCACAAAAGCGCCCATGGAAACCCCGACCCTTAGGTACAGTACTAGATCCCATGCAACCATTTAATTCTTATTGGAATAATGCTCAAATACATCAGTCACAAGTCTCATAAGCTCCACAAGTTCAAAAAAATTATCATCTTTGGTATCTAGCGATGCCACAACAAATATGGCCACCTCCATACCCACAAAATAGTCGTTGGCAATCAAACTAGAGGAATTCAAGCTTTGGGAATCAACAACAAATTCAACATTTACCCCCTCAATTACAGAATCCTCAATTCCCATTTGCACCAGTAAAACCGTTAATGCAACCTCTTCCACAATGCCAGATAACACTGCTAGTGAATAACCCACCTCCTAAACCACTTCTTCCTGCACAACCCACTCCTAACCTTAATAATAAGGCTGGACAACCCATAATGGCTGTCGAATTACCCAATTATCCAGCCTATTCTATCTCCACAGTGGACTGCCATGACATTCAATTATGCTCTGGCAGAAATATCAATAAAACTACCTCTCCCATAATTACAGAGGAAGAGGATGAAGAGACACCAGAAATATTACCGGTTCAGTCTGAAGAGACACCGGTGCAATCTGAAGATAATTCCCCACCCATCCCACCCAGGATATTCCCACAAGAAAAACAACATCCACCATATCCTAAGCTCTTAATCATAGACAAACGTGTGCCTCAATCTGAATTTGATCTCCTAGGAGAGTTATAGAATGTTTGTGTGAAGATTCCACTATTCTAAGCTATCAAAGACATTCCCATTTACTCCAAAGTTGTCAGAGAGTTATGTTTAAAGAAACCAGGCAGAAAAAAAAAGACCCCCCAACAATTCATGTGATAGGAGATTTGGCTGAATTGATGATGGGTAACACTCTTGCCGCTAAGTACTCTGACCCTGGTAGTCCCATGGTCAAAGCACAAATCAATGGCATTTCTCTCTCTAATACACTGATAGATTTGGGAGCAGCCATTAATGTCATGAATAAATAGATAATGGATAGATTGGGCATTACAAATCTTCAGAAAACTTCTACTATTTTACAGTTGGCTGACCAATCTCCTGTCAAACCAAATGGCATTATAGAAGATGTTGTTATTTCAGAAGATTCATGGAAATAGCCGGTGGACTTTACAGTTTTACAGACAAATCAAACTTAAGAGGCTACCCTCTAATTTTGGGTCGACCATGGTTGGCCACAGCAAATGCTTATATGGGTTTTCGATCAGGAAATATGCGTATATCTCATGGTAATGTTGTTAAGGACCTCACTTTGTATCATCCTGTGAAGCCAATGATACACCAAGAACTTCCCTTGTGGTCAGATGAAGAGGATGTTGAGCAGGCAGACGAAACCCTATAACTTTACATGATTGAACAATCAATGGCAGCAAAATTACCAACTGAGGGTGATGTGCTAAGTCAATTTATCAATTCTAGTCCTTCGGGAGATTTTATGGAATTGTTTAGTTCAGTCTGCACTACCCAACAAATTGACAACATCCCAAGTTCATATATGTAACCTGATACTACTTCTACGCTTCAGGGTGACTCTACGATTAGGGAAGTGGAAATTGAACCTGGTAAGATGTTAAATATCAGTTCCACATTGTCGACGCGGCAAACAAAAATGCTTACCTCGGTATTAAAGAAACATAAAACTGCATTTGCATGGGATTACAGTGACATGAAAGGTATCCACCCTGAATTGTGTACACATCATATCTACACAAAAGACGACTACAGACCTATCAGGAAGCCTCAGCGTAGGATGAATCTGACACTCAAAGAGATGGTCAAAGAAGAACTTCAAAATTTACTGGCTGCAAAGTTTATTTATCCCATCTCTAACACCAAGTGGGTGTCTCCACTGGTCATAGTTCCTAAGAAGAACAAAAAGTGGTGTATTTGTGTTGACTACAGCGAATTAAACAAAGCTACAGATAAGGACCATTTTCCATTACCTTTCATTGATCAGGTGTTGGACATGCTAGCAAGCAAAAAGTATTTCTCATTTATGGACGGATTCAATGGCTACAATCAGATCAGGATATCACCGGAGGATCAAGAGAAGACAACATTCACATGCCCATGGGGTATCTTTGCATACCAGGTGTTACCTTTCGGATTATGCAATGCCCCTACCACATTTTAGCGGGATGTTTTCAGCATCTTTGTCGATCTTATTCATGACACTATGGAAGTTTTCATGGATGACTTTACCTCTCATGGTGAAAATTTTGCAGAAGCTTTGAATAACTTGGACAAAGTACTTAGACGATGTAAGGAGGTGAATATATGTCTCAGTAGTGAAAAATGCAGAATGATGCTCACTCAAGGTGTTGTCCTAGGTCATCTTATATCTCTCGATGGCATCAAAGCAGACCCAACAAATATTCAGGTGATCCTTAATTTACCAGATCCATGCACACAAAAAGAGGTACACATTTTTATTGGATATGCAGGTTATTATAGAAGATTTGTTTGAAACTTTTCCAAAATTGCTAATCCCTTATTTCTGCTTATGTCCAAAAACAAACAATTTGAGTGGTCGAATGCCTGTCTACTAGCACGGGAAACTTTAAAACAGAAAGTCCGTACAACACCGATCCTACGAGGACCAAATTGTTCCTTTCCTTTCCTAATTTCTACAGATGCCTTTGATATCACCATAGGAGGAGTTCTAGATCAACAGGAAGATCATAAACCTTATGCCATATATTTTATTAGTAAATATCTGACTGCTGCAGAACTTAATTATACAGTAACTGAAAAATAATTCATGGCTGTCATTTATGCTATAAATCAATTTCGCCATTACATTACAGGATATCCAGTGACTGTCCACACTGACCACTCTGCCATCAAATAACTTATGAATAAACCTATCACAAATGGCAGAGTCACTCGGTGGCTGTTGTTGTTACAGGAATTCGCTATTTCAATAATGGACAGACCAGGTCAAACTAATGTGGTTGCTGACTTTCTTTCAAGAATAATTAATAATGAGGAACCTCAACCGGTGGATGATGCTTTCCAAAATGAGCATTTGTTTGCTATTTCTATTAATGTACCTTGGTTTGTAGATGTAGCAAATTATTTGGTGGCATGAAAACTTCCGAGGCATATGACATCAAAAGAAAAGAAGAGGATTGTGCAACAGAGTAGCATATTTTCATGGATTGATGGCTACTTGTTCTATTCGGGACTAGACTTGGTGATTCGTCGATGTGTTTGTGAGGATGAAATTTATCCAATTTTGAGAACTTATCATGATGGCCCATGTGGGGGGCACTTTGC
Organism: Pseudotsuga menziesii; assembly: GCA_001517045.1. Taxonomy (NCBI): domain Eukaryota; kingdom Viridiplantae; phylum Streptophyta; class Pinopsida; order Pinales; family Pinaceae; genus Pseudotsuga; species Pseudotsuga menziesii. The sequence goes on along the minus strand of LPNX010793370.1, from coordinate 76,276 downwards.
TGACAAACGATCAAGCCACAAAATTCTACAATTGGGCTATTATTGGCCTACCATATTTAAATATTCTCGAGAGTATGTTCAGAGCTATGATAGTTTCCAAAGAATGGGACAACCATTATAGTCAAACAAAATGCCACTTCAGACTCGGCTTGTGGTGGAACCATTTGAGAAATGGGCATTATGTTTTGTTGGCCCTATCAAACCTCAATCTAGGCAGAAATCATATATCCTAGTATGTACAGATTATGTGACTAAATGGGTTGAGGCAAAGGCACTCCCACGGGCAACAGAGCAGGCAGTTTCACATTTACTCTACGCAGGTATTTTCACAAGGTTTGGAGTTCTGAGGGATATTGTTACTAATGGAGAATCAAAATTCACATCTAAACTCATCAAAGCTCTTACAACACACTACCATATCAAGCACAGATTAACTTCACCATGTCACCCTCAAGCTAACAGGCAAGTGCAAGGTACAGACAGAATTCTGGAATCCATGCTTATAAAGATTGTTCAGCTTCATCAAAAGGACTGGGCTGATAGGCTACCTAAAGATTTATGGGCCTATGGAAAAACATGGAGAAGTACCACAGTTATAACCCCCTATCAGCTAGTCTACGGGAAACAAGTCACCCTACCAATAGAAGTTGAGATTAAAACATTAAGAACTGCATGTCAATTAGGCATGGATTTATCTCAAGCCCAACATAGTCTCCTGCAGCAGCTTAATGATATTTATGAATTACGGTTGGATGCCATAGAAAATACAACCATTGTGCAAAAACAACGGACCAAGTGGCATGATAAATTCATCAAAACTAAGGAAGGTGACTGGGCTCTTCTCTACAACTCCAGATTCAAAAAGTTCAAAGGGAAGCTTCGCACTCGTTGGTTGGGACCATATGAAATTGAAACAGTTTACGATAATGGTACAATACAACTCAAAACCATTGATGATGAAGGCACGCTTCTTATGGCCAATGGTCATAGACTAAGACCATATAAGAAACCATTGTCAAAAGAGGCATCCATCTGCAATATTGTTCATGCTAGTGTACCAAATACTTCGAGATCACCATCTCTACCTCTGAAGAATTAAAAAAAAGAGAGAAAAGTAAAAAATGGACTGTGAAAATTCTCCTGGGACGCAACCCTAAAAAGAGAGAAAAATGAAAAATAGACTGTGAAAATCCTCCTGGGACGTAGCCCTTAAAAAAAATAGGAAATTTTTATTTTTGATACTAATAAACCTATCTCCAAATTCTTTGCAAGGACATTCTACCACAATTCCTTCTTCTCATCCATACACTTTTCACATCCCTTTCATTTTCTTTTCATTCCATCCCCTTCCCTAGTATCACTTGCTCATTGATGTCCCTGCTCTCTTGGATAGAAATGTCTTTCAAACTATTTTTATACAGATTCATCTACGATTTTATCCACAACATTATGGAAACCATTTCCATTTCATTACATATCCACTTCCAACATCTTCCATTCCATTCCATAACCTTTTATGTTGTATTGCAGAATATCCTTCCACCCCATTATATAACATGTCTTGTCCCATTGCAGAACATGTTCCATCCCATTACAGAACCCCTTATCCACTCCACATACCCTTTCAGTAATGTTACAAAATATCTTTTCGTTCCACTCCCCATATGTTTCCGCAACACCATGGAGCCATTTCGCACAATGTTAGGGGATCCTTTTCCGACATAGCCCAACACTTTAATGGTCATATTTTCGGTTACTTTCCATGTCACATATTACCCCCGTCCACATGGCGGTGCCTTTCTTAACTATACGGGCCCAATATCATTGATGTCACCAGCATGTGGAGGATAGGAATCATGTAGCATTGATCCGCAGCATCGCAGATTCAGTTTCAGCAGACAACTCAAGTCACATCAGTTTCACTCGACGTCACTCTATCCCGGGACATCATTTCAACTCATCGGCAACAAAGGAATTGACGGCAGTTTATCACATCCATCCATTTTTTATAAGTACAGGAAGACAGATCATGATTTATTAAGCCGTTAGTATCACACAGGGTCGTGTGTCGAATTGGTTGGGGGGGAGAGACTGTAGAGGTGACTATAAAATATAGTAGCCATTGTTATACAAGAGGAAACTTACTAATCCTAGTTGTTATTAACTCAACTACCCATGAACTTTTATCCAGACCAGTACTGATAACAACACGACGCCACCTTGCGACATCATGAACCCACCTTCTCATAGTCCAAGCCCATCCTTTTCTTTGAAGAGTCGATAGGAAAATATGAAGTGTTGTAAGAATATGAAAGGAAACAAAGAAAGAAGCACAATGAGGGGAGCAATTTGTAGTGAACCTGAGAATATAGATATGGTCTATGGATACAAAGAAGTGAAAACAATTTTTCAACAGATAAGGTGGTTGGATTATTTTGATAAAATGAAGAAGGGAGATGTTGTGATTGCAATGGAGTTCGCGCTCACATATGACAATGCGTTTGCAGAGGTACGAGGACTGAAAATTCAAGCAGATGAGCTGACAATTGCAAGAGTCTCTGGATTACCACAAACAAGTGAAATATGGTTCAAGAGACCGGTGCCAATAAAGTCACTTATAGACGCGTTTTTGGAACTTGGTGAACTGGTGGAAGGAACAGAGAAGGGGATCAGACAGAAGTCATTGCCAATTCCATGGGGCAAGGTGGCGCTCTGTGTATGCAAATTTATTACATGTGAAGGTCAGTTTATTCTAGTATTTTCTTATCACTTTAAAATTCTGAACCATTTAAGGCATAATAAATATATCAATATGTCGTATTTTCTATGGAAATCCTTATAATTGATGAGAAGAATGGTTAAGGGCTGTAAGAATCCAAACACTAGTCTGGCATATCATGATTTGATCATATTGTTGGTGGAAGATTCCCTACAGAAGCATAACCATACATGGGAATCATTCATGGGGATGTCCTCGTGCACCAGGCAGACAGGGAGGAAGAAAAGGAACATGTTGGAAAATACCCCAGAAATCCCAAGGAATAAATTAGCCTATACGGGAAATAGGAGAATCCTGCAAGCTCAAATCCCAACCAGTTCAATACAAGGACCCCATACCCAGACGAGATCAAGGGATCGAAAAGAGCGACAATGTTCAAATTCCATATGCTAAGCTAGATTATCAGCATTTAATTTCAATTTCGTAACAAAAGCATATAAACAGGATCACTGAAAGAAACAGTATCACAAGAACAACACAGATTTATCCTAGGAAAACCCTAAAGGGAAAAACCTAGCAAAAGCTTCCTCAATATAGATGCCCCAAAAAGATAAAAGGTAAAACCCAAAAAAGACCGATCCTCCTCCTTCTCCAGCTACAGCTCTTTCTCTCTCTCTCTCTCTTATGCGCTACACAAGTGAGTGTGTGTGTTCCAAATGAGGAGCACCACACCTCTATTTATATTCTTCCATTCACTTAATATTAGACTCAGTTTTGTAGGCTCGAGTAATCCTAATTCAATTACGTAGGCTCGAGTAACCACAACTGGGGTACTAATGAACCCGACTTACAACGGAGGGGAATTCCTAATGACTTTTAGTAATTCTCCTGATAGGAACATCGGGGTACAAAGTAATACAAGTAATTCTCCTGATAGGAACATCGGGGACCACAAAAATATATCTAGAATATTCTTCGAAGTTACAATAATTCAACACTCCCCCTTAACGAGAAGGGTATTCTACAACAACATCAACAACAACAACAGTAGGAGAGAGAGGGCATCATCATCAGGGTAATACATCTATAAATCATTGGAAGCTTTTCATCATCTTTAACATATAGTCTTCATCTTCAATCTTCAGCAGCAACAACACTTTGACTGCTCGATCGATAACATCATCATCAGCACTTTGACATTTCGATCAACAACATCATCATCATCACTTTGACCTTTCAATCAGCAACATCATCAGCAGCAGCACTTTGACCTTTCGATCAGCAACATCATCATCATCAGCACCATCATACTCTGAACTTTCGATCAACATCATCATCATCATCATACTCTAATATTTCGATCAATAACATCATCATCATCACACTCTGATCTTTCGATCTGTAACATCATCATCATCACACTCTGATCTTTCGATCAGTAAATCATCATCATCACACTCTGATCTTTCGATCAGTAACATCATCATCATCGGCAACAACCTACAATCCATAGTATGAAGATGAAAGTCTTCGGATCCATTTTGGACTTAAAGTCCAGGGATGATGCAATCCCACCACATTCTCGACAGTCGAAGTCACCGAATTCAATTACGGGATAATCACTCCCTATCACTTTAGGACTAAGTCCAAGGATGATGCAATCCTACCACGTTCTCGAGTATCGAAGTCACGGGATTCATTTTGAACAAAAGTTCAAGGATGATACAATCCTACCACGTTCTCGAGTACCGAAGTCATCGAATCCGTTCTGAACAAAAGTTCAAGGATGATACAATCCTACCACATTCTTGAGTACCAAAGTCACCAGATCCGTTCTAAACAAAATTTCAAGGATGATACAATCCTACCACATTCTCGAGTACCAAAGTGACTGGATCCGTTCTAAACAAAAGTTCAGGGATGATACAATCCCACCACATTCTCGAGGACCGAAGCCACCAGATCTGTTCTGAACCGAAGTTCAGGGATGATACAATCCCACCATATTCTCGAGGATCGAAGTCACCGGATCCATTCTGGATAGATGTCCTGGGATGATACAATGCCTCTTCATTCTCGAGGACCAAATTCACCAGATCACTTTAGAACAAGTGTCCAGGGATGATACAATCCCACTGCAACATCACTGCTCCCACTTTCGAGGAAGGTATTTCCGAACAACACCAAGCTTGTCTCAAAAGTATTCAAACTTTATCTGTGATAGAGGCTTCATCAACACATCAGCAACTTGTTCATCAGTACTCACATACTGGAGCTCTATGGCTCCCTTCTGCATCATATCTCGAAAGTAGAAATACCAGATTTCTATGTGCTTCGACCTATCGTGGAACACTGGGTTCTCTGTCATCCTTATACAACTTTGGTTATCACATAGAATCATGGTAGTATCCAACTCCAAGTTGAATAAACCTGACATAAGCTTCCGAAGCCATATGGCTTCACAACTAGCAGAGCAAGCTACTATATAGTGTGCTTCAACCGTGCTAAGAGCAACACTGGACTGTTTCTTGCTAAACCATGAAATCATAGCAAATCCCAAACTATAACATCCACCTGATGTGCTTTTCCTATCTGATACACTTCCAGCCCAATCTGCATCTGTATAACCATGCAGTCTGTACTCATTGCTTCCATCATAGTATAGACCAAATTCTATAGTCCCTTTCAGATATCTCATCACATGTTTTGCAGCTATTAGGTGAACACGTCTAGGTTGAACTAGATACTGACTCAAGGTGTTCACAGCAAAACAAATGTTTGGTCTGGTATTTGTTATATACATCAACGACCCAATAATCTGTCTATATTGAGTCACATCCACTAACTCTGATGAGTCATTAGCTAACAACTTCAGGTTGGAATCCATGGGTGTGGCCATGGTTTTGCATTCCAACATATCAAATATTTTCAATATCTCTACTGTATACTTTCCCTGGTTGAGAAATATTCCTTCTGAACTTTGCCATACTTCCAAACCTAGGAAATAATGCATTAACCCAAGGTCTTTCATCTCAAATTCTTCGGCAAGTTTCTTCTTGCTTTCCACAATCTGTTTCTCATTCCCTGTCAGAAATAAATCATCCACATATAGTAATAGTATGACATGTTCATCTTCTATAACCTTGAAGTAAAGGTTAGGATCGTATTTAATATTGGCAAAGCCCATGCTCGTCAGGAAACTATCTATCCTCCATACCAAGCTCTGGGAGCTTGCCTCAGGCCATACAGGGCCTTCTTCAACTTGCATACGTGAATCTTTATGTCTTCAACTTCAAATCCTTGTGGTTGTTCTATGTATACTTCTTTTTCAATCACACCCTTTAGGAAGGTTATCTTCACATCCATCTAGTGTAAGTCCCACTTCATCATGGATGCAAGTGCCATGATGGTTCTAATTGAAGTATACCATGCTACTGGAGAAAATGTCTCTTCATAATCAATTCCCTCTTTCTGAGAGAAACCTCTGGCCGCAAATCTTGCTTTATACTTTTTGATACTTCCGTCTGCTGCATGTTTTATCTTGTAGATCCATTTGGAGGATACTACACTCTTTCCTTCTGGTTTGGGAACTATATCCCATACATTATTCTTCATTATTGACTGGTATTCTTCAGTCATTGCTTCTACCCATTCTTTCTTCTGTATCGCTTCTTCGTAGTTTGTGGGTTCTTGATCCAATAGATCACACATCAAAGCCACATAGCTAGAAAATGGCTTGGGCTTCTTGCTTATCCTTGTGGAGCCTTCAGGAGCTCCATATATTTCTGCTTCATGTATAATTTCTCTTTCCCAAGCAGGCTTTCTCTTTTGTGACATCTCCATCATAGGAGGTTCTTGTGGTTCTGACATATCATGTTCTTCAGGTACTTCATCTTCAGGGAGGGATGTATTCTTGACATTTCTAGTAGGTACATCTTCCTCATATACTTCTTCATGTTGACATTTTTTGGATCTCTTGAGACTTGCTTCTTCATCAAATGTTACATCTCTACTGATTTCCATGTGATGGAATCTAAGAATGTAAATTCTAAATGCCTTGGACACTTCACAGTATCCAACAAATATTCCCTTCTTTCCTAAAGGGTCCAACTTGGTTCTTTTCTCTTTTGGTATATGAACATATACAGGACAACCAAATATCTTGAGGTGACTTACCTCAGGCTTCTTTCCCGTGAACATCTCTTCTGGAATCTTGAATCCAAGATCACTGTGAGATATTCTATTTTGTATGTAGACAACAGTTCTTGCTGCTTCTACACATAGATGCATTGGAATATCTTGATCATATATCATTGTCTTCACTGCCTCCATGATGGTTATGTTCTTTCTTTCCACAACACCATTTTGTTGAGGATTATAGGGAGTGGTTACTTCCCTCTTGATTTCGGCATCTTTGCAAAATGCTTCAAACTCTTTTGAAGTATATTCTCCGCCATTGTCTGATCGGAGTGTCTTGATTCTCTTGTCTGAAATATTCTCTATCAAGGCTTTGAATTCCTTGAATTTCTCAAATACTTCGCTCTTTGCTTTCAAGAAGTAGATCCATGTCTTTCTTAAATAGTCATCAATAAAGGTAATATAATATTCGAAACCACTTAAAGATGTGGAGGACATTGGACCACACACATCTGAATGAATCAATTCTAGCGTACCTTTTGTTTTTGTTTCGCTCTTCAGAAATGGATTCTTGGTGTTCTTTCCTTTTGCACATCCTTTGCAAATGCCTTCATATATGGTAATCCCATCACTAGTTTGTTCACATGCTGTAGTGCTTTGTAATTTATGTGAGCAAGCCTTCTATGCCATAGTTCACTGGGATTAGTGGACTCATGAACAAGGGTTGTTTCTGAATGTCCCTTGAGTTTATACAAGCCTCCTTCTTCTTCACCAATGATAACTGCATCTTTAGTATTCTTCCCTTTGGGCCACATGAGTACTTGGTCATCTATCAATGCAACTCTGAATCCTTTCTTATCTAAAGCTGAGATAGAAAGTAAATTCTTCTTCACACCTGGTACATATAGTACTTCTTTCATCTTCAAGGGATTTCCTGAATCAAGCTTGTAGCTTGCTTCCCCAATTCCTTTGATCAGATATTGATAGTCATCTCCTAGAGATACTTTCTGAGGAGATTTCTTTTCTTCAATTCTTGATAGAGTCTTATTTTGTCTCGTCATGTACTTTGAAGCACCACTATTAATAAGCCAAGTATCTTCCCTAGGTGATATAGATCTGGAGAGTGCTTAGAATAATACATACTCTTTTGCATCTTCTTCTCTTGCTTGCTTGCTTGAAGGTCTTTCCTCTTCTTCTTCTTCATCCTCATATCCAGCTAGATGAGCATGATGTCTTTTGTTGTTGTTGATCTTCTTCTTATATTCTTGTCTCTTCATAGGACAATTTCTGGCAATGTGTCCTATCTTATCACAATGAAAACATTGAAAGCCGAAGTAGTCCCTATCGGGGAGACTTTCTCTTGTCTTCTGGAACTTCCTGGGAGGTTGATACTCCCTCTTGTTTCCCTTCTTGAAGTTGGGTTGACTTCTTCTTCTCTTGGTATGAGTGGCTAGGGCTTGATCATCCTCCTTTAGTAAGGCTTCTCTATTTGCCACTCTAGTCTCCTCTTGAATGCAGTCTTCCCATACCACATCAAACTTCATGCTTTCCTTCTTGGCACACATCATCTGGATGAATGAATCCTAGGGTCTAGTGAGACCAATGAGAGCAGTAATAACCATCTCATCTTCATCAAGTTTGTCTCCAATGGCTTCTAGTTGTTCTTTCGTTTGAGAAACCCTTGTGAAGTAGTCCTGGATGGATTCTCCATGACTCATCTTGGTGCTCTTCATTTGAGCTCTTAGATTCATCTTTCTGTTGATGTTTCTACCCTCATACATTCTGGATAGGGAATCATACATTTATTTTGGAGTCTTCTTGGATGACACTTGAGGGATCAAGTGATCCTTGATGGAGTCAGCAATAATCCTTTGTGCCCTAATCATATCCTTTATGTGCTTCTCCTTAGCTTCAGCTTCTGCAGGTTCTGCAAATTCCTCTTTGATATACTTATCAAGATCATTCTCTTAGAGAATGAGACCAATCCTATATTTCCATGCTCAAAAATTACCTGTGCCTTCCAGCTTGTCCTCAAGCTTAGCGCTTGGGGCCATCTTGTCAAAAAATCACAAAAAATTGAAATTCTGTGGAATGAGAAACTGAACCTACCAGGAGATGCACTTGACTAGAGCGAGTTGACTGGTGTGCTTGGTTTATAGAGATCTAAAGTCTTCACCTTCCCAACCAGACTTGCGAGATTCAGCTTTTGCAGCTTCCAGTTGTTTTCTGGTTCTGCAGTTTTTTGGTGCAGCTGTCAAACTAGGATTTGACTTTCCCGGAGACTCGCTCACCCAAAAACCTCGATTCTAGGCTCAATAGATGTGCTTTGGGAGGGCGCAACTTTCTATGTAAGCATTTTTCTGAAAATCAAAAAATTTCATGAAACCCTAATTTCTTCTGGGGAGAGAGAGAGGGATTTTTCACCTTGTGAAAGCTGTCCTATGCAAGCTAGCTCTGATACCATGTTCAAATTCCATAAGCTAAGTTATATTATCAGCATTTAATTTCAATTTCATAACAAAAGCATATAGACAGGATCACTGAAAGAAACAGTATCACAAGAACAACACAGATTTATCCTGGGAAAACCCTAAAGGGAAAAACCCAGCAAAAGCTTCCTCAATATAGATGCCCCAAAAAGATAAAAGGTAAAACCAAAAAAAGACTGATCCTCCTCCTTCTCCAGCTACAGCTCTTTCTCTCTCTCTCTTATGCGCTACGCAAGTGAGTGTGTGTGTTCCAAATGAGGAGCGCCACACCTTTATTTATATTCTTCCGTTCACTTAATATTAAACTCAGTTATGTAGGCTCGAGTAACCACAACTGGGGTACTAATGACCTGACTTACAATGGAGGGGACTTCCTCATGACTTTTAGTAATTATCCCGATAGAAACATCAGGGTACAAAGTAATACAAGTAATTCTCCCGATAGGAGCATCGGGCACCACAAAATTATATTTAGAATATTCTTCGAAGTTACAATAATTCAACAGACAAGACCAAGAAAAATTGCTTATCCAAAACAATGAATGTGATTAAGGACGGGAAGCATTCACCATGCCAGAGAGCACCAGCAAAAACCAAGAAAATCGAGTCGGGTTGCAGAATGTGGAAGAACACCAAAAAGAAGGAAAACAGTGGACGACTAGATTCAAGGGGATGTGTAATATCCCTGATCTGATTACAGATCAGAATATTAATCAATTATGCAATTTCTATATTAAAATTTCTGAATTACAAAATCTACCATTCGGTGCACTGACAGAGTAGGGAAATCAAGGTTTCAGGTAGGGAAATTTGAAGAGGCAGAGTGGGTAGAGGAGATCAATCAAGAGTGAGTGAATATTTGGAAATCCATTCCCCTAACACATTTATATCTGGGACCATTAAGATTTCGGAGTCTGCACTGCGGAAACTTACTTTCATGCTGTTGGGTCACCAAACTGTGAAACTAGGGAATATCAATCCATATTCTGACTAGTGGCTTAGGAAAGTTGCAAAGATGATATTCATTCATAAAATAAGGTTCTGAACTATTTATAACACTTTGGAACAACTCCTAATAGTTTGGGATCAATTTGGGAAAAATAGCCAGTTTTGGCCTAGAGAGACCTTGCGCAGTGGAAGGTTCCGAAAGGCAGTACGGTCACAATTAAAATGGGTTTTGGATTTATGTATGGGAAAGTGGGCCTATCAGTGACCCACTAAAACTTACAGATCGAATTTTGGGTGTACAGAACTCTATTTATGCAAGAAATGGCAAAACTAGCTTTCTAGCAAGGGTATGAATTTAAGCACATAAATTATTGAAAATTTCTTTCTGTACTGATATAAAATATGACATAGATAAATAACACTCCATTTAACATCTATAACCCACTCAATCACTCCCACAACTTCATATAATCTTGATTGCATTGAAATTCATCAAAATCCCCTCATATGCTGGCAAAACAAGCTTTTAATGTGAAATAAGGAAGGTAATATTTAATGAATGATATGTTTCGACTTGAGGAAATGAAATAATAGATTTATAATATGTTCATATATCATAATTCATATGATAGCTGACCAATACAAAGGTGACTCCAAAATGATGGGCAGGAGGCCCGAATCCTCACCGGAAGAGGGTTGTGAGCATAGGCGAACCAAGGGCTTCACTGGAGCTTGACCTGTAGGTGATGGAGGCTGCAATATACTTCTAGAATGAGATTCTATGGCTGACCTTAGAGCTTCATAGACCTGCAATAGATAGAAAAGGGAATGGAAGAGAAAGGAGTAGGGGTTTGGGGATCATCACCCAATGGTCTGAGGCACAACACTCAGAGATTATGCTAACATAGCATAACAACAACATCAAAACATCCAAACTAAAGCAATGGGATTGAATTCACCTTTTATATACTTTTGGATGACCTTCTTAGTAATTTGAGGCCAATGGTGACCTATGAGAGCAAGTCAACCCCATGGGTGACCTAACCCTAGCCACAAAAGCACCCCCTTTAGGCAATTAGGCAAGTAGGACCATGTGGAATTGTTTCCAAGTCCAAATCATCCTTCAGTGTTAGAAACTGTGCCCTCCCTTAGTCAAAAGATGACTCTTTTGAGTTATGATAGCTTTCTGCTTTTCCTGGGTCATAAGGACACGTTTTCTTTCCTTCAAAAACTTTCCTGCTTTTATCTTACAGCTTTTCTAAGCTCCATAAGAGGAAACTGCACCCTCCCCTTTGAAAGACTTTCCTACTTTTACCTCTATCTTCTTTTTACTGCTTTTAGGAAACTTCCATGTATTCTCATGTTTGGTTTTGTCATGGACTTTCTTATTTTTACCAAGGCAAGTTGACTAGCTTTCCCCAATGCACCCTCCTGACATGGTAGCCTTAGTTCCACATCATTATTGTGCATAATAAATAAAATTGCTGAGATAAAATTAAATACATGCCTTAAAACAATGATTAGCAAAATTTATCCTAGGATGAATAATTAATAACAACTTGAGCCCCTAGAAACTTAGCATGGTCAACACTTTTAATGGTCAATTTGAGGGGACATGACAGTCCTCCCCCCCCCCAAATCTGCTTGTCCTCAAGCAGAAACAAAGCAGGGTGCTGCAAGATGTGTCCTCCATGCTTTTGTTTCACCACTCTGATTATAGTCATTTATGCAATGACCACTTCTTTCAACAAAATTGTGGATCCAGTTAAGGTAACTTAGTAGAATTCCTAGATCCCACTTCCTCATCTGCAAGAATCCAAATTTTTCTACCCCTTTTGGAAATATTTCATTCCAAAGACTATCAGGGTCCCATGGTATTGTTTACCCCCTTCCAAACACCAGTAACAACAACAGAATTATATCATCGTAGAAGATGAAAAATGAGGATGTGAAAATCATACCACCACACTGATAATTGATCACTTCCCGTGCCAAACTGGATATCTTTGAGACTTTCCCACCAAGCATGGAACTTCTTAATGCGGGACCAAATCATCTTGAGCCTCTCTAAAGTATGAAAATCCATGTGCAAGCTAGCACTGGAACTCACGTCAATGTTGTTATGAATACACAGGAGGTTATCCCATGCCCATCCATGTATACTGAAAGCATCATATAGTAGCCATGCATGCTCATGCCAATGCTCATACAATTTCTTTTATGTGTCCAATGTCTCTCCATTGATGCAAGCAAGTTGTTTTCCCTCCAGTGCACACATCTCAATCATGTGTCTAGCCACCCACTCAATGGACGGACAAACTTTCATGCTAAATGATTCAAGTGGGAATAATTCAGCTACTACTAATGCACTTGTCAAACCACATGGTTTGACCATCAATACCTCAACTGGAAGAGTGGAAGTATCATGCTCCTCTTGTGGCATCAACAGAAAAAATCCTTTCACCCAATTTTCATCCCCACGTGATGTGGTTGAAATAGAAGTTTGGGGTGAAGAATTGTGAGCCAAATCCCTACAATGCTCATCAATCAAGATAATGGATCCACAAATTCGTCCATTACTTTTCTAAGTGACAGTGTGATCATGTGCCTCCAAAATTGTAAAACATTTTCCTAGAGGCAACTCATAATCTCTTAGGAACCATGCAAGTGCTTGATATTCATATTGCTTGACCTCAAACTCCTCAAGCACATGCAAATCGGAATGCACCTCATGTGCATGTGTATGGGAGGTATATAATAGCAGCAAAATAAGTCTTTGTTGCTGTTCACATGTCAAGACAATGTCAGTCACAACATATGTCTTCATTCCAAATATGTCTCTATCCACCCAATCAATGGATGAATAAGCACTTTTATTTGCTGATCCATATGGAATGTGATCAGCCATCTTTCTGGTAGAGAAGAACACTTCATCCTTCCCCTCAACCTCAATGAGTGCTTGTCTAATATTCTCTTCCTCGTAACTTTTCATAAACACCTACAAATCTAAGTGCATCTCATGATCCACCATCTCATGAGTTCCACCCTTTGTTTAAGAATGCAATCAGCCTTGTGAATATGGCTGAATGGTGTGTAGGAGGGTAGGTAATACCTTTGCAACTTCTCATGAAGTTTCTCTATCTCCATCTTGGATTCTAGGAGTGCACATTGAGTGCTCTTCAAGGAATCTTGGGTGGTCAACAACTCTTGTGTGAGTTTGCAAATTTCTTCTCCATCCTTCAAGGATGCTCCATGAAACACATCAGCAAGCTCAATCAAATCAGCTCTATCAGAAATCAATTGTAAGAACTCCCCTTGTATTGTAGACAATGCCTTCCGCATCTCCTCCTTGGATTCAAGAGAAGATTGATCTTCCAATGAAGCAGCTATCCAACACTGGTGTGCCACTGAAGAGTGTGTGTCTTGGAGAAGGTGTAAAGCCTTTTGAATCTTATTTTCATCCATTTTCAAAGGCCAAGGAAATGAGTGGGGTTCTTGAGGAAAATCACCCCCTTCTTCTTTTCTGTAGTTTTCTTGTTGTGGCTTGCACTTCTCTTTATGAATATTTATGGCTGCTTCCCCACCTGCAAGACTAGATGGTTCATAGCTCTCCATAATGGTGATAGTGGGATGTAAATGAAAATGACTACTGAAAAATCAGAACCTTCATCACACATTTTATTCACCTTATCCTCCTCTTGTACAGACACTATGGTGGCCTTCTCTTCCACCAAAAATTTTGCTTCACACCCAAGCGGTGTGGTATTACTTTCTTCTTCCGTATGTGGCTCCTGAGGTGACTCCAACTCTGATTTGTAATGATCTTTTGGATCTGATCCAAAATATGTATCTTCAGCCATACATAAGCCCACATATTGATCAATGATCTAGAGATCACCCACCAAGAAGATTAAGTGCATTCCTCTTCAACTTCTCCTCTTATGCAACCACCTTGTGATGATTTACACTTCACCTCATGGATCTTTTATTTTCCTTCATCACTTGAAGAAATAATTGAAACAAGTCCCTTTTCCATGATTGAGAATGCGTTTGGGCCTTCATCCTCCTCTTCATCTTTCCTATCTAGAATATTCAAACCAACATGCCCTTCTTCTTTTTCCTCATCAATACTTCCATTAGAAGCACTACCTGTTTCTTCCTCTCTAAGGTTCATGACCTTCTCCTTCGAAGGAAGTTTTGTCAGTGGATCTTGCTTCTCCGAGCAAGTTGATGAAACTTTACTCTCTGGAATAGTACTCATGTTACCACTTTTGGAAGATCTACTAGAAGAACACCCAAACAATCTCATAATGCTTGGACCAACAATGTCTTTGATGCACCTTTTCTTTTGGATTCTCTTTCTTCTTCCTCACTCACATAGTTGGAACAACTTGGTTCCTCTACGGATGATTTGCTGCCATTGAAAGAATGCTCATCCAAATACTTGGGCTCAAATCCAAATCTGAAATAAAAACAGTCTTTTAAAGGAATGAATTTACAAATCTTTTCCCCCAATGCAAGATACTCTTTGTAGTGGTGGGGCAAGTTTTCACTGGCATATATCATCTTTGCTAAATCCTTCTTAGGATTAGCCATTGGTGGTTCAACCATTCTATATTCATACTCCTCATTTTCACAAAAGTAAACATCATGGTATCTTGACATTTGCAATCCATCATTAACATAGATTACCCCTTCTTCTTCAATCACTGGTAGCAACCTCATGGTTGCAATTTTGACTTACTGGTCTGCAATGTTAGTCAACAGAGAGCCTTCTTTCCATGGGAGTGAAGGAAAGTGCTCTGATGCCACTGTAATATCCCTGATTTTATTACATATCATAATATTAATCAATTCTGCAATTTCTATATTAAAATTTATGAATTACAAAATCTACCATTCGGTGCATTGACAGAGTAGGGAAATCAAGGTTTCAGGTAGGGAAATTCTGCAGAGGCAGAGTGGGAAGAGGATATTATTCAAGAGTGAGTGAATATTTGGAAATAAATTCCCCTAACACATTTGTATCTGGTACCATTGATATTTCATAGTCCGCGCTGTGGAAACTTACTTTCATGCTATTGGGTCACCAAACCGTGAAACTAGGGAATATCAATCCATCTTTCGACCAGTGTCTTAGTCAAGTTGAAGAGATTATATTCAATCATAAAATAAGGTTCTGAACTATTTATAACACTTTGGAACAGCTCGTAATAGTTTGGGATCAATTTGGGAAAAATAGCCAGTTTTGGCCTAGAGAGACCCTGCGCAGTGGAAGGTTCCAAAAGGTAGTACAGTCACAATGAAAAGGGGTTATAGAGTTATTTATTGGAAGGTGAGCATGTCAATGACCCACTGAAACTTACAGATCGAATTTTAGGTTTACAAAACTCTGTTTATGCAAGAAATGGAAAAACTAGTTGTTTAAAACTAGCTTTCTAGCAAGGGTATGAATTTAAGCACATAAAATATTGAAAATTGATTTTTGTACTGCTATTAAATATGAAAGATATAAATAAAACTCCATTGAACATGTATAACCCACTCAATCACTCCCACAACTTCATACAATATTGATTGCACTGAAATTCATCAAAATCCCCCCATATGCTAGCAAAACAAGCTTTTAATGTGAAACAAGGAAGGTAATATTTAATGAATGATATATTTAAAATTGAGGCAATGAAATAAAATATTTAGAATCTATTCATATATCAAAATTCATATGACAACTGACCAATACAAAGGTGACTCCAAAATGATGGGTAGGAGGCTCGAATCCTCACTGGAAGAGGGCTGTGAGCATAGGTGAAGCAGGGGCTTCACTAGAGCTCAACTTGTAGGTGATGGAGGCTGCAATATAATTCTATAATGAGCTTCACTGGCCGACCTTAGTGCTCCATAGACCTGCAATAGATAGAAAAATGAATGGAAGAGAAAGGAGGAGGGGTTTGGGGATCATCACCCAATGGTTTGAGGCACAACACTCAGAGAGTATGCTCACATAGCATAAAAACAATATCAAAACATCCAAAATGAAGCAATGGGCTTGAATTCACCTTTTATATACTTTTGGATGACCTGCTTAGTAAGTTGAGGCCAATGGTGACCTGTGAGAGCAAGTCAACCCCATGGGTGACCTAACCTTAGCCACAAAAGCGCCCCCTTTAGGAAAGTAGGACCATGTGGAATTGTTTCCAAGTCCAAATCATCCTTCACAATTATAAACTGCGCCCTCCCTTAGTCAAAAGATGACTCTTTTGAGTTATGACAGCTTTCTGCTTTTCCTGGGTCATAAGGAAACTTTTTCTTTCCTTCAAAAACTTTCCTGCTTTTCTCTTACAGCTTTTCTGATCTTCGTAAGAGGAAACTGCACCCTCCCCTTTGAAATACTTTCCTGCTTTTACCTCTATCTACTTTTTACTACTTTTAGGAAACTTCCCTTTATTCTCATGTTTGCTTTTGTCATGGACTTTCTTATTTTTACCAAGGCAAGTTGACTAGCTTTCCCCAATGCGCCCTCCTGACATGGCAGCCTTAATTCCACATCATTATTGTGCATAATAAATAAAATTGCTGAGATCAAATTAAATAGATGCCTTAAAAGAATTATTAGCAGAATTTATCCTAGGAGGAATAATTAATAACAACTTGAGCCCCTAGGAACTTAGCATGGTCAACACTTTTAATGGTCAATTTGAGGGGACATGACAGGACGCGAGGCGACGAGACGAGAAAAAATCAGCATTTTCTACTATGCAAATACCGAATACCATATGGTAAGCTGAGGAAAGATTAGTGGGAATTAAAAAGCTCTTATCAGAAGAAAACAGAAGAAATGGTGGCCCTGCAGGAGCAATTACAGAGTATAGGGGAACATAAGATGGATACCTTATTGGAAGCCGTGGAATTGGAAGGCGAACAAAGGGAAGATTTCAGGGAGACACTTAGCAATTAAGGAATAGAGGATAGCGTGTAAATAAAAATTATGGAACTCGAGGAGGGTTTTGAAATAGAAGAAGCAGAAGATCAAGAGGTGCATGAAGACACCACTTTGAATGAAGCTCGAATAAGGAACTTGGAAGGAATGGTAGCACAGTTGCAAGCAACAGTGGGGGAGCTGGAAGAACAACAAAAGTTTGTTGGCGAAAGGATGAAAGGGAACGAGCATGAAACAATTACAGAGCATTTACAGAAACACGATTATGCCTTAGCCATAAGGAGGCTTAGTCAAGAAGTCGAGAAATTGAAATTTGAAAAAGAATACACGAATTATCTGGCTCATTCCATTAGGAATCTAAGGCCCCCTTCGAATATTTCCTCTGTGTTTTTTAAGGAACAACTTATATCTTTTAGACTGTCAATGGTAACCATGGGGTATAATGATCATATTGAGACACAAGATCAGTTCATTGTTTCTTTTTTCAGGAGTAACGACGAAGAATAGGATTTTTATGTGAATTATATATGCATAATCTGGTTATGACAGACTATGAGGATTGGGACCCAAACCCCCATGTAGGGGAAGTACAACTGAGGGTATTCATGTCCTTCATGAGAAATCATTTGAGATGGAACAATGTTGCCACCACTGTGGAAAACATTGAATGGGAAGATGCTCTTTGGGTGAGAGGTTCCCCCTCAATTGAAAAAATACTCACATCCAGGAACCAGGTTATGCAAGATCAAGCATTCGTTACTCTCCTAGAGCCTGCCCAACTTAAAGTTATTCAGGAATGCAAGCATTGGATTCCCTTTCACAGGTTGGAGGTTTTTCTCTGTCTACGAAGAAGGATTAATGCTTTGAGTCCAGACCTGAAAAGAAAAGATCCCTTCTTTGTTAGAATGTTTGAGCAAGCCCTAGAAAGAGTACAAGTCTATTTGGACTTCCTAAGTATGCATAAAGCCAATTGGATCGGGATTCGATTTCATTTTCCTATACTTTGGTGTCCTGTGACTGATGGAGAGGACAGTGGATTTTTCAAAGTTGTTAATGAACACAGGGGCTTTTACAGTGCAACAGAAGGTGGCTATTCCTCCTATAAGTGGAGTGATGAGTGCCTAAACAGCTCGCTAAGTACCCCTATTAGTGGATCATAGTATTATTTGCATGAGGACATGGAAACCTTTTGGTTGGGGGGAGATGAAGGGCTGTGTATATGACCCTTTTTGTTCTAATATTTTGCCTTGTTTATGAACTTTCTGATTTAATCCTATATCACTATTTGATCTCTTCATTACATTTGGTGAAGTTTTGGATTTGGTAAGGATTGATCTTGTTTTCCTTGTTATTTGTCAATTGCTGATGATTTGGATAGAGTTATGATGCCATAATTTCCTACTAAAGAAGTGGTGTTTTCAGGTTCAATGTCATTTTACTTTTAGGTTGCAGAATGAAGGAATTATGGAAGCTGGACAACTCGTATCTCAGACTCAAGTTATAATAGATTGGCATCAAGTTTATATATTATGCTCCTACTCATTATTTTACATCATTTTGGTCATCTACCCCGTGCATACACGATGATGTAATCAATCCAGGGATCAAAGATTGTGTGTCCAATTCAACACTTTGGGTCTTAAATGATTCATGATTCGTTGGGTTATCCAAAGAGGGTCTTGACTGCTTTGACATATTCCTGGAGTCAGCTCCACTCTCCACGGTATTAGCTCCTGGTGTGGCTCGTGAAATATTTTGAGAATCAGTAGATGAGCCTTATTTGGAAATTTGTTGTAACTGTACGATCTTTCATAATTATCTCATGAGAGATGATGTATAAGAACTTGGAATTTCCGCCAGGATATTTTAGCCATCATTTTGCATAGATCTATTGAATACTACTATGATCAGGCCTTTTTATATAAAAAATACTATATTATCTGGATTTGATATGTGTTAATTAATTTTGTGTGAGTGAATGGCTTGTTCAGCTCCTATCACCGAAGGCAGGGCCCCCTTCTGTGACAGGTTTTGTTGTAGTTAAAATTTATTTTCTTTATGCACGTAGTTGATATTATTTTCTTTTATGTGGTTGAAGATTGATCTAATTGTCTCTGATTTTGATTTTGTGTGTTGATTACAGTTGAATGTGAATGTCTAAGTGGTGACACGATTGGATAGTATAATCTTCCTTATCATTATTAGTAACATAGGGGAATGTATGGATTACAAACACTGAATCAGTAATACTTCTGTGATGAATGATTGTATTAGAATTGTTGTTGAGAATCTGTTACTAGCTCATGATGGTAGAAGCAGGCTGATGAATTAAATTAGCTCTTTCTAATTCCTATACTATAGATGTTGTTTATTAAATTGCTTTCGTGTGAAATTTCCAATGTGTTTAATCAGATTTAAGCATGAATTTCTTTTTTTACCATAGCAAAGGGTTGTTAAGTTTGATAGTCAGAGCTTTTGGTTTGATTACATGGTTCTTTCTGTAAGTTATGATCTTCTTAATATCCTGTTCACCAACAGTTGCATCTCAAATTTAGTTTTTTAATCCATCGATTTCCTCTGTGTTAAACCATTCCAAGTTACTATGTCTGACATATACTTTGTCAAGTAGCTCATAAGCCTTTGTAGCCCTAGGTTGATAATTTATGCACAACTTTTGATTTGCATTTTATTAAAAGGTGAAAGAAAAGCTCGTCACCTGAAGCATTGTCAACCCTATATCTTCCCTGTCTCTTGATGCTCTAATCTCAATCTTCCTTTGCACTCTATCACATGCAATCACCCATACACGTAGATTTGATGTGGTTGGTCCACATACCACCTTCTAGCCACATGACCCCTCCATGTCAGACCTCTTGCCCACGTGGCTCCTCCATGTCACTCATCCATGGCATGGATGGGACCCAACTAAAATTTTGCATAGTTTTAAAATTTTGCAACTACACAAAATTTCAATTTGGCGAAAAGGGGATTAATTCAAAATTAATCAAAAATTACCCGTATCCCCTTATCTGTCATTTAATAGAACCCGATTTTTACATAACCAGTTCTAATTTATGCCTATAAGTCTAGATTTATAGCCCATACAACTTCGTTAATATAACCAAAAGCTCTGATACCACTTTGTCAAATCCCCTTCCATCAATAAGACCAATAGAGGGGGACATGAACAAACTATGGGATTCTAAATTTCGTCCCATAGTCATAATACAAATCCATAACATTTGATATATGTGTACAGTTGCATAAATAATAATTAACAATGAAAATAAACTATGTCCACACACATCTAGTATGCAGATATCAACATAATCATAGCATACATTAATTAAAAACATTGCATACTCAAATACAAAAGAATACTTATCTTTAAACAAAGAAGATCCAAGCAACAAGTTGTGTAAGAGCGATTTTCTACCCAATCATAAGCATTGTATTCAACATATATTCTTTTTGTTGAGACGCCACCCCCAAGTTGGGTTATGTGGCCACTATGGAAAAGGAAACACATATAGTCTTTTATCTTTCATCCCATAACCCGTTCTGCTCTCTATACTTAGCCAAATTCTCATACATAACTCTACAAAGATCTCACTCAACCATCACATCTTTGGATCCCACAATACCTTCCCCACACAACACCCTTATGGGCTCAGGCATCCCCTTCACCTATCCACAGTTCTCTTAGGTGATCCATCTTGCCAGGATCTTCCAATGTGAGCATTGAAGGAGGCCAATCTGATGTATGTTGTTGGAGAACCACCTGTAGCCTTAAAATTCGTGGCTTCTCAAGCATGCAAAATAAGCAGAATTCAAGAGGTAAGTGTTCTTATCTTGCCCAAACGCTTTGCTCACCTACAACCATCTATTTTCCCTTCAAATATGCACTCTCATATCTTAATTCGAATTTCTAGGTTATACATGGTCTGGTAATGGACATGAACATCGATGGGGAGCTCTACATAGTGTAGATATACATGATAGGATGATAGAATGATTGTTGACTCCAAAAGATATGAGATAATCGTGAAAAGACAACTGACATAGATTTCGACCATAGAATAAAGGACTCTTGACAACTGTAAGTTGACTTTTGACATTTTACAGGACTGTCACAAAGTGCATTCAACCCTATGCTTCAATAATTGCATGAGGTGACTTTTCCCACCAACCTCACACATGAATTCATTGATTGGAAATAGTAAAAAAGGAGGTAATTGGCTCATTTAAGTCACATGGTAGAATTTGGATGAGTTATAAGATTAACACTTGGAAGCAAATGACTTAGTCTCCCCTGGGTCTACTTTCCTCTTCCCCTCTACTAGAATCATAACCCCTTTTGTGCTCTTTACACAACCATATTGAACCATTTTATTATTTATGCAACATAATATTTAGATACATTTAGAGTTAGCATGACAAGCGAACCATACAGTTCAAATAACAATATTTACATAATACATGCCTTGTCATTCACTAGTATAGCCTTGGCCTTAAGCTCCACACTAGGAATCCATACTAGAGTATTTACATCATTTACATAATTGTGGTTAACAACATTTGAAGTTAAAATTAGGGATATTATGGATGCAAAGTCTTCCCCAAACATTACATCCCTTCTTATGACTATCTTTCTCTACTATGGAATAAAGACCTTGTAGGCCTTTGAAGCCTCATTGTAACCAACAAACAAACCCCTCCTATTGGAAGGATCCAATTTGGTTCTCTTCTCTATTGGCACGTGCATATAAATTAGACAACCAAATATACGAAAATGACTTACCTCTAGCTTCACACTAGTGAATCCCTCCTACGATTACTTGTCCTCCAAGATTTTATGAGGACACCTATTTTGGATGTAGACTATAATACTACATGTTTTTTTCTGTAATATACCAAAAGTATATTATATTATTCGTTAGTTTAGTTATTAATTATTTATGTAAAAGTCGACATTAGAAGGACACATTGTTTAAAGGTGTTTCTTCATATATATATAAGCTGCACGAATTTATTGTAAAGATCACCAATTCATTATTAAAAATATATATATATTATCTAATTTGATAATCATGTAAGGCCGGTAAAGAGGAACAAGGTATGGTGACAATTCCTAAATATTCAAGTAGGGAAGAGTTTGAAGTCACTACTTCAACCAGAAAGGAAGGGAGGCCATGCCGACCATCTCCTTATATCCCTCCTCGCAAAAGTTCATGGCCACCAGACTCCGGGAGGGATAACAAAAGACACCCCAACTA
Source organism: Pseudotsuga menziesii (assembly GCA_001517045.1). Taxonomy (NCBI): domain Eukaryota; kingdom Viridiplantae; phylum Streptophyta; class Pinopsida; order Pinales; family Pinaceae; genus Pseudotsuga; species Pseudotsuga menziesii. Next base: position 53,767 of record LPNX010793370.1, on the reverse strand, counting down.
CAAACCTCAAAATACGATATGATAGTAAAAAATGTGTACGTCCTATCGTAATTTCGTTGCGGCTTCTTACAAGGTAGGGAAGTAAGGCACATTAATACGCCAGTTGAAAAATCTATAAAAATGTCTAGTGAAACTCCAAAACAAGGACTTGTTAAGGAAGACGATAACAAGGACGATGAAACATAAGAGGTAGAAGACAAGGATATGAAGAATCAAGATGATATTGACAATCACAATATCAATATCAATTGTAAATAAATTGATGATGTCGTAGATTGTAATGATAAAGCACAAAATACCTGATATCTATGTAATCATTTATTCAACTTTTTATAAAAGCCTCTCAACCATTCTTGTAAAAAAAATGATAAAGCACAAAATACTGTTAAAGATGAAGTCAATGTTAACGATAATCATGAGAGAGTTGAAGTTGTAAACGAATGCAATGATGAAAATAAAATCATTGAAGATGACCATAATCATGATAACGTAGAAGAACAAAACCTATAATATGTTGCGACAAATGAAGAGATGAACATTATACCAATGGTCGTAACTCAAGATGTTTTAGAATCTCAATATCAAAAGGTTCCCAAGGAACAACTAAACATAATCTCGTCAGACAAGGAATTAAGTACATTATTAGTAGTTGTCGCTACACCTAAGAAAACCATATCAAAGCATGAAGAAATATCAGAAATCTACAGCAAATTAGAAGATTAAAAAAAAACACTATCAGATTAGAAGCTCAGAGGAATAATCCATGTAGTTGTTATGTGTTTATCTACATAATCATATGCATGAAAATATTTGAATGGAAATGCGACCAATTATTTCAATAACTTCTAAACCGTGGTACCATTATTCGCAGCAATAATTCTAGTTGAAGCATGCTTACTGAGGATTCGTGGACAAATATTTTTCAGAGCAGGATGACTTGTAATATACCAAAAGNCAGTCGCACGAATTTATTGTAAAGATCACCAATTCATTATTAAAAATATTTACATTATTATGATAATCATGTAAGGCCATAGCCTTACATTTTCCCAAAGGAACATTGACAAGTCTTGGTCATGTATCATGGCCTTTGTATCCCCTATGATGGATCGATTCTTTCACTTTGCAACTATGATTTTTCATGGGTTATGTGGAATGACAAACTCCCTCTTGATTCTTTCATTCTCAAGGAAACCCTTGAGCTCCTTAGAGGTATACTCATGCCCATTGTTTGATCTCAAAAATTTGATCTCTAACTTCACACTAGTGAATGCCTCCTTTGGCATCTTGTCTACCGATATCCTATGAGGACACCTGTTTTGGATGTAGTTTATTGTGTTGTATGTTTTTTCCCAACTAAACATCGTCAAATCTTGGCCATGTATCATGGTCGCCTTATCAACCCCTATGATGGATCAACTTTTATGTTTTGTAACCCCATTTTGTTGTGGGTTGTGTGTAATAGTCAAATACCTCTTCATTCCTAGATCCTTGATGAAACCCTCGAACTACTTGTAGGTATACTCACACCCATTTTTTTATCTCAAAACTTTGATCTTCTTTCTTGTTTAGTTTCCAACTAGAGCTTTGAACTCCTAAAACCTGTTAAAGACCTCATCCTTCGTTAAGAAGTAGATCTAAGGTTTGCAAGAGAAGTAATAAATGAAGGAAACATAGAACATGCATCCTAAGATTGATGCTACTAACATCAATCCACATACATTTGAGTGCACGATGTCTATAATATCCTTAGAACTATGCTTGTTTCTTGGGAAAGTAGCCTTGGCATGCTTTCCAAGTATGCACCCTTTGCATGCTCCTTGCTATTCAATGTTGAACTCTAGAAAAATTGTGGTTATCTCCCTCATATTAGGGAACAACCTACCCAATCCTATTGCTCTTTAACTCACATAAGTTGTATGTGTTGAGGATTAGGGCTCAAATAGGTTCACCATGTAACTTGTATAAGTTGCTTTCCCTAGTATCGATCACTTGAGTTGATCATGGGCTAGACTCCTTTGGTCTTATAGGACTTGTTAATTATTGAACTCTGTTCCAAATCCTTTATCCATAATTGAAATTGAAAACAAACTCTTCCAGAGACTTGGAACAAACAACACGTCATCAAAGTCTAAATAGTTATTTGACTGGAGCTAGAAGGGAATGGTACCAACTCTTGCTATTGGATAGTTGGCATCATCACTGAACTTGGCCTAAACACCCGAGACATGCTCTTTTAGACTTGAAATAACTCCCATACTTATATCATATGCTTAGATGCCCCACTGTCCACATACAAGCATTCCTTAGAACCGTGACTCATAGAAAGGAAAGACACCATTGAAAATCCCTTCTCTAACTTGGAGGCAAACTTGTTCATTTGAGTTTCAATAGATGTTGTTATTTGATTTTGTTGTTGCTTCCTTTACCCTTATGCTTGTTTGGACAATATGATGCATACTAGCCATGCTTATCACAGATGAAGCATTTGATTTTACTCATGTCCTTCTTCCCTGGCTTTGGTTGGGTTGTTTACCTCTACTCTTCATCATTAACCAAATAAGGCATGATCATTGTCACCTCCATTCTTTCTAGCCTTTGGTTGCATTCAATTGTCCTCCTGAATATAGTCATCCCACAATATTTTAAATGAGGGAAGATATTCTTGAGCAAAAACACCCTAGACCAATGTTTCCCATTGAGATGAGAACCCATTTAGTTCCCGACTCGCTATCTTTTTGTCAATCTTCTCTCTGATTGCCACAAGTCGATCATGAATCTACATGACCTTCATCAAGTAACTAACAGTTGTGTTAGACCTGGCCATGTCTAAGGGCTAAGCTTGTTATACAATATCATCTTCCCTTTTATGTTCTTGCTTTAGTAAAGGCTAATCAAAGCATCAAACATCTCCTATTATAATAAGATGTATGAGGGATTAAATGATATTTTGCAACATCCATGATCATCTACTTGGATTTAACTTCTTTCTTCTTGTGAATTGTCAAATATTGCATATTTTTTGGTGAAGTCATTGTGTTCTAGACGATATCCCAGAGATAATTATCTTCTAATATAAGAGTTACCATGACTTTCCATTATAGGAAATTTGAGGCACCTTTTATGTGTCATGTAACCTAAGGTTAGCTAATGCCATCTTTGATCTCTAACACCAAAACTCCCAAATTACATAGGTAAGGAAACACTACCTCTTAAACTCTCTAACTGTTAGTCCTTATTCCCGGAAGTGGATTCCAATAGTTGATCTACTGCACTAAACTCTTAAGAGCCTCTCAATCACATATGCTTTTGTACTGTGTGAAAGTTCCAAACCCTAGGTGACTGCTATCCTTATGTTCTGAACTAAAGAATATGTTAAATTGTAGAAATATAACTTATTCACATAGCAATAATCACATAGATAGATGGAAAGTAAATAATATAAGCATGAAATAATTGCATATATACAAAGGGAATTTCTCCTTCAAATCAACTTAGCATTTATCTAACCAAAGCTTATTAGGAAACCTCAATAGTGTGCTTAAAATTCAACATTTGCTTAGTAACAAATGACCCTTGAATTCAGTTGCACAACATGTTGAGAAGGTACAACCTATACCCGGAAGTGGCTTCCATTAGTTGATCTACTACATTAAACTTTTAAGAGCCTCTCAATCACATATGCTTTTGTACTGTGTGAAAATTCCAAACCCTAGCTGACTGTTATCCTTATGTTATGAACTAAAGAATATGTTAAATTGTAGAAATATAACTTATTCACATAGCAATAATCACATAGATAGATGGAAAGTAAATAATATAAGTGTGAATTAATTGCATAGATACAAAGGGAATTTCTCCTTCAAATCAACTTAGCATTTATCTAATAAAAGCTTATTAGGAAACCTCAATAGTGTGCTTAAAATTCAACATTTGCTTAGTAACAAATCACCCTTGAATTCAGTTGTACAACATGTTGAGAAGGTACAACCTATACATGAAAAGGAACAATAGTTGTATAGAATATTGTATGAATACTATACGAATTCATACATATTGTATGTATGTGTACCATATGGGATGTACTTCAACCTGGTAGCTACTAGTTGATCCTCTTCCTTTTGCCGTTGCCTTCTCTCCTTCAATTGCTTAACTTTCATAGCTATTCAACTATCAGACAAAACTTGTGTTTCAACTTTCTATCTTGAATTTCCCTTATACTTTAGTTGAAAGACTAATCTACCAAACTTGATCTCTTATTTAGATGTAAAATTGAGATTGATTTAAATCACCAATGAATGAAAAACACTTTAATAGACTCAATAATTAAATATAAAACTTTCACCCTATTCCTAAAGTGAATAACAAAATAGAATTAACTAAAACTACTTCCAACACATTCACATTGACCCTATGTGGAAGTTCTTGTCCAAACTACATTGTTCAACAATTCCATGAAAAAATGAGATACAAATCAAACTATTGAGTTAGGTCTCAAACCCACTAATGTGAAACCCTTGGCCAAGTTACAATTGACTCTTGCCATGTTCATTGCATGTGTTTAGCTTCAAAGGGTGACAACTAACAAATCCACCTCAAAAGGTTCCTCTTGAATATAAAGGGGAGTGCACTAATGAAACTAGTGCATTCATAAAACAAGTTGTTGTGAGCTCACCTTAACAAACAAAGTCGGTACTTTATAGCAATACATAAGTAATTAGATAACTTAGATATAATACATTTAATGCATCACAAAACATGGACATGACAATATTAGGCATCAAATCAACCCCAACTTGTCAATAACTAAATAAAAATTTACAACAAAATATGATCAACAAGAAGTTGTGTAGAATATGCAAAACCCAACTATTCAATAATCGATTCATAGTGTCATGACTAGGTATTCACAATATAGTTAAGGAACTTTGTAATATTTAATTTTTTCATTACTCTTAAATTTACCTAATTTACATAACTTTAAAATCTTTAAGAAGAGGAAGAGGCGTAGCGAAGAAGATTATCTATCATGACGTGATTATCCATCGAGTTGTCTCTCTATGATAATGCTAATTTGAACTTTGTTTTTGTGATAAAAATTAACATGTTAAGATAGACTATAAAACCTTGAGATTATGTTATTGGCTCGCATTGTTTGGACTACATGATTATAATTTTCACTTCTCAGGATCAAAGTACTACAATGTACATCCCACAGTGATGAGAAATCTACATTAATCATCACACATTTATTATTAATATATCTTCTTACACAATTTGATACATGCATGGAATTTCAAATCTACTCTACTTGTCAAATGAAAATTTGATGATGGTCTAGTATTTTTCATTCCTTTTACTTTATGTTTTATGCAAATTCATGAGTGTCAAATTCATTTGCATTTTTAAATGAAATTTCACCTTAACAATCTTTAATATTTTGTAAATTCTAATCATATAATTTTCAATCTTTGTAGCTAGACCTTTGGGTCATCGGAGTGCGAGAATCCTAAGAAAACCAAAAAGGGCTCTACTGTAATGCTATTGAAGAATTATTTAGCTCTCGAATAAAACTACCTGTTATTATTTTGAAGCCCTAATCCCACGCTTCCAATCTCTAGTCTATAAATAAATAAATAAGGGCGAGAGCAAATTCTTCTATAGAAAAGGGGAAGCAATACATGGAACCATGTAGGAAGAGATCGCTCTGCTTTCCCTTATGGGACTCACCCAAGGAACAAAGAGTAGGTTTAATTGAAATAAACCCATAATAAACTCATTCTTAATGAAAGGAATTAGAAACTAATGAGAATGAAAATATCGGGTGTTCATACCTTCTTCCTAAAATTGACTACATATATATCGAAGCATAAATTATTAATATAATCTACTATATAACATAATTTTCCTAAGATCAACAAAATAATATTGCTAAAAGCCATTTTCTCTTACCCACAATTATTTTTCCAAATGTGATCCTGGTTTGTACAGTACATTGAATAAAAATAATCTACAACCTGCTTTGACTAAAAAGGTATCAACTCTCCCAATATTATTCTCTGAGAACAATGAACTAACATGTTAGGCAAGGTTGGAACTTTAAGTTTGTACAATACTATGAAAATCAAAAGCTTACAACTTGCTTTGACAAAAGAGGTATCCACTCGCTAGATATTTTTCCCAGAGAACAGTGAACGAACGAGTTTGAACTATAAGATATGGCTAAAATCTCCAACATAACATACAATTGCTAAAACAATTTACAATCGTTATGTTCAAATTCCTTTAATGATAGCTAAAACCTTGAAGTTGCAAGTATACGACAGGGTAGGATGCCCATAACTGCTACATAAATAAATTACAATCGATATGCAAGCCTAGAATTTGAAGGGGAATGGTGCTTTGGCATTCTCGCTGACCAAACTGATGAACCTGAACCAGTTTACCTAGAACCAAAACCTCACCCGATTTTCCTCCATTTCCTTTCGATTGAGTGGAGTCCGAGTTTATCTGTAGTCTATTTTTGATGATCAAACAATATGCTTCCTCAACCCCCTTTCAGTTGGACTTTAGGCTCGTTGCTTTAGTCTTTGTGGATTTGTCCTCAATGGCCCCACTCTCCAGTCTCAAACTCTCCACACTTTAGCCTCAAACTGGTAGGTGGTAGGCTACAACTACCAAACCAAGTTACCAAGACATTTAATTCCATTAATTGTTACTGCTTTCCGCTAGGTACTAGCATTTAATTGCAGTATGTGTGGCATTACAATTATAGATCAGCTAGTCCTCCTTTGAGTTTGCAACCCTACGAAGTTCCATGGATATTCATTGATGCATTCACTTACACTAAATTCATTATACTAAAAAACTGATGCAACCCACAACTAAACTCTTGTCATAATGCCAAGTGCCATACCAAGTACTAGCATTTATGACAGGTGATGAAAACCAGTGGATATCAAATGACATGGTCTAGATGTGTGACGATTTCGCTCAGATGACAAAATCGCCCGGCCACCCTCTAGCACCATCCCCGAGGTCCGTCTCGATCTGACACACTACAACAGTTTCGTCATTCCGCCACAGGAAATTTAATTGGAGCGAAAATAAGAACTTTTGTCGTTTGTTAAGCTTTTCTTGCATGTTGTTCAGTTCTCCTAGCTGGTTGTGATCAGGTACTCGGAGGTTTCAAGCTTGTTGGATTTTACAACTGTTTGCTGCATTAATCTAGGTCTGTTTGTGAGGTCACTCGTTTAGTTCTCCTCCAGGACCAGTTGCAACTTTGTAATCTCCATTGTTAAAAGGAGATAATGTCTTCAATTCTGATGCTTCACTCAATTGACCTTTATGCTCGAGTAAGGGCAAATTTTGTTTGGCATTATAATTTGGCCTTGTTGAAATGATTGTGACACAATTTTCATCTTTGGTGTCTGCATTTTGATTCATAATGTCGACACCAGTTCCTTTTTGTTCAACACGCTCTGTTTCTTTTCTTGTGTGGTATCTAATTCCAAGCACACTGAAAGCCCAGATAGAGTGATACCCCTGGATGTCTTGTATGCAGAAAAAATTGTGTAATGATTTTATAGTAAATACAAAAGGTACACTGCTAAACCTCCAAACGCCAAAATGAAAGGTGATTGTAATAAATGTTTGAACATACAAGGAGCTTGCAGTGATTATAATCACTGTTTGAACATAGCAAAAGATTACAGGAGACTTGGATTTTAGTGCATTGAGTTGTTGGAAACATCCATGTGATGCCCTAATCTTATTTCTTCAGTCTATTTCTGGTCTTTATCTTTTGGTTATCACTTTAAACAACCAAGTTATTTATATTTTTGTTCTCTTTTGTCTTTCAAACACCACTCTCTGTGCTATACAAATGCAGTAGCTTTAAGTTGAATTGAATATTTATGTATTGATGTCTGCAAAGTAGATGGTTATATTATTGCAGAACGTCCATCACCATCATAGTTAGCATTCGCTTGCAAATGGAAGAAAGAAAATTCATAATTTTCACTATTGAATCAATGGGAGAGCTGAATATTCATAGAGAAGCTTCAAGGCCGAAGGCAAGCCAATATTTTTTCGATTAGTTTCGGTGGCATCATACTCCATAATCTCGGATCCATTCATGTTCCTTGACTCGAATTGGAGGAAGATGCTGATGAATCTCGGCTTCCATAACTGCTAACAACCAGTTGAGGCAATGCCTGATCCATTAATATTACCAAATTCTATTATTTCCTTTCACAGTTCGCATGATATCTCACACAAATGCCCAAAACAAAGCAACATTATATATAAAGGAATGACGCGACTGCTGCAGTGTGTCAAAAAGACCTGAGGGTACTGTGCAGGAGGGGTGGCCATGCGATTTCGCCATCCAAACGAGATCGTCGCACATCTAGACAACTCCGATATCAAATTGACTATTCTAATTTCCTATTACATGTAGATGTTGACGATGACATTTAACCCTACATATTAAATATGTTCCACATAGATAAATATGTCCAACAACCACTAAAATTCCAAACCTGATTTGATATTTAAAAAAGAACAGTCGACGGCAAGCAATACTCTACATGCAGCAGAGTAATTAAGACACCCCGTGCGCATGAAATTTAAAACCGCCTCGTGCATGTTTGAATCCACCAGTGCCATGGTGAATGATGGCCGTGAATGGTCCATCCATGCACCTCCATGCCAATGCCCACTGAACTAACGCCATACTCCACCCCATACTACAGTATATCCGAGGACTTCTCCATACGTATACGATGGGCCGTTCCAGTACAGTTTCAACCGCATATGATGGGCCGTGCCAGTACAGTTTCGATGGCATGCTTTTGCAGATCGTATCCAAGCCAGTACAACTTAAGATCAAACAATAAATGAATATCTTATAGAAACCCCCGTCGTCGGATTTTGCAAATCTGATCATATCTGAGCTGATCAGCCTTCAATGTAGCCAATTAATTGGATGTGCTCGCCCGCAAGTCTGCCCCAATCGCCTCTACCCTAATCGGTGCTTTTCGGTCAGTCTAAACTAGTAAACAAGCTCTGCCAGTGCCAAAGGCCGAGCCACTTTATCTGAGCCAAGAAGAAGATTGCAAAAGACGCCGGGGATTCCACAATATAGAAGACATTGCAGAAGCAAGCTTTGGGTCAGTTCTTTTTTTTAATCTTACCTTGTCATGCACTTTGGCATGTAGCATTCTCTTCAATGCATCACTGAATTTTGAAAACTGAATGGTTGGATACACTATGTATTTATGTTTTCTTCAACACATCAATGAAAATTGAAAATTGAAAAGAAGACATCTATTACAATATTAGCATTTTATTAGCTTTTGCTTCAGAACGAGTCACAAACCATACACCTTTCACTTCTTCTTCGACTCATCCCCATTATCTTTGAAATTAACAATTCTACAGATGATGATTCATGTTATTATTTGATCATGCACAACATGAATACCTCATGCTATTTCTATCCACATTGGTATCGCCTCTTCAGTGTTTATATAACAACAATTGTATAAATAAATAGATTAAATCTTGTTTTTCTCATGCTCCGTTAAATATAGTTGTCGCATGAGGACACTTGTAAGACTACATGCGAAATGTGGTAAACATATTGGCAATTGTTTCCAATGTGAACCAGCTTCTAGATTTTGAACTGATCTTTGAAAAATGCGTAATCTATTAACAGATGCCATGTCTTCATTTTTACATTTGGGCAACATTATCTGTCATATATACTAGACATGTGTCTATCATGCTAACAATTTGAAGGAGTTTGCATGCTAACAATGACGTTAAACCTAGCAGCTCAAGCATACTACGTGTGAGAAAAAGTTTAAACCAACACATTTAACCCATAGCTATTTGACTCTAGAGAGGTGGCATAACCTGTATTTTTAGATAACGTTGACATGGGATAAGCTACCTTGAAGGCTATAGCGACTAAGATGAAAACAACTTCCCCAGCCAAGATGCACCACCATAATGAACCTTCCCCGGTTTTAGTATTCTAATATTTAGACATGATTGTGGCTGAAAGCCAATAATCAATGCCAATGCTCAAGCCCAGCCAAAACCTGAAGAAGCACAAAGCTATCACCAGGGACTTGGCCAATTTACGAAAGGACAAACTTCATCTGATGGTGCTCAACTTGTTGCTCAACCAGACAAAGAATCTAGAGAGAAGCGGCTATGGGAAGTTATCAATTGAGAAGAGATCGGGTGTTTCAGTGTGTTCCTTGGGCTTCATGAGGAACTATTTCACGATGGGTGAATTAATTGTTTGAACGACAAGACTATGTCACTCTGGGGGAAATGGGTTTGTGGGAGGGTGAACTGTTCTTTCTAGATGAACTAGTGTTTTCAGACTCCATGTGCTTTGTTGGGAACAATGGGTTTGCAGTGGTATGGTTTCTCTCTGGCACTACGGGGAATTGGAAAGCAAGCAAACAAACAAGTTCTTCGTCTCCTAGAACTATGTCTTGTTTAGAAAGTCGGCACAATACAGAAGCCAAATTGCCGAAGGAAGGTCCTTTAAAGTTCTTACTGGCCAAAACTTGGATTTAAGAAGCGAGTGACTCTAAAAGGCAAACAGTGGGACTTCGTACAAAACCGTCACCAAGCAAGTAATTCACTTGGCCATTTCATTTAAATAGTTTTAGTTTTACAGATGTGGAATATGCATGTCATGGAGTTACCCTTACTCTCTGGCTTTAGATAAATAATAGTCGTTCTTTAATTCCTTGTTTAAAGAGGGCAATATCAATAGAAAAGGCTTAAAGAGGTCAATATCAATAGAAAAGGGAAGAAAAATAGAGGGTTGTGACGGGATTGAAGAGAAGAAAAGATTGATAAAAGAGTGCACCTAAAATGTATGGGAGCATCCCAGCAACTCCCGATTCAAAGTGGTAATCAGCGGTCCCAGCGATTGTCCAGCAAAGCAAGCTTAATTGCCCATGAAGAATTATTGTGTGTCTAGATGCACATAACAATTGACTCTGATACTGGTCTTGCTACCCTCTGCTACCCCTACCTTTAAATCAAATGACTGCCTCAATCAAGTTGTGGTTTTCATCAATAGGTTATGCGTGGCAACCCTAGTTCTTCAGCAACAAGTGCTTCAACGAATTCAAGGTAGACAAATGGAGTATCTACCAGAACTGAAACTCAAACTGAAAAAAGCATAGGAAGCCATGCAAATCTCTCCACGCTCATACTGTTGTGAGCTATCCGTGGATGGCGACGCCTGTGTTTCCTACGGTCCCCTCGTCCTCATAGTCGGCGTTTACTCACCTTCCGGTAGGGACGAGATCCTCATTTTCAACACGACCATTGGGGAATGGACTCACGACCCCAACATGCTCTTCGCCAGGGGCTCCTTCACCTGGGGAGTCATCAGAAACCAACTTTACAACCTGGATGATACTTCTCCAACCTTATTTCTAAATGATTATAGAAAAGACGTTCATTAAATAGATATTACCAACTCATTACTAACAATTAAATGGGTCTGCAATTACTCTATGATGTTTCCAGCCTCCCCATCATATAATATAATAGATGACCCCAACATGCTCTTCCCAATGGGCTCCTTCGCGTTTTAGGAGAGCTAATTGCATGAAGGTTTGATTGTTCTCGCCAAAGGGATAAGTCCCTTTATATATGTAAAAACTCAAAAGGTCTACCCGCCTCCTTGTCGAAGGAAAACTTCCATTTCCCTTCCTTAACGCTGTTGAAGGAAGCTTTTTGAATGCCCCGAGTAACGCCCAACATAATTTCTAGTTTTATTTGATATCCTTGACTTCCTTCTCTCTATCATTGCCTGTTCCACTTCAATCTACATTCAAATATTGCCTAATCCCACCCAAGTAACAGTTTGAGGTAGACCTTGCAGTAGAGCCAGTAGTAACTATAGCATCAGTGGCAAAGGCATAAGCACCACCAATAAAGGTTGTGTCTCCTTATCGTTGTGCTTACAACCTATTAAAAGGAGATATCAGCTATAAGTATCATTCACTATATAATCTGCCCCCACAGGTTTTGTGGCCCAGAATACTATGACACTCTTTCTCTTTTTCCGAGAGAAGCGACAGAGGATAATTCCTTGTCTTTTTCGATTGGGCACTACTTTGATTTTCCGAGGTAAGCCAAGGAGGATAATGCCTTCGATTTGCTTTGGTTCCTAGTATGAATGAGGTTACTCTTTGATGTCCTTCGTTGTCTTTTGAACTGCTGTGATAAAGACGGCTAGAGTGATTCTCCATAATAAGGGCATGCAAATGTAGACATAAATGGGGATAAGCCAAAAGAGATAATTCGCAATTATAAATACTTATGAATACAATTTCTTCTTTACAATCATGCCAAAAGAGACGGGCCAGGTGAAATAAAACATAAAGAATGTAGTTTTCAAATGACCTAGTTGAATGTGGGCTCTAAAACTTGACCCAGATTTGTGTGAGATTTAGTGTTGTTCTTGCTGAAGAAAATAAGAAAAAAACTAATGAAATGAGAGTAAGAACCATAGAGTAGGGATCCTCGAGGCTATGGACGGCTTTGGTCACCTCATTATGCTGGCTCTCGGTCAAGATCATGGTCTCCTAAGCGTTGTTCCACATCTCATATAAGTGGACACCATTGGCGATCAAACTCTCCAATACCTTGGCGAGGACATACTCAGAATGCATAACACATTAAAGGGAGATGAATAATACAAAAATTAAATTGACCACTAACAAATATAATACACAAACCTGCAGAATATCTCTGGAGACACTATTCTTCATATAGGCTAAATCTTGTGGATGGGGGTTTCAATTACATACTAGTGATAAATTCTTCTTCTCTTCAAACATCAAAATGAGTCTAACACGCTTATGGAAAACATTTGCAAGGCTATTACATACTTAACTCATTTGAAGAGAATGATGGTTACATTTAAAGAAGAAGTAGGTTGTCATGAATGCATAAGCCCAGAAAAGATAAAACAACAAGGGTATGGATGTACGTGGACAAGGGACATGAAGAGATCACATGTTGTAGGACAAGTGGTAATAGACCGCATGTAAATGGGGGAATAGGTATGAATATGTAGTTGATGGATACAATAAACTTATATGTGAATTATGCTTTATGAAATGAAGCAAAAATGCAAAGAGACACTAGAATCTAGATCTAAGCATGCTTAAGAAGAAATTGGGGTTTGGGAAGGATATGTAAATTCAGGGAGAAGACTGAAGCACATAATGCTACATAGCAAGTAATAGACAGTTTTGGCAGTGGCAAACTAAGGGAGGGTAGTTTTGGATTCATGCATACCAATTGACATGCCTCAGATAACTCCAATGCTTGGGATGCCCTTTTATTAAGGAGAATGGCGTATTAATACATCATCCAGTGACCTTTGGTCTTTATCTTCTGAAAATATGTTATTCCATAACTTCTCAATTTATATTAAGCAACTAAAACTAAATTCAAATATCTACAATATTTACAAAATTAATCATAATATGTAAGATTTGATATCCAACCAATATTAAAATTGAAAACTTTGAAACACAAAATTGCTGAAGTGCACTTTGTATAATGTGTTATAAAATGAATCTATTAAATATTAGTTAAAAACTAAATATTTTTCTACTTTTTAGAAAATAATAATATTACTTAAAATATGACCTAAATTCATCATTAAGTTTTTTTGAGAGCTGAACGCAGGGCCGAGGGCGATCTAGACGAGGAGAACGCAGCTGCTCATGGGCAGAGGGCATTTTGGCTAGCGTGGAGGGAGTTCGGCGCTAGATCCAAGGTGTGACAGGCCGGATCTTTCCCGAGGCTGCGTGTACGCTTTGTCTGAAGACTTTCTCTTCGATTGGCTGCTAGAATTGTTGGGTTGGCCGGTGGATAGCACTGAAATCTGAATCCATGCTCTGATACTGGCCCGGTCGGGTGGGGCAGCAAGATGGTGGAGGAGGCAGGCGGTGATTCACCGCCTAATCGATCGGAAGCCTTCGATAGGCTAATCACCAATCAAGACAAAAGATCAGGAAAAAGAGAATTACCAAAGTTCCTTAAAAGAATAGAAGATGTGTCGGAGGTAGCCCTCCCCCCGAATGAAACGATACGGGTTGCCCTGTCATTGGCAGACCGAGCTCTGATCGGACAGTTCACAGGGCTATGGCCCTCACCTAAAACCACTGATAGCTGGGTTCAAAGGAACTGGCGACTGCTAATATCCAAAAATGTTGCCTCCTATTTCGTCGGAAGGGGATTCTTCCTCTTCGACTTCGAATCTAAAGAAGACAAAGACTTAATCTTCAGGAATGGGCCCCACTTCATGGGGCCGCAAGGTCTTTACCTCAATGGTTGGACGCCGGACTTCGATCTTGAAGCCGATACCCCTAAAGATGTCCCAGTCTGGGTCAGACTGCCCAACCTACCTATGTACTGTTGGAACCCCAAATCCCTACATACTATAAGGAACGCACTGGGAAAATATGTTGGCATGGCCAGTCCAAAGGACCAATATGCCTGCGCCCGCATATGAGTGGAGGTTGATCTCGAAGCTGGGCTGCCAGAAGTAATAAATCTCACGGTGGGGAACTGGTCTCATATTCAAAAACTGGACTATGAACAACTCCCCTTCAAATGCAGAGGATGCCACGAGTACGGGCACTTCATCCGAAACTGCCCCAAAACACAGGAAAGCCAGCAGGAGAAGGGGGAAGGATGGCACAGGGTGAATAGATCCAAATCTAAAACTCAAGTCAGAGGGGGCCCCATGAAAGGTGAGGGAAGTGGAGCTAGCCCACCCGAAAAACCCCAAGAGCCTTCAAGGTCTACAGAGTCAGCAGAAGTAAGGGATGAACCTACTGAAACAGAAGATAGATCCAGCCATGAAAAAAGCAAAGTACCGGAAACAACCATCTTGGATCAAGGGAGAGACAATGAGGAAGAAACAGCAGAAACTAAAGTAGGTGAAAGTCAGGGAAAATCTGATGAAGAACCAGATTCGGAAGAGGAAGATGAAGAAGAAGGGGATATTGAAATAACAACCCCAAGAATGACCAAAACAAAAGGAAGGAAGTCTAGAAAAGAAGTACGGGAGCAAGCAACATACAAGGATAAGCTGCAAGGATCCCAGCTAACTTTGGAAAAGCTGTTGAAAAACCCAAGAAACACCCGCTAGCATGGGCATGCCCCGAAAGGGATGCCCACGGCCTCCAAAAGTAAGTAATGAAGGCAATTTCCTGGAACTGCAGAGGGCTCGGTAGCAAAGGCAAGGAAGAAGCTATGCTAGATCTAATCTCCCTTCACCAACCGGACATCTTGTTGATCCAGGAAACCAAGCTGGAGGAGACTGCATTCCTCCAATCTAGTAAAAAGTTTTGGAAAAAAAAAGGCACTGCTGCTTTAAGCTCTAGGGGAGCATCCGAGGGTATAGGAACCCTATGGGATGACAGAAAATACGAAGCTATGGTCATCAAAATCAGCGCCAACTGGATCCTCACTGTGCTGAGACAAAAAGACACCAACTCCCTGCTAAGTATATTTAACATCTATGCACCTAATTCTTATGGCGAAAAAATAAATTGCTGGAATCTTCTCCGTGAAAAAAGAACTAATCTGCAGGGTAATGTCATTCTGGTCGGGGACCTGAATCTCACCTCAGTCAAAATGAAAAAAGAGGGGGATCTAGATCCAGAGACCTCATCACTGACATGGTGGAAGATATCATCATGACCTGGGATCTCATTGACATCAAGCCTACTACAGGGAAATATACCTGGAACAATAGGAGGTTCGGTCCTGGGCACATTACGGCCAGACTTGACCGATTCCTAGTTCAGGACAATTTCCTCCTACTAGGCCTGATTATTTCATCTAAAATCCTTCCCTTTGGAGGCTCCGACCATAAGCCCATCCTTCTGGAAATGATGCAAGAAAAAAACCTGGGCCCAATTCCGTTCAGATTTAACTCCATGTGGGCCAAGCATGATGATTTCTTAAAAAATGTAGCTGACTCATGGGCCCATCCGGTCACAGACTCCCCCTTCTTTGTTTGGGAGGAGAAGTTGAGGAGGCTCAAGAAAACATTGAAGAGTTGGTCCAAGACGCTCCCAAAACCAAATGATACCAAGCTCCAAGCTGCCCATGTGCTGGAGATGCACCAGGCTGATATGGAGGATAAAATTATGACTATTACAGACATTCAAAAGGAGACAACTTTGCATTTGAACCTCCACGCAGCCTGTAGACAAGAGACTGAATGGTGGTGCCTCAAATCCAGAATTAAATGGCTGAAGGATGGTGATACAAATTGAAGCTTCTTCCACAAATTGACGGAGGTCAGGAAAAGCAAGAACAACGTCCTAGAGATTCAGCTCAACGATAGGATATTTAACCAATTCAAAGAAATTAAGGTAGAAGCTTCCAATTACTTCAGCGAGCTGTTCACTGATCAGCCTACTACCAGCGACGACCAGCTTCTTGATCTAGTTCCCAACGTTATTAAGAGTAATGACAACGACCACCTGAATAGAATCATCACGCTGGATGAGCTCAAAGAAACCATCGCTGTCATGGAGGAGGACAGAGCCCCCGGACCAGACGGGTATAATGTGAACTTCATTTCAATTTGCTGGGACATTGTTAAAAAATATTTGCTAAAAATGGTCAGAAAGTCTCAGAATTGTAGCAAGATCGGAGGAAGTACGAATTCAGCCTTCTTGGCCCTCATCCATAAGGAGAAAGAAGCTAAGACCTTTGATAGGTTCCAGCCTATATACCTGTGTAACATAGGTTACAAAATCATCACTAAGATCATGGCCACCAGATTAAAGCTTATTCTGCCAGGCATTATCCCCGAGAACCAAGGTGGGTTCATCAAAGGAAGGAAGATTTGGGATAATATTATCTTAGTGCAAGAAGCCATACATTCTAGCCTGAAGAATGGAGACAAAGGAATGGCGATGAAACTAGATCTGGCAAATGCGTTTGACAGAGTTAACCATCCATTCCTCCTCCAAGTAATGCTGAGATTTGGATTTGCCCCTAAATTTGTCTCCTGGGTCAAGGCATGCATCAGCAAGCCTTGGATAGCCCCCCTCATTAATGGAAGAGCTGCCCCTTTTTTTCAAGCTACGAGAGGATTGAGGCAAGGATGCCCGCTCTCACCTCTTCTCTACGCCATTCAAGCCTCGGTACTCAGTTTCCATTTAGAACACGCCAGACTAGAGCAGGAGCTTCCCGGCATAAGGCTAGCTAGAGGAACCAAAGATATTAACCACTCACAGTTTGCTGATGATACCATCTTAATGGGAGGGGCCAGTCAGATTATAGCTCACCGATTCAAGACGAAACTGAATCGATACTGCCAGGCCTCCGGAAGTAAAATCAATCTCAGGAAGAGCCAGATCTTCGGATGGAACATTAACCCGAGGGAAATGATAGATATATCCCGAATCCTAAATATGAACGGAGCTGTAAATTGGGACTCCTTCAAATACCTAGGGGTGCCTATTGTCAAAACTAAATCCAAGTCCTTGGATTGGATCCCCATAGTGGAAAAAATAAAAAGGAAAATATCAGGTTGGGGGACTGCTTGGTTGAATCTGGTTAGGAAGGTGGTATTAGTTAAAGCTATCCTAAACATCTACTTGCTCTATCAATGCTCCCTACTCCTAGCTCCTATCAAAATCATAAATCAAATTGAGGGATTACTGAAATCCTTCCTCTGGAATGGTGGGAACAACGGAGGTGGCAAAAAGTATGCTCTGGTTAGTTGGAAAACTATTAAGCTTCCAAGAAGTGAGGGAGGACTTCAAATTAGGGACCTCAATTCTCAAAACTTGGCGATTGGGGCCAAACTACTTTGGAATATTCTTGATCCAAATCCAACCTGGTGTAGCCGGGTCCTCAAAAACAAATACTTTCTAGGAGCTAGGCTCAGATGCTTGGAAAGAGAGCACATGAGAACAAAGGGGTCCCCCATCTTCAATCTCTGTAAAAAAACACTGCCCCAATTCATTGAAAAGTTACACTGGATACCAAGTAACGGGAAAGCCATAAACCTTTGGCAGGATTCGATTCTAGGAAAACTCCCTCCTCATCTACCATGCCTGCAGTCTTGGATGGAGGAGAGAGGGTTGTTCACGCTATGGAGCATTTCCAAGTGGGAGGTGAATTATCCATATCGCTGGACATAGTGGGTACTGCCGGATTGTCCAGCTGCGTTGGAGAATGATAAACAGTTGCTGAGCTTCCATCTAGCCGCGATAGCACCGATTACCATCATACTGAAGGATAGACGTGGCTGGGGTAAAAGATCAGGCACCTACATGACTGCTGAAGGGTATAGCGAGTATGCTGCAACATACAACGTGCCAGTGAACCCTGCGACTTGGAATAACAACTGGAATAATAGAACATTGCCCAAAATTGATGTGTTTATATGGACATTAATTCATCAAAGATTGTTAACTGGAGAGAATCTGGAGAAAAGGGGGATAGCAGGCCCATTCCGCTGCCCTCTCTGTGAGGCAAATTCTGATACTATTTCTCATCTTTTTTTTAAATGCTCATATACCATTTGAATCTGGAAGGAAGTAATGCAGAATGAAGGTGATGGGTTTCAATGGAATGGAAGTAATCAGAATTTCTTCATTAATTGGGACAAAATGTATAAAGGCGAGCTGGCTAAGAAGAATGGTGTGAGAGCCTGTTGGCTGAAATTATCTAAAATTGTCTGCTGGTGCATCTGGATAAAAAGAAATCAGAGAATTTTTCAGAATAGGAATCAACCAGCGTGGAAGTTAAATGTCAAAATCAACGCTCTTCTAGGTGAGGTGGTAAGTAGCACCACGATACTGAATAATAAAGCTGAGTTGACTGAAAAAGAAAAAAATGGATTCAAAGTCTCAATATTCAGGAAAATAATAGTATAGCTGTCAACAAATTGGAGGAATGGGAAATCCGAATGGATAAATCTCAGTTCGAGAATTGGTTAAGAGAACGGAAGATTTTCAAATTATTCTTTGATGGAGCTTCAAAAGGGAATCCGGGGAAAGCGGGAGGTGGTGGAGTTGTCATTAATCCAAGAGGGAAAGTTGAAATTGAATACTCTTGGAGCATCGGACATGACTCTAATAATATGGCAGAAGCTTATGGGCTCTGGCAAGGCCTCAAGCAGGTACAGAAAGTAGGAGCGGATGAAGTTGTGGTTATTGGTGACTCCAGGCTAATTATTCAAGCTATGAACGGGGGAAGAAGAGGAAAAATTGAGCAGATGGAAAGACTGTTAAAAAGAATCAGATATATGGCTAAAAGGTTCAGGAAGATTGAATTCTTTCATGTTCTTAGGGAGCTTAATATGAGGGCGGACAAAGCAGCTAATAAATTCATAGATATAGGGTGCTATGAACTCAAAGTTAATTCGAAGATAAGCCTGGAAATCCCTCCATAATTTGCCTTCTGTTTAAGGATGGAGACTTTTAGTGGATCTCTGTATTCTTGATCAGTGTCTTTTAGCTGAATCTTTCATAATAACATAACCGTTTTTGTTATAAAAAAAAATGACCTAAATTATATATATTTACTTAATATTTTAATTTAATTTGTAATTGTCATTTAATTTTAAATTTGATTTCTCAATGTAAATTTTTTTTCCAATTTTTTACATATATTTATTTTATAAAGAAACCTATAATTAATTTATAATTTTTTTAAAAATTGGAAACCATTTATATGTCCACTCAGTTTAGATAATTAATTTATAATATTTTTTAAAAATTGGGAACCATTTATCTCAAGATTTATTTATCTCATATAAATGAAATGTAAATGTGTAAGCATCATAGAAGAAATATGTTAACAACTACTAATTACCTCTATTAGTTCCTTCATAAAGAACTCTCCTTTGAGAGAAGGATCTACCATTTCCATAAGCTCCTCTATGTCAATAGTGTTTATAATTCTTGGTCTAGTACATTTAATAAAATATTAAAAAAAAAATACTTTTTTTAATATAACACTCTAGAGAGGGAGAATAATTCAGATGATATAAATTGTTACATTGTTCCAACGAAGAAAAAAAATTCAATATAACATAACAATTTAAATTATGTATATAACTTAATGATTTTTTATAAAAAAATTTATACATTATTGCTCTTAGAGTGGTGTTTATTAATACTTATTTTTATGGGAAACAATTTTATTAATTGCTTTACTAAGATAGCTTATTTGATTGCTTGTAACTAATTATTAAAAGTGATGTATTGAATTATTTTCTTAAAAGTCATTGAAATAAAAGTATATGCTAAAACAAGTAATAACTTTTATGATGTTTGATTTGATGTAAACCTAGATGTTTTCATTGTGTTTGGTTAGTCATAGATGTAGAAGGAGATGTGTTTTCAAATTAACAATAAAGTTTAAAAGCATTCCGTAAAAGTAAAATCAATGAAGTAGAAGTTTATTAGGAAAATCAAATGTTATTAGGTAAGATTTGAAGACTAATATTTAATATACTACCAAAAAAATAGTGCTTTTATTATTTTAATATTGTTGTTTCAAGAAATATATGTTTATATGCATGTATATTGATTTTTGTTTATGTTCCATCTATAGCTATGGAATGTTTCTTATCATTTTTGAATATTTGTGAAAGCAAAATGAAAATTAGAAACTTTTTATTTTAGTGTTCTTCTTAGATTGGTGAAAACATAAAATAGTAGTATTTAACATAGTGGATGAGAAATGTTATCTTACGTCAGGAGTAAGGGTTGTGTGGACTTATGAAGCCCCCCTTACACATCCCAGGTTGGATGGTAGACTGACAATGGACATTTCGATGACCCCATTTAACAGAGCACTTGCTAGCAATCATATAAACCAATGTACATATTATTTTATAGCTCGTAAGTCCACTTAGATCACTCAAAGTCGCTAGAAATCAAACCCTTTTAGATTGGTCTTCTATTTTCAAATAAATTTATCAATTTAATATATTTACACTTAAATGCGTATTGTTATACAGTATGTTTCTTGCAACAGTTTTGATCTTTAAAATTTTTTATGCATTATGCAAATACTTAATGTGTTCCTTCCTTGGTTGCCAGGTTATTACGGATAAAGACCTTTGAAATAGAAATTTACCAAATAAATTAGCAATGGTGGAACCAAGCCATACAGTTTGCATTCGACACCTTCAGGATGACCTCCATCTACGTAGAAGACAATTCCAAATACATGTTATCCATCCTAGAAGGGGCAATCTGTTGAGACCAGAGTTGAAACAAGAACTTACAAGAAAATTCAATGTTTCAGATACGCAAACAATATTCATATCTGGTTTTCAGACAAAAGCTCCATTCTCCAAAGGCTTTGGTATAATATATGACAACATAGAGGATACAATGAAACATGAGCCAAAGCATCGATTAGCCCAAAATGGTCTTAAAGCTCATGTTGAAAAGAATACCAAAGAGTGTAAAAATAGAGCCAAAAAAATTCATGGCATTAAAACCACAAATAAAAAATAGATGCTCAAGTAAAAACCTGATTGAGGCCCATGAATGTTTCCATATTTTGAACTTAACCATATCATATCATGTTAGTTATCTATATTGTATATATCTTTAAATTCTACCTCTAATCAAACATTTATCTTTATGTATATCATTTGAACAATTGAATATTTGGTGTTCTAACAGTGTATCCACCTTATTAATTATATTTGTAGTTTAAATGTTTTATAGATCTTACTTAAATAAATATTTTTTAAATGTTTTCTAAACTTCAACATGTTTTTAATTGGAATTTTAAGTAATCCAAAAATGTGGTTTTTACATTATAATGAATATGGTTAATATTTAGTCATTTAGCTGTTTATTAAGTTTGTATTTTAATCAAAATTAAATAAATGTACAATATTAAACATATTCAAATTAAATATTTTTTTTTTGAGTCCTAAAATATGTATATATAGTTGAATCTTATACTTTTGAAATACCATATATATTTTTTATTTATATCATTTAACAAATTGAATCTTGAATGTTTAAAAAATAATTATAACACTTTATCCATTTTTTTAATTATACTTGTACTTAAAATGTTATCCACCTTATTACTTGTACTTGTATAGTTATATATATATATTTTTAAATGTTTTATCAACTTCCTCAATTTTTAACTAGAATTTTAACTAATATAAAAATGTTGTTGTTACATTAAAATGTATACAATTAACATTAAATGATTTGACTTTTTATTAAGCCCTTATTTTAATGAAAATTCAATAAATGTACAATATTATACATATTTACATTAAATATAATTTAAATGTTGAGTTAATGAAAATTCAATAAATGTACAATGTTATACATATTAAAATTAAATATAATTTAAATATTGAGTTATATATATAAAACTTAGTTGAATCCCATACTTTTGAAATATTTATCTATATTAAATATATGATTTCCATCTTTCAAACTTAACCATATCCACCTTATTAATTATACTTGGATTAAAATGTTGTATCCACCTTATTACTTGTACTTGTAGTTAAAAAATATTGTTTAAATGTTTTATAAACTTTATGACATTAGAATTACAATTATAACTAATCCATAATTGTTATGTTTACATTGTATTCACTTCTGACTTGTACTTGTAGTTAAAAAATATTGTTTAAATGTTTTATAAACTTTACGACATTAGAATTACAATTATAACTTACCCATAATTGTTATGTTTACATTAAAATGCATATGGTTACTATCTAGTCATTTAACTTTTCATTAAACTCATATCTCAAAAGAATTAAATAAACATACAATGTTATACATATTTAAATTAAATATAATATAAAATTTGAGTTTATATATATATATATATAAAAGCTTATGTTCATATAGTTGAATCATATAAAAGTATATATATATATATACATATAGTTGAATCATATACTTCTGAAATGTTCATATATATTAGACATCATGTTTTAGCTATTTTTTTAGGTTATATATCACCTTTTTGAGTTTACACACTATTTTCTCTTTATTTTTAGAACAAAACTTTAAGGTCGTTTTATATCAATTTCTCTGTTAAGATCCCCATTTAGAAATGTTTCTCTTATATACATTTAAGGCAAAATAAATCTTCTGCCAACCCATGAATAATCATCCATGATTGTTGAGATTCAAGTGTAACGTCATAAATAAGATTTTATCACCTACAAACAACATTATAATACTTACTCAAACCAAATTATTTTCAATGCAATTTTTATAGAGAGTTAAAGAATGAATAAGTAGGAGATGATTAATGAGAACTTTGAAATATACATCCAACAAAATTATAATTCTTAAACCAAATTATTTTTAATGTTATTTGTATAGGGATTTGAAAAATGGGGAAGTGGGAGACTATAAATGAGTTGGAGTTCCAAGACCTAGAGGAGTTGATGGAATTTTCACCAGAAGAATTGACTTGGACAAAAGTTTAGGGAGACCAAGTCGCTATTATTCCTTATTGTCGACTTGAGGACTTTATAAGTGGGGTGCAATTGAATGAAGGCGCACCTACTCAATTTATTGTTAACAATGGACGAAGTAAAAAAGTGGAGGATATCAAAAAGACTTACTTTGGGACATATCTAGAGTATGCTATGTGAGTTTCTATATATTTATATAATTTTGTTTAATAGTTCACTGTTAAACATGCATAAATATTTTTATCTAATTTGTTGTAAATTTTTCATATATAGTTATTGGTGTGCATATGGTTCGCAATCCACACAGACCATTACTATGAATGCGCCAGAACAAACAGAGAATAAACTTCTTCATTGTGAAAGTATTAAAGTTGGTTTCCAATGTCACTTCATTGTGCGACGACTTTAGCTTAGACCAGATGATGCTGTTATAATATATACCACGCATACACATATTGATAAATCCAATGGTGTATGTCATGGAAACAATGTAATCAACATGCCCCAAAAATTCAATTATGCACCACATTTAGCCAAGGATATACGAACAAGTGTCCAAGATTTGATTCAAAAGGGTTTCAATGTTACAATGATATGGGACAAACTCATCTCTGATGTGAATCATGGATCTGGTGAGTTGTTCACAGGGATATCCCAAGAGGCATTTATGACAAGACAAGATATATTAAACATTTACAATGATATGAAAAGGCTAGAGTACGTGAAGGATGAAAATGATCCAAGGAGTGTGGAATGTTGGTTCAATGAGTGCCCTGAAAGGTGTTTTTTCTACCAAAAACAAGATGTTATTCAAAACATCCCTTTTACCATAGGCATACAAACAAGGTGGATGCGCTCGATGATGGTAAAACATTCACACAACAACATAATTTCAATGGACTCCACATTTAGTACAAACAAGTATGGGGTGAGTAGATGTTTCTCATAATTCCTCATCATTTCAATGTTTGCATCTTATATACTTATGACTATGTATTGTTCTTAACGTAGTATCAAATTTATACTTTAAAGGTTTTTTACGAGCATCGCAATGGAATTCCAATAGCTTGGGTGATTTCATCACGCAACACTACAAATGATATTTGTAAATGGATGTCGTCATTATTTGCAACCGAAATAAAAGAACGCCCAGATTGGCATGTCCAAGCTTTCATCACAGATGATGTTGCAGCTGAAATTGAGGCATTAAGGTGTTGTGTCTATTCGTTTTATAAGAGATATGAAACATAGATGTTTAGGTATATTCTATTTAATGTTGTACATTTTTTCAGGACTTGCACCAATTGTACAATTTTAATATGTGTATGGCATGTCCGTCGAGCATGGTTGAAGAATGTTGGAAATAAAGTCAAAGGAAGAGAAAACAAAATCCACATTTTTCGTGCTTTAGGAGAAATCATGCACTCATGTCAGGATGATGGATCTATTCAATAGGCAGTTGCAAGGTTCCTTGATAAATTCAGTGAACATACAAAGTTTATAGAATATTTTACAACCACTTGGTTAGCCAACAATAAAATATGTAAGTTTTTTCGTTATTGTTTTTTATGACTATATTATGTAATTTCATAATTGTAGTTATTACTTCATACCTAATGTTTATGTTTTTTTCCAGATATGTGGGCAAAAGCATATCGAAATTTTCCACATTCCAATCAAGACACCAATAATGCAATTGAATCTTACCATGGGTATATAAAACAAAGGTACCTAAGTGAGAAGAACAATGCATGCCATAGATGGGTTGATTGGTTAATGTATGTGTTGTTGACAATGGTTGAACAATATTATATCCATATGCAACATTTAAAAGAAGCTGGGTTTGTGCGACCTAAAAAATCTGAGAAACAATTGAATGCATCCAAGTGCAGAGCAAACCAAATTCCAAATGAAGATTGTGTGGCTGATGATAAAAATAACAATGAATATTGGGTTCGTAGCCAGAATAAAGATACTCGTGATACTTGGTATAATGTCATATATAAAGGGTCAACTCTACACTTTTGAAATTGCAATTCGGCCTTGAATGAAAATGTCTGTAAACATGTTTTAAAAGTTGCAATGTTAGTGAGTAACACTATTTTAGGGGATAATATAATGCCAAATGTCTCGAATTCTATTATCGAAAGGCATATAAATTTATTTGATTTAAATGAAACAACTATAATGAGCCCAGAATTCGAAACACAACTTCAATCGTGCTTCAATTCTCCTCCCAATCATTTTCTCCATAATGAAACAAACACTGATGATGCAGAGAATTCCTCACATCACGTTGATTCAACCATTGTAAGAACAGATAGTGCCTTACTTGAAGATGATGAAATGAAATCTGTCATTTCATCAACTCAAGAGTATTTGAGGGGTTTATCATCCATCATTCCCACTAATTTGGAGCAGGCAGATGTAGTGAATAACATCGTAGCCAATGCATACAAAGAGTGCCATAAAAAAATTTCAATACGGTAACTCCATCCAAGATCACTACTAAGAGAAAACATAGTTTTTTGAGCCCAATCAAGAGAAAAAAGAAATATGGCCACGATTTCAAAGGAAGAACAGATAAATGCAAACTTTGTGGAGATGTATTATCTTTATGTCGTTTATCTACTTTGTGGATTGAAACATTTGCAATGATTCAAAATAAAACATTTGGATTTCGTATATGCGCATATACGAAAGAGAACTTCCGTATCTGCGCATATACAGAAGAGAACTTTCGTATATGCGCATTTTGGCTTCCGTATATGCATGCATACGGAAGCGAACATGCGCATATACGGAAGCACGGAAGCGAGCTTCTGTATATGCGCATTTTGCCTTTCGTAT
Source organism: Pseudotsuga menziesii (assembly GCA_001517045.1). NCBI lineage: Eukaryota > Viridiplantae > Streptophyta > Pinopsida > Pinales > Pinaceae > Pseudotsuga > Pseudotsuga menziesii. Next base: position 27,387 of record LPNX010793370.1, on the reverse strand, counting down.
ATGCACATTTATGGAAGCCAAAAATGTGCATATATGGAAGCTCTCTTCCATATATGCGCATTTTAGCTTCCGTAAATGCGCATATATGGAAAGCCAACACGCGCATATATATGGAAGCTTTCTTTCGTATCTATGCATGTTGCCTTCCGTATATGCACATTTACGGAAGCCAAAATGTGCATATACGAAAACTCTCTTTTGTAAATGCACATGTTTGCTTTTGTATATGTGCATATACAGAAGCCAAAATGCGCATATACGGAAGAGAAATTCTGTATATGTGCATTTTGGATTCCGTAAATGCACATATACGAAAGAGAGATTCCGTATATGTGCATTTTGGATTCCGTAAATGCGCATATACAGAAGACCGCTTTCGTATATGCGCATTTTGGCTTTCGTATATGTGCATATATAAACTAGGGAATATGTGTATATGCGCATTTTGGCTTCCGTATATGCACATATACGGAAGCGAACGTGCGCATATACCGAAGCCGTATATACGCATGTTCACTTCCGTATATGCGCATATACGGAAAGCCAACACGCACATATATATGGAAGCTCTCTTCCATATATACACATTTTTGCTTTCGTATATGCGTATATACGGAAGCCAAAATGCGCATATACAGAAGCGATCTTCCGTATATGCGCATTTACGGAATCCAAAAATGTGCATATACGAAAGCTCTCTTCCGTATATGCGCATTTTGGCTTCCGTATATGCACATATACGGAAGCCTAAAATGCACATATACGGAAGCTCGCTTTTGTTTATGCGCATTTTGCCTTCCGTATATGCGCATTTACGGAATCAAAAATGCACATATATGAAAGGCAGAATGCGCATAAATGGAAGCGCGCTTCCGTATATACGCATATAGGAAAGCTCGTATATGTGCATTCTATCCTCCGTATATGAGTATTTACGAAATCCAAAATGTGCATATACGGAAGGCAGAATGCACATATGCGCATATACGAAAGCTCGTATATATGCATTCTGTCCTCCGTATATGCGCATTTATGAAATCCAAAATGTGCATATATGGAAGGCTGAATGCGCATAAACGGAAGCGAGCCTCCGTATATGCACATATACAGAAGCCAAAATGCGCATATACGGAAGCTCTCTTCCATATATGCACATTTTGGATTCCATAAATGCGCATATACGGAAGCAAGCTTCCATATGTGCATTCTGCCTTCCGTATATGCGCATTTACGAAATCCAAAATGCGGATATACGGAAGCGCATATACGGAAGCTCTCTTCCGTATATGCACATTTTGGATTCCGTAAATGCGCATATACAAAAGGCAGAATGCACATATGAAAACTCGCTTCCGTATATGCGCATTTACGGAATCCAAAATGCACATATACGGAAGCTCTCTTCCATATATTCGCATTTTGGCTTCCGTATATGCGCATATACGGAAGCTTGCTTCTATTTATGTGCATTCTGCCTTTTGTATATGCGCATTTACAGAATCCAAAATGCACATATACGAAAGGCAGAATGCGCATGAACGAAAGCGCGCTTCTGTATATGCACATATACAGAAGCTAGTATATGTTCATTTTACCCTCCGTATATGCGCATTTACAAAATCCAAAATGTGCATATACAGAAGGCAGAATGCACATAAACGGAGGCTAAAATGCGCATATACGGAAGCTCTCTTCCGTATATGCACATTTTGGATTTTGTAAATGCGCATATATGGAAGGTTGCGCATATACGGAAGTGAGCTTCCATACATGCGCATTCTGCCTTCCGTATATGTGCATTTACGGAATCCAAAATGCGCATATACGGAAGCGAGCTTCCATATATGCGCATTCTGCCTTCCGTATATGTACATTTACGAAATCCAAAATGTGCATATACAGAAAGCAGAATGCGCATAAACGGAAGCGCGCTTCCGTATATGCGTTTGTTTGCTTCCATATATGCGCATATACAGAAGCTCTCTTCCATATATGCACATTTTGGATTCCGTAAATGCGCATATACGGAAGGCTTAATGCGCATATACGGAAGCGAGAGCTCTCTTTTGTAAATGCACATATATAGAAGGCAGAATGTGCATATACGGAAGCTAGCTTCCATATATGTGCATTCTGTCTTCCGTATCTCGCTTCTGTATATGCGCATTCTGCCTTCCGTATATGCGCATTTACGGAAGCCAAAATGCGCATATACAAAAGAGAGCTTCTGTATATATGCATTTTGGCTTCCGTAAATGCGCATATACTGAAGCCAACACACGCATATATATGGAAGCTCTCTTCTGTATATGCTCATGTTGACTTTCGTAAATGCGCATATACGGAAGCCAAAATGCGCATATATGGAAGATAACTTTTAGTATATGCGCATTTACGGAAACCAAAATGCGGATATATGGGTGATCTCTACCGTATATGCAAGTTCTCTTTCGTACATGCGCATATACGGAAGCGAGCGCGCATATTTATGCTTTCATCATGCCTGGCTAACTCATGATCCACGTATATCGATTTTTAATTACTAATACATAAACGTTAAATCGATGGCAATGGCTTGGCCTTGAGCTCCTCCCCATGATTTTATTGAAATAACGATATGACATCATTTACATGTTTAATGTAACACGGACAAAATTTGGATATTACATAATGTTTGTGTTTTGGTTTTAGAAGTCTTTGACTTTAGTCCTATGGTGTTTATGTAGCTTTAAATAATATTTGTTGTGTTTTAATATCTCCTTTAATAGAAGTATGGTATTGTTGTGTTTTAGTATCTCCTTTAATATATTTTTCACATATATTAAATATACATATTTTTTTTATATGTACAAGGTTATATATCATATTTATCTTATTTATCTTTTTGTTGTCATATATCATATTTCATCCATTCATAGTAATATTATTATTGTACTCAATAATGATTTCAATGAATTTATATCTATTCGCGATATATTATATTATTAAATATTGTTGAATATTCCTAAGTATTCTTTGGAAAATACAAAGGCTTTCAAAAACATTCTGAAAACTTTATTGTTGAATATTCATAAGTATGTTTTGGCAAATACAAAGGCTTTCGAAGATATTCTCAAAACTCTGTGATAATTTCAAGTATTTTTTCTCTTATTTTTAAGAGATCTCTCAAAAAAAAATCCACAAGCGTAATTTTCAAGAAATTTTCATATAAAAGAATCCAAAACCATAATTTTCAAGAAGAGATTTCTCAAAAAAATAAATCCAAGGACATAATTTTATAAAGATTTAAGAAATCCAAAAACATAATTTTCAAGAGACTTTAAGGAATTTTTAAAAAATATCATGGTATTCTAAGCTTGATTTGGTAGGATAATTTATGTTGTTGTGTGTAATGGACCTAGTGGTTAAATTGACTTATAAATTACCTAGTGATGAAATAGACTTATAAATTAAATTAAATTAACTTATAAATTAAGTGAAATTGATTTACATAGTATATATAAATGAGAATGTAAAAAACTTAAGCATTAATTAGTTGTTTAAAATTAAATTATTACTATAATGTTTACATCTTTTTCAAAACAAAATATTAATTCAATTATACATAATTTTGATGTATACTTTGTCATGTTTTTGTTTTTGTTTTGAAATATTTATTTTTGGTTTCTTTTATTTATTTATCTTAAATTTCATTAGTAGAGAAAGAAGATGTGTGTAGTTAGTAGTTTTGGAGTTCACCTGTGGATTGCTCATTGTATACTCAAAAGTATTGTATTTTTTATTATTTAAAAGTAAGGAATCCAACATTGAGTTTCTTCTAGGACTAGAATCCTTGCATAGGGCCCATAAGTCATTTTGACTTAAGGATGTGATTTGCACTTATTTAATGTTGACTTAAAAGTGTGGTTTGCATTGATTTAATGTTAAATTAATTTTGTATATAGTAATTTTGAGAACACAATTATGATATTATTTTCACAAGAGAATACAATTATGATATATTAAAAGATTTTGTCATACATATGATAGTACAATGAAACTACTAAAAACAATACAAAATGTGAACTCCTTTATCGATATTAATCTTATACAACATTCATCACTTTCATTTAGTTTAATGAAGGAATTAATATGGAATTGATAATGAAACCATTTTAAAAATCAAACTCTATGTTGGGATGGTATTATTATTTCAAACATCATAATTATAATACACACATGTATTTTTTAACTAATATATTGCATTGAATTATATAAACTAGTCTATAATAGAAATTATTTCTTTGTTTTCTAGTTTATTTTCAAATCTGTCTCTAAATATATTTTGTAAAACTTCTATCTCATCATGTATTTTAATTATTCTATTTGTACGTCTTTTTATGTTACTTTCACCTCTAACAAAAAAAAAAGTTTTCCTCACAAATTCTCTCACCTACATCACCCCTAACAAAAATAAGTTTTCCTCCACAATATGGATGCTCCACAATAGTTCTTCTTTGTAGCTAAAGTTACATGTGAGCTTCTTATATTGGCCAATTACATTCACAAATTTGAAAGCACATTATACTTTCAACATTACATCAAATTGTTAACAATAAATTGAAGCTGTTAAACACATCAGAATTCAAAATAATTGAAAATTTAATTTAATTTATAACATTAATTTGGATAATTATTACATTATAGAATTCTTTTAATTTTATTATATGTTATTAATATTATAGAATTTTATTTTCCACAATTTTATTAAATTGTAAACTTCATATGCAACTCTTTTAAATAGTATTATTCATAAGATGATAAGATGAAATGCACATGCAATTTTTCAATGTGATAAAAGGACAAGTCTCTAATTCACCATTCTCTATTGAGAATACATTTAGTGATAGTTCAAAAAGATAATATTCATTACAAAACTGGGAAACCCACATTTATACGAAACATTAATTAAAGCCTTTAACTTTTAGCCAAGTTACCTAAGCATGGTGCATTGTTTTAGACTTCAAAGTGGCAAACCTAGTGGGTTTAGTGGCAGCAATACTTGTTGAGCATATATGCTCAATGTATTGTTTTCGAGACTTGAACCCACGTGCTTTCAAGTCTTTTGGTGTAATTTTCGTTCTTTTCACCATACCATAATCATTCTCCATTTTTGGCTTCTGCAAAAAGTTACAACATAGTCAATAAACATGAATATTGGTAATAATATAATGAAAATATGGAGACGAAATGCATTGAAAAACTAGATATCCTAAAGAATATCAATTATATATAAATGCTATTATGAGACATGGTATAGGGTATAGAACTTACCTCTCCTAAATTTCCTTGAAATCGAGGAGAACATCGTAATGGTTGAAGAGAATGTGTTTTTTCATGGATTTTTGATAAAGGTGTCCCATGCTCACCATCTATTGTATGAAAAGGGATTTGGGGAGATGTATATTCTTGATTATAGATAGAGCATCAAAAATATATATAAGTACTCAACTCAAACCAAATTAAATCTAAAAGTTAATAACTAAAAAAAAAAACAAATACATACTTGATCAGTTTCATTCACATTCTTCCCAAAACTATAACCATGTTTTGAGGTTTCAAATGGTTGTAATGGCTTCAAAAACAAAAACATGCACCATAAATAAGAAATAATGTATAAATAAAAAAATAACTCTATATAATGAAAAATAACAAAAGAAAGTTTGAAAATTAGAAAATCTAGTCTTCGTCTTATCATTATAAAAGTTCTAATATAAGAATTGATATGCTAATGTTGTTGTGATGTAGGTAAGTATGGAAACCAAACATACTTCCCCCAATATCCCTTGAAATCTAGGTGAACACCGCAATGGTTCACAACTTGTTGTTCCTTGGGTTTCCAAGTTGTTGGATCTATATTTAGCAACCATATTGTATGGAGATCTCTCGAGAGGATTATGTTGATTAGGCTATGCATATCAATAACAATGGGATATTAGTATACAACTAATAATAACTATAAATATCATCTATCTTAAAATGTCTTCAAAGTAAATGCATGCAAATAAGAAAAAAGACTGAACTGTGTAGTCATTGTTGATACTAGTTTCCCTAGAGTTTATGCCAAGACTATGCCCATTTAGCTCTTCTTCTTCTATGCCATTAAAAATCTCTACTGTTCCTTTTTGTTGCAAAGCAATTTCTATGCGCTTTGCTGTGTCTTTACACCTACGAGGTAGGCTTTGCTCCCAACGATGCATTTTTTCACTAATTTTATGTCTTGAGGCATCATTTAGTTCATCAACAGTAGGAACTGACTACAGACAAAAAAATCAATAAATTTAGTAATAAATTCATGTTATCAAGACACACACACACACACACAAAAAAATGCTAATAAATACTTACAGCAGAAAGAATTTCTTCAATGACAAATCTTGTATATGCCTGCTTGCGTGCACGACACAACCTTGCATCTACATTGTATTGGAACTTTTGGTTCTATGTTTGGATCTTACTAGGTGATTTTGATGCGCGTTTAGCATTTTCATTTCTTTGTCTCCCTCTTGGCCATTGGGAAATCGGAGGGAGATTATGTATGACAGTCCGATGGTGATTGAGGCCACATAATTTTGACCGAGTAAAGGTGCCGACACAATCACCAATTAAACAGTAAAAAACATGTTTAGTACCTTTCATAACTACATCCCATTGATGTTTATTTTCTTCCATTTTCTCAATTCCCTGTAAATGAATAAGTAAATAGCTATAATGTTAGAAATCACTTCAAATTATCATAACAAATAAACAAAAACATATTTATCAATTACTTGAAAGCAAAAAAAAAGATAAGCAAATCACTTATATTTAAATCTCTATAAAGTGTTCAGTCATTTGCATCTTAGTTCAATGAATTTATAAACAAATATTAAAAAAAGCTACACTATTTTTTTGTAGTGACTAGAAAACATAATCATGTAGGACATATCTAATTTATACCCTATTTGAAGTATTATCAATTTCTCCTAAAAAAAATAATACTAGTTTTTTTACGAAGATTCAATAGAATAACATTATACACATTATATTTGGATGATTTTGTTCTTTCAGAGTTTATAATTTAAAATTTAAATGGTAATACCAATTAAAAACTTATCTAAACAAAGTGCACATATAAATGGTTCCCAATTTTTAAAAAATATTATAAATTAATTATAAGTTTCTTTATAAAATAAATATATGTAAAAAATTGAAAAAAAAAATTACATTGAGAAATCAAATTTAAAATTAAATGACAATTACAAATTAAATTAAAATATTAAGTAAATATATATAATTTAGGTCATATTTTAGGTAATATTATTATTTTCTAAAAAGTAGAAAAATGTTTAGTTTTTAACTAATATTTAATAGATTCATTTTATAACACATTATACAAAGTGCACTCCAGCAATTTTGTTGTTTCAAAGTTTTCAATTTTAATATTGGTTGGATATCAAATCTTACATATTATGATTAATTTTGTAAATATTGTAGATATCTGAATTTAGTTTTAGTTGCTTAATATAAACTGAGAAGTTATGGAATAACATATTTTCAGAAGATAAAGACCAAAGGTCACTGGATGATGTATTAATACGCCATTCTCCTTAATGAAAGGGCATCCCAAGCATTGGAGTTATCCGAGGCATGTCAATTGGTATGCAAGAATCCAAAACTACCCTCCCTTAGTTTGCCACTGCCAAAACTGTCTATTACTTGCTATGTAGCATTATGTGCTTCATTGTTCTCCCTGAATTTACATATCCTTCCCAAACCCCAATTCCTTCCTAAGCATGCTTAGACCTAGATTCTAGTGTCTCTTTGCATTTTTGCTTTATTCCATAAAGCATAATTCACATATAAGTTTATTGTATTCATCAACTACATATTCATACCTGTTCCCCCATTTACATGCGGTCTATTACCACTCGTCCTGCAACATGTGATCTCTTCACGTCCCTTATCCACGTACATCCATATCCTTGTTGTTTTACCTTTTCTGGGCTTATGCATTCATGACAACCTACTTCTTCTTTAAATGTAACCATCATTCTCTTCAAATGAGTTAAGTATGTAATAGCCTTGCAAATGTTTTCCATAAGTGTGTTAGACTCATTTTGATGTTTGAAGAGAAGAAGAATCTATCACTAGTATGTAATTGAAATCCTCATCCACAAGATTTAGCCTATATGAAGAATAGTGTCTCCAGAGATATTCTGCAGGTTTGTGTATTATATTTGTTAGTGGTCAATTTAATTTCTGTATTATTCATCTCCCTTTAATGTGTTATGCATTCTGAGTATGTCCTCGCTGAGGTATTGGAGAGTCTAATCGTGAATGGTGTCCACCTATATGAGATGTGGAACAACGCTCAGGAGACCATGATCTTGACCGAGAGCCAGCATAATGAGGTGACCAAAGTCGTCCATAGCCTCGAGGATCCCTACTCTATGGTTCTTACTCTCATTTCATTAGTTTTTTTCTTATTTTCTTCAGCAAGAACAACACTAAATCTCACACAAATCTGGGTCAAGTTTTAGAGCCCACATTCAACTGGGTCATTTGAAAACTACATTCTTTATGTTTTATTTCGCCTGGCCCGTCTCTTTTGGCATGATTGTAAAGAAGAAATTGTATTCATAAGTATTTATAATTGCGGATTTTATCTTTTGGCTTATCCCCATTTATTTCTACATTTGCATGCCCTTATTATGGAGAATCACTCTAGCCGGCTTTATCACAGCAGTTCAAAAGACAGTGAAGGACATCGAAGAGTAACCTCATTCATACTAGGAACCAGGGCAAATCGAAGGCATTATCCTCCTTGGCTTACCTCGAAAAATCAAAGTAGTGCCCAATCGGAAAAGACAAGGAATTATCCTCTATTGCTTCTCTCGGAAAAAGAGAAAGAGTGTCATACTATTCTGGGCCACAAAACCTGTGGGGGCAGATTATATAGTGAATGATAATTATAGCTGATATCTCCTTTTAATAGGTTGTAAGAACAACGATAAGGAGACTCATCCTTTATTGGTGGTGCTTATGCCTTTGCCACTGATGCTATAGTTACTACTGGCTCTACTGCAGGGTCTACCTCACATTGTTACCTGGGTGGGATTAGGCAATATATGAATGTAGATTGAAGTGGAATAGGCAATGATAGAGAGAAGGCAGTCAAGGAGATCAAATAAAACTAGAAATTATGTTGGGCGTTACTCGGGGCATTCAAAAAGCTTCCTTCAACAGCGTTAAGGAAGGGAAATGGAAGTTTTCCTCCGACAAGGAGGCGGGTAGACCTTTTGAGTTTTTACATATATAAAGGGACTTATCCCTTTGGCAAGAACAATCGAACCTTCAGGCAATTAGCTCTCCTAAAACTCGAAGGAGCCCCTTGGGAAGAGCATGTTGGGGTCATCTATTATATTATATGATAGGGAGGCTGGAAACATCATAGAGTAATTGCAGACCCATTTAATTGTTAGTAATGAGTTGGTAATATCTATTTAATGAACGTCTTTTCTGTAATCATTTAGAAATAAGGTTGGAGAAGTATCATCCAGGTTGTAAAGTTGGTTTATGATGACTTCCCATGCGAGGGAGCCCCTGGGGAAGAGCATGTTGGGGTCGTGAGTCCATTACCCAATGGTCGTGTTGAAAATGAGGATCTCGCCCCTGCCGGAAGCTAAGTAACCACCGACTATGAGGACGAGGGGACCGTAGGAAACACAGGTGTCACCATCCACAAATAGGTCACAACAGTATGAGCATGGAGAGCTTTGCATGGCTTCCTATGCTTTTTCAGTTTGAGTTTCAGTTCTGGTAGATACTCCATTCATCTACCTTGAATTCGTTGAAGCACTTGTTGCTGAAGAACTAGGGTTGCCATGCATAACCGATTGATGAAAACCACAACTTGATTGAGGCAGTCATTTGATTTAAAGGTAGGGGTAGCAGAGGGTAGCAAGACCAGTATCAAAGTCAATTGTTATGTGCATCTAGATACACAATTATCCTTCATGGGCAATTAAGCTTGCTTTGCTAAACAATCGCTGGGATTGCTGATTACCACTTTGAATCGAGAGTTGCTAGGCCGCTCCCATACATTTTAGGTGCACTCTTTTATCAATCTTTTCTTCTCTTCAATCCCGTCACAACCCCCTGTTTTCCTTCCCTTTTCTATTGATATTGCCCTCTTTAAACAAGGAATTAAAGAACGACTATTATTTATCTAAAGCCAGAGAGTAAGGGTAACTCCATGACATGCATATTCCACATCTGTAAAACTAAAACTATTTAAATGAAACGACCAAGCGAATTACCTGCTTGGTGACGGTTTTGTATGAAGTCCCACTGTTCGCATTTTAGAGTCACTCGCTTCTTAAATCCAAGTTTTGGTCAGTAAGAACTTCTAAATGACCTTCCTTAGGCAATTTGGCTTCTGTATCGTGACGACTTTCTAAACAAGACATAGTTCTAGGAGACGAATAACTTGTTTGTTTGCTTGCTTTCCAATTCCCCGTAGTGCTAGAGAGAAACCATACCACTGCAAACTCATTGTTCCCAACAAATCACAGGGAGTCTAAAAACACTAGTTTGTCTGGAAAGAATAGTTCACCCTCCCTCCCACAAACCCATTTCCCCCAGAGTGACATAGTCTTGTCATTCAAACAATTAATTCACCCATCGTGAAACAATTCCTCATCAAGCCGAAGTAACACACTGAAACACCTGATCTCTTCTCAATTGATAACTTCCCATAGCTGCTTCTCTCTAGATTCTTTGTTTGGTTGAGCAACAAGTTGAGTGCCATCAGATGAAGTTTGTCATTTCGTAAATTGTCCAAGTCCCTGGTGATAGCTTTGTGCTTCTTCAGGTTTTGGCTGGGCTTGAGCATTGGCATCGATTATTGGCTTTCAACCACAATCATGTCGAAATATTAGAATACTGAAACCGGGGAAGGTTCATTGTGGTGGTGCATCTTGGTTGGGGAAGTTGTTTTCATCTTAGTCGCTACAGCCTTCAAGGTAGCTTATCCCATGTCAACGTTATCTAAAAATACAGGTTATGCCACCTCTCTAGAGTCAGATAGCTATGGGTTAAAAGTGTTGGTTTAAACTTTTTCTCACACGTAGTATGCTTGAGCTGCCGGGTTTAACGTCATTGTTAGCATGCAAACTCCTTCAAATTGTTAGCATGATAGACACATGTCTAGTATATATGATAGATAATGTTGCCCAAATGTAAAAATGAAGACCTGGCATCTGTTAATAGATTACGCATTTTTCAAAGATCAGTCCAAAATCTAGAAGCTGGTTCACATTGGAAACAATTGCCAATATGTTTACCACATTTCGCATGTAGTCTTACAAGTGTCCTCATGCGACAACTATATTTAACGGAGCATGAGAAAAACAAGATTTAATCTATTTATTTATACAATTGCTGTTATATAAAGACTGAAGAGGTGATACCAATGTGGATAGAAAGAGCATGAGGTATTCATGTTGTGCATGATAAAATAATAACATGAATCGTCATCTGTAGAGTTGTTAATTTAGAAGATAATGGGAATGAGTCGAAGAAGAAGCGAAAGGTGTATGGTTTGTGACTCATTCTGAAGCAAAAGCTAATAAGAAGCTAATATTGTAATACATGTCTTCTTTTCAATTTTCGATTTTCATTGATGTGTTGAAGAAAACATAAATACATAGTGTATCCAACCATTCAGTTTTCAAAAATCAGCGATGCATTGAAGAGAATGCTTCATGCCAAAGTGCATGACAAGGTAAGATTAAAAAAAAGAATTGACCCAAAGCTTGCTTCTGCAACGTCTTCTCTATTGTGGAATCCCCAATGTCTTCTGCAATCTTCTTCTCGGCTCAGATAAAATGGCTCTATCTTTGGCACTGGTAGAGCTTGTTTACTAGTTTAGACTGACCGAAAAGCACCGATTAGGGTAGAGGCGATTGGGGCAGACTTGCAGGTGAGCACATCCAATTAATTGGCTACATTGAAGGCTGATCGGCTCAGATATGATCAGATTTGCAAAAGCGGGCGACGGGGGTTTCTGTAAGATATTCATTTATTGTTTGATCTTAAGCTGTACTGGCCTGGATAAGATCTGCAAAACCTGCGGTCGGAACTGTACTGGCACGACCCATCGTATGCGGTCGAAACTGTACTGGCACGACCCATCGTATACGTATGGAGAAGTCCTCGGATATACTGTAGTATGGGGTGGAGTATGGCGTTAGTTCGGTGGGCATTGGCATGGAGGTGCATGGATGGAGCATTCATGGCCATCATTCACCATGGCGCTGGTGGATTCAAACATGCACGAGGCGGTCTTAAATTTCATGCGCACGGGGTGTCTTAATTACTCTGCTGCATGTAGAGTATTGCTTGCCCAAATGAACTCAACCCAATCTTTTTCAAGGGGCGATAATTTATTATATATTATATTATATTGACAAGCAAATTTAATTTCTTTCTTATACCACCTATTTTTTTTTAAATGTGACTGCTGAATGTCCACGTAGTCGACATAAACAAGAGGTTCATTTTATGTGACAACTTTCTGAAACACTTTTCATTTAACTTTAAAAAGAGCGTCCAACTTCATCTTACCATTTTGACCCAACTCCTTTTAGCTTTCCTACGACTGGTTAATTTAGCGGACCTCTAAAGACTCCACCAATTTTAGCGTCAAGAGTCCATATTTCAGTGCATTTAATTGAGCCGTTGAGGAGCGTAGCCTGCAATACCAATAATTCACACTAGACAACCAATACCAATAATTCACACTAGACAACCATTAGACTCGACGAGGGTATCATAGCAGTGTGGGGAAAAAGATGGCCGCGGCAATCAGAAGATTTTCTTCCAGTTCTAGGTCCTTGAGATGCAGAATGATTTTAAACTCTGCTGTGGATCACTCGAGATTCATGGCTTTCTGTACAACCATCTCGACTTCGCCTTCGCCTTCCGTCGCAGAGAAAAGTACAGGTAAATGATTAAAGGTCTTATATATCTTCATGAGAGGAATAGGAATTGAACTTAGCACCTAGTGCTTTTTATCTGTAGAATTCAACTATATAATTGCAAACTTTAAGGATTTAATGAGATTTGCAGTCTTGAATTAATCGAATACGTTGAAGAATTATAGCCAGGAGTTGATCTAAAGAGCTATTCTACTCGTTACTTTGTTTCTCTCTCTTATTTATTTGTAAACTGTATGATTATTCTTCCGAGGGTCAGTTCTCAGTGTCTCGTACTTATAGGGAAATTGTAATAAATAGCTCCAAGAGATTTAAGTAGTAGTTAAATGCAGTAGTTCTAATATAATAGATCAAATTATTTGTAGATAAATTTCTGGATACTGAGCTAATTCCACCACTCACAATGCAAAACTTAGTTAATCTCTGTGAACTTTGAGTTCAACAGAAAAGGTTAACAGTGCGTTTTTCAAATTTGAAAAGGATTTAAATTCGGAGGTGACTTTAATTTCAAGGCTTTTATGAGGCGGCCGTAAGTCAAAAAAGCAGAGCCTTCTTGAACGTCATGTACTTCTCTATAAGTATATACCCTGTAAATTTGGAAATTAGATTTGCTAGTATTAATTGGTTCAGCTTTATGCACAATCCATCCATCATAAACATAGAGCACCTTGTTGTACTAGCACTGCAGAAGACAATTGGGAATCGGGCTTAGGTCACAGTAGTCTACAATCGTTATGGATTTCTGCCAAAAGTCATGGAAGAGCCGCACATAATTGATTTGAACAATGCGAAGTCTTGGAAAATCAATCCACACTCCGAGCAACATTGCCCATCATCAGATGGGCATGTAGTTCAGAGGCAGAGCAGCCCACCAGCTGGGCACAGGTCTTGGGTTGGATTCTTACTTAGCCCGTCCAGTGTTTACCGTTCCAGCTTTTTACACAAAGTCATTGAAGATCCATGCATATCCGATTCAAACAATGCATCGGAATCTTTCTTATATTGTAGTTAGCAGTCAATACAAAAGAGGTATGGATATCAGCATTGGCTATCAATAGCCCCCAGTGTCGACATATTTTTTCAAAGATGCAGCGATCACTTTTTTTTAGTTAAGTTGTCTTTTCAATTTCTTGTTATATCTCTGTAAGTCCACAGATATTGGGTACTGTTTCAGGGTCATCGAACTTTTGTATTTACTGTTATCTAGGCTGGCTAAAGTAAATGCTTGTCATCTTAGTAACATCAATTCAAATACAGTTTTCTCAACAATTAGCATATGGTGATTAGTTTCCAAGAAATTTGAATCCTTCTGTTTTCAATCCCTGTTCAGTGTTATGTTACCAAAGTTCTTATAAATTGTTTAAATAAACATATTCTGTAGCAGGTCCGCTTTTGCTTTATAAATCTATGGTTAGGCAAGGGGCACTGCAGTATGATCCTCAGCAAGAAAGGGTAGCTACAGATTTACAAGATCTTTTTGGGCAGTTGCATCAGTATGACAAAAATATGGGGAAGTATCATGTATGCATCTCACAATCATCTCATTTGCAAGAGGTGCTCTGTAAGTTGAAGTTTGAACTGTGAATTTGCAGCATGCATGCTTTTTCTTCTGGAATCATGTTTTTTCTTTTTGTAGGCTAGGCTAGGCGAGTGGGAAAGAAGGAGGAAACAACTACGACAAAAATTGCTGATGGAAGAGGCAGAGTCTAAGCATCAGGGAGGTCTATGGAAAATGGTTGAAAACCGGGGTGACAGCTTGATTACGAAGTTGTTGTCACGGTAACTACTATTGTCTTTTATGCATGAGAATTGTCAAACGGTTTTGGCTGGAGGTAGAGATGTATAATAAAAATAAAGGTTGGTCTAGAGCTTATTTTTTATTGTTAACAACATCAAGCAGGCATTTGGAGTTGATTTATTTCTTTTTTATTCATGTGTTGTTGTCAGGTTCATTTATTTCCTTGAGTTTTGCTGGGAATAATATTTTGTTTGAAGTCTCATCCCTCCATTATATTTTTGTTGAAAGAGTAAACAAAAATTTGTGTCAAGAAACTAGATAATTAGAATATATCCAAATTGTTTAGACCTTGAGGGTAGGCAATCTGCCAAATTTTAATTCTAGGTGCAAAATTGTAAGTTGTTTAGAATCTAGATATCTTACAATTCACAATTTTTGGAGAATCGGAGATAATATCAACCAAAATTTTCCCAGACAACTTACATTCCAATATCAGGAACATAGCCACGAGAGGTTAACTGGATTGGTGAAAGCGGGCTATTGTCTTAGCTCCTACCAGGGTTCAAATCTCACAAAAGTAGCTGGTTTGCCCTTGCAAGGGTGGCTACTGGCTGCAAAGGTGGTAGAACTAGCATGTCTATTAAGTCAGGCCAGCTGGTCTTACATCCCTTTAGATAAAAACTGCAAATGGTGTCAGGTTTTCAGGGTTAAAGATCTTGGATGATTCCTTTGGAAGCATTCCGGATCCTTGAATTTAGGTACCCCACTTTATAAGATTAGATCTAGTCTCAAAAGTCAACTTACAAGAAACCATTGTTAAACAAGTGTTAGAAAAAATCCGGTAACCAAAACTCTCAAATAAATTGATAGAAACATTTTCTTTATGTTAAGCAAAATTTAGTGATGCATAGCAGTGTCAGACTTAGGTCATAGAGAATTCATATTGGTGTTGAGGTTGATAGAGAATTCATATTTCTATGATGTTGATATTGTAAATCATTGCAACCCTTCAAAAGTGTAGAGGTAAATTCTATGATGTTGATATTGTAAATCATTGCAACCCTTCAAAAGTGTAGAGGCAAATTTTATCTCGGGGAAATATTCAAGTTGCTGTCAAAGTACGTTTGAACCTAAGGTGATCGAAAAGTAATAGCAATCAACTTTTCATAGATAAGATAGGATAATTTTATTAATGTCCAACAATGACCATAAAAGTAGGTCAATAGGATTGCTGAGTACATTGCTGTCAATACAAAGTGGGAGCACCAAAAATGGCTCCTATAAAGAGGAAGCAATATAAAAATAGAAAGGTATAAATCTATGTTAGGGTTTGAAAAACCCTAGACTCCGAGCGTGGACAACCACACTAGGAGAAGGATGTAAAAAAAGGGGATGGATATAGAGTCTGGAGGGCAAATAAAGATGATGAGGAGGCAGATAAGTCACATTTCACTAAATGCAGTTCTCCTAACATCTGAGGCCAAATGGAGAAATTTGAGTATAGAATGCTATCTTGAGGAGGAGTTGGGGGAAGACCTAGACCGTACATTGAGCTACTATGTGCAAGGGGTCATTCTCTGCTGGATCTTGTGTGGTTTCTTTTGCCTGCTGGTAATGGATTTGGTTGGGCAATATTGTTGATGTCTGAAAGGTCCCTTTGGTTTGTACAAATCTGGAGTTGGATACCGTGTTGCTATCAATTTGTCTCTTAGTTCCCCTAGCAGAAGCAACGAAGGCCTCCTGCATGTACAAGGAACTTAATGCAAAGTTTAGGTAATGTTTAAGTATCTCAGTTCTTAAGATTGATTCAAACAACATATGAGAAATCAATTGCAAGATCATTATTGTATAAAGCAAACGACATACATTACCAAGAATTTTATGGAACTCATTTCAAATCCTAATTTAATAGCACACACAAGTTATAACTTATAAGTATTTATCGTAAAATGAATTTGTAGAGCTCCAAGATTATTTTTATCATATGTTGATACAAAATGACCACACTTATTTGAAGCAGTATTAGTGACATTTTCTAAGTAATACTAGAATGCAATCCCTCATTGAAAGAGACATCATCATGCCATGGTTGACTCTTATTGATCTTGGAGAAGATTACTCTCATTTTTCACTAATTTAAATTGTTGTCTTATATAAGAGTTCATAACATCCAATGAGTTTGGATCCATTGGTGAGGAATGAGGAGTTTCTCATCGGTGACCATTGTTCAATTCCTGTGGGGTGCATTTGGTCCCTGCGGTTGCCATGGGGCACTTGGAAGTAGTGGTCAAACGTGTGATTGCATTCAGAGGGACTATAACAAATGATCTTGTGACTTGTGCACACATAAGTGGATCAAAGCCCACCCTCTTATTGTCTTTGTTAAGATTTCAGTCTAGGGAAATTAATGCAAATTAAGAAATTTCACCTCACACAGGAGGTTTCCTGGATCTTATTCTTATCAACTTTCAGCCTGAGGGATGATCTGAAATATTAATTTACAGCAGCAAATAGCGGAATATGTTTCAGTTCACTTCAAGCATACAAACTAGGCAGCTCAAGAGAAAAGATACCTAGCACATGTACACTTTTCCAAGCATATACTAGATTTAAAAAACAACAGATTTTACAGTAGAAAATGTGGTCTCTCATTTTCCAGTTATTTGTTAAATCACGTAATAATTTCAGCCCTAGGTTATGTCAAATCAGCATGAATACCCAATGCTGGAAATTGCCCAATGAAGAAGACAATGCAAGCTGAAAATCAAATCTACAATTACACAATTTTGGACAACTTGGACCTTCATATATATATATATATAGCAGAAATGAAGTACATTTACATACCACAACTTTATCACAGCGATAGTACAAACTCTACCTCTCTAGAGTCCAAACCCTAGCCACCTCCAAAGATCCACAACAAGCGAATATCAACATCAACAAGTCTTCCTTGTCTTCAACACTTGTCTCCCACAATTGTCGTAGGTGTCTCCTCCTCAATCAAGCATACCAAGTAGCACTAGGGTTTCAAAAACCCTAGCTTCCTTCTCTCACAAGAGCTACAATTGATTTGAACAAAATGAATGGTTTGTAAAGCTTAGTAGACAGAAGCAATTAATGAAGGTGAAAATAAAAGATAAGGACAATGCAAGTTTTAAAAAATTAAAGAAAATAAAAGAGAAAAAAATTTAAATGAGAAAGAAAAATGAAAATAGGAGAGAAGATCACTTTGAATGGGAAATGAAAGTCAAGTCTTCTGACCTTCCTATTACCCCCATCTTTGTCTCTGTCTTATTTCAATTTTAGTCACAAAGGGCTTTTGCTGGCTAAGAGGTTGTTGGGATGCCCAATTGGGCAGATAACCAATGACTAAACAAAGACAAGCATAGACAATAGGGAATAGGCGTGAAAATCATATTTTTCCATTAAGAATATATAGATATAAATACAATCTCATGTGATGCCTGTTTTCATATTCCAAGTTGTCCTTTGTACTCCAAGGTGACCATTCATATCCACTAACCCTAATGGATTAGGTTTCCAACATTCCCCCCTTAATCCGAAGGGGTGTATAAGAGTCCAAGCAGAGAGTTGAAATCTGGAGAAGGATAGCTGCATATGGCTGAAGGTGTTCTCTGAATCAAAAGCTAACATAAGTTGATGTCTTCTACTAAATGGGTGGCTTTGGATGAACTCCAACCAACTGAAGCTATGAAGAGGTGGTTTAAGGATGACCACAAACTCTGGAACTTGGCGCTCACTTTGCTACTGGATCAACGGTTCTCTTTGGAGCTTGGCTCAAAGCCTCAGCAATTCCCTCTAGGAAATGGTGGTTTAGGGACCACCACAAACTGATGTCTAGCAGAACCAACGACAACTGATGGCTTCTACTAAATGGGTGGTTTTAGGATGACCACAAACCAAATCAGCTTAGGTGGAATATGGCTTTGACTCTGGTTCTAGGTACAACTCCGACTTTGGCTAGGTGGCTCTGGCTCGAGGCTCTGGTAACTGGCACAAGGCTCTGAGTATGGCTCTGTCTCTGGCTTAGGCATGCTTGTTCCCGCTCGCTTGTTTTTGACTGTTAGTCATTCTTCCTTGTCAGGAACAAAGTGAGAAGTATAAAATATCTCAACTGCAAGATGTGTCTTTACTCATTAACAAACTTTTCGGGATGTCATATACATCCTCTTGGTTGTTGATGACCATTGCCAAGAAGCAATCCACCCATAGTGAATCTTCTCTCTTGCAGGTTTCTTTAGTATGAAGCATTTTTTTGAAGAATGAGTATGCTTTCCACAATGCTTACAAGGATGGAGATCAAAATACCGATCTTCCATGTGACCAGCTCTATGACAATGTTGGCATTTCGAAATATGATGCAAATCTGAAGGAGGTGAAGATGAACTTTCTCGAAGGAATCCAACATTCTGGAACTGGATAGGTTTGGTATAATCAGATATGTGAAAGGTCACTTTCTTGTCGTATCCAAGATCGGTTGTATGCTTGTTGTGGATGATCTCTTCCCGAGGTCTGATAATGGGCTTGGAAAGTGTAGATGGATCTTGTGTATAACATACTTCATTTTCATTTTCTTTTGAAGTGACATCAATCATCTGATTGTATACTTCTTAATGTGCAGGTTGTGGATTGTTCTGAACAAGAACATTTTCAGAATGTTGATTCTTTTGTTGTATTTCCTCATGTTGGAGCTATGATTCAAGCTGAAGAAAATTCAACTGTCTCTTGCAAGTGTTATAAACAAGTTAGTACAGATTGTAGAGTTTTCTTGCTAATTGAGAGTGTGTTGTCAACAATGGTGAGTATTAGAGTGTTCAATAACTCTAATAATCTTCCAATCAGAGCCATTTAAGGACTGATAAAGACACAAAGGGTTTCTTGCAACTCCAACCTTTCACAATAAGACTCAACAACAAAATTCCAACTTAGAAAATTAAAGGTGTTGGTTTCTACTGAAAGTGCACCTGATTACAATTCAGCTCAATTCAACTTAGTTTAATACTCACAAAAACAGATATTGTAACTTGTAAGTACCAAAATACAGGAGAACTTACAAAAATTGATTGTTTGGAAGTTACAATGTGGTGATAATTATGAAGTTGAATTGATCTTCGAAAATGAATGCTTTACCTGTTTAGAAATTTAAGTCTCTGCAATCACTAATAGGATGAGGTCATGCCTCTTCAACTGTTATTTGGACTTGAATGCTCTGATGTGGTGTGAAGGCTACTAAAACACGCAGGCCTCTATACTCAAATTAGAAATCTACAAATTTCCCCCACCAGCTGCTCCTTGCAAAACAATTTCTTTTCTCTGCAATAACAATCTCTGCAGAAATCTATAAAAGGTTTACAGTATGTGTAGGTTTATGTCTCTGCAAAATAACATAGTACACTATATTGAACTCCATCTCTTCAATACAATAGAAGCTGCAATATACTGTGACTTGAAAACTTTTCTAAGCATGCTTCAAACAAGCACAATGAACGATGCAAATTAAAAAAATTAGGAACTGGGCAGCTCCACGCATTACGTCTTAAAACAGGCAAACTATCTCTAATCTCTGTAATGCAATCTACTGCAATATAGGCTATACAAATACAATTCACAAATAAATAATGAAGCACGTCTAGGTGCATGTCTATAGTCTTTGCCACCTTTTATACCACTGCTTACTGTAGCTGTACAAATTCTGCCTTTCAGTCTTCTGCACAAACCCTAAATTTCAGAAAGGAGAGGCCAGATTTTTCTTTCACTAAAGAGAAACAGTACAATATATAGCTATCATCAAGCCACAAGAGCACCATAATACACGTCCTCAATACATAATTTATAGAACATGCATAATGCATTTATATCACTGTGCAAAAATTCATATATCAATATGAAAAAATATATCAAAATGCCAAAAGATGTGGAGACCTGTCATGACGTCACCAAATAGAATATGCATAGAATGTGGCTTCAAATTCTCTCTACAAACAATTTCATCTGATCTAGCGCGGCTACTGCAACGTGAGCACTTTTCAAACACAACCATCTCTGAGAGCCTTAACTTCTCTTTGGTGTCTATCTTGTCTCAAAGCTCCAAGTTTCTCTGTTTCTATACCTATTAATCTTATGATGTCTCTTCCACTGTCCGACAATGGCAATGTAAATTTTCCTTTACTATTCAAACTAGGGATAAACAGTGTATTCAAAATTTCTACTGATAACCACACATGGATATCTTTTACAAGTATGCAGCAGAATATAAAGTACTGAGAAATAATTCACATCACATCACAATATACACACTATTATTTTGGGTATGGAAAGCCTCGAAAAAAACCCAAGATGGGAAAATCAGTGCAGCAGTCAGATATGGATTTTATTATTGAAAAAATATGGAACTTTCACAATCAACTGCTAATCACCCAAACCTGGCGAAATAGCACCCAACAGAATCACTGGACAACCCCAACAGAAACCCAACACACCCTCTGTGTTACTGTACGACCCACTGTACGGCCTCCCACACGTGGCTGTACAGATCCGTACGACTGCATGACTGTACGGAATCCATACGATCTGTACGACACCTGTACGGAATTCCGTACGGTCTGTATGACCTCCTCTGCAGCTACTACCTGTCGGATATGTACGGCCTGTTATCCACTAAATTTGCACTTAGTAGATTTCCAGTGAGCCGCCAGAGTATTGAACAAGTCATTTGTTCATTGTCGTGTTAAGAAGGTTCCGTGGTTCATCAAGGCCAGTTGTGGTTCGTTTTTTTAATAAAATGCATGTTCATACCATTTGGGGGCGTTGTAATAAATGCTCTAACATGACAAACTTTTTGTAAAGGACTTGGCTTCCTAGGACTGGGCTATCAATTTGATTATTCCAAGGTGTTTTTCCGTTGTCAATTATGCAATGCTGAATAAGCGATGTATAATTTTTGAGTTTTTCACCGCTCCTCCAAAACTGGTCTTGGTGGTTAGGCCTTAGGAGGTTATTAAAGTTCATGTGTCGATGTATATAAGCGTGTTAGGCATTGTTTTTGAGTCGTAAGGGCATGTACTAGGTTCCCCAAGAGTTTCGTCTGATTCCGAGAAATTTATTTATTATTATTATTATTTTTTGTTTTTCAAGCCATTTTTAATGGTTTAAATGGAAAAATTCAAAATGTAAAAAAAGTGTGATCCAAAGTCCGTTTTTGGCGTGGTTGGGCTCATTTTCGAGCTCGGAGCAGCATATTTACCCTAGTGGCCACTATGTTTTCGGCAGCTAAAACACCCTAGAAGGCGTTATTTGACTAATAGAGCACCAGAATGGCATTTAAATGCTAAATTTTGAGAAAATGCACTCAATTCAAAAATACAAAAAAATAAAAAATCATTATTTTAAAAGAGGAAATGACATGGCATGTGGGTCCTTATGTCATGCGATCATTTTCAAGTTATGAAGGAAACTCAAACTTTGGGTTAATATTAATGTTTTAAAGCATTCAAATTAAGGACGGTGACGTCAACATGGAACTCACGCTAGTCTTGCATGGATGTGAGTGGGATTGGGGTGGACCCCTCTAACACATAAGAAATATAAAATTAAACCATGGTATATTCTTTTGGTTCTATAGTGTGTCATGTCCCCTCCCGCCGCAAAGGAGAACGCGACCACAAGTGCTTGCTCTGAGACCACAATGTAGCGTACCTACTACTCTGATATACCACGATGTCCATGAACCCGGTGCCCATACACCTGATTGATATGCGGAATAATTTTAAACTTATTATTTCTTTCTCTTAAACATAGTCGCGGGTCATGTTCATCCTTTTTTCAGGCTTAAAAACCACTGTAACAGTCATTCCGCCATCAACAGATCCACTCTGTAGCTGGAAAGGTCATTTCCGCACTGAACTGACTTTTCCACCTTTTGCCTTCTAGTACGGATCTCGGAAATCGGAACTCTGCATTCGATGGAATCATTTTCTGCCCTTTCGCCTTTCTACCTTTTGTTGCGGAACTTGAGAATCGAAAACTCAACCTTCGACGGAATCACTTTCTACCTTTCCACCTTCCGCTGCGGAACTCGGAAATCGGAAAACCAACAAATCGATACCTTTATTTAACCACTTTTCGCCTTCCACCTTTCTACTACGGAACTCGAAAGTTGGAAAACCAACTTTTTCGTAGAACTTTCGGCTCTTTTTCCGCTTTCCGCCCTTCCGTTGCGGAACTCGGAAATCGGAAACCAACATTCTGCCTTGTCTTTTTCCTGTTTCTACTTTCTGCCTTCCGATGTAGATTCCAGGGTGCGGAAACGCTCAAGTGAGATGCATTCTGACTTTGTAACCAGGCTTTTAGCCTCCATGATCATAAGCAAACTACATTGAAACATACAAGGCATAACAAATGCAAATGCAGGGACATTTAACAACAGTAAACTCTATTGAAATCATTAACAAGCATTCATCATATTCAACATATTCATTGATAAGCAAATACATAGCATAAATAAGAATAACAGAGAATACTTATCTTGAAGATGAAGCTGTCCCGCAACTAGCTGCAACTTTCCACCCAACCATAGGCATGTTGTGTTCATTAATCTCTCAACACAACTGCCACCCCCAAGCTGGGCATGAATTCCACAAGGAACTAGGGAACGACAGACTCACACACAACCAGAACACATTGTTGCC